>OX375873.1:127513498-128113498 GCA_947359465.1 Metellina segmentata | reverse complement strand
TTAAGAATTCCTTAAACAGGTAGGTATGTAATTAACGTCGCACTAGAGCAACACAGCGGGTTATTGGCAGCGGTCCAGGATCAGCCTCAGAAATTCTTTAAGGTGTATGTATACACTAGAAATCACGAATATGAAAATCGATAAGAATATCAATATTTTTTTATTAATTCAAAATATTTTCCAATTACTTACCTTTCAAGCGATGCAAAGATCTTGCAAATATTTATTCGAAATAGTTTTTTAGTTGCAAGTGTTTTCATTAGGTATTGGAAATATTATTTTAAGCATAAGGATTCTTTATCAAATAATTTTATATCAATGAAGAAACTTGCTAATGCTCTTTTAACGATGTTTGGATCCACATATTCATGTGAAAAATTGTTTTCGATGAATTTTGTAAAGTCTACCTATAGAAATAAACTGGGAAATGAATTTACTACAAAATGCGTTAAACTAATCAATATTGTCACCATGAAAAGGCATGTTTCCAATATTTCAAACTCGATTTTTGAAGGATTTTTGCAATAGGATGATTTGTTCAAAACGTGATAACTCCTCAATGAGAGAATTCAATTACTATACTCATTGTAGCATCATTACGATCTATATAATACCGTGAATGTTTTGAACCTCAATAAGAGTATTTAGAATGTAACTATACTATGTACTATGTCTTATGTTACAGTAAACTATGTTTTCTAGCAACTTGACGGAAGTTCAAAACATGAAGAATAAAATTAATAACAATTTCCAACAGGAAGAGGTTTGTTGAACAAATTATAATTTGAGATATCATGTTTCAAAGAAAATTTTAATTTGCTAATTATATCTTAATAAACTAATTAATTATTTTCAAAATTTAATTTTTTAATTGAAATGATTTTAAGTAGTAATTGAAATGATTTTAAGAATACACCAATTATCTGCGGTAATTTTTTTTTTGTAGAAATTTAAAAAAAAATCTTCTAGTGCACCATAGGGAGGGCGAACCTGTGACCCGTGGGTCAGACACTGACTCACGCAGGTTTTTTGAATGACCCACGCATTGATTTTTATAAACTTATCAACATTTCTTATTATATACATAAATAATTTTAATTATGTTTCAAACCCCTCTTTTAAAAAATATGAAGAAAATACAAGTGTTAATAAAGAACTTAAAATGAAAAAGAAAACGCATAAATGATTTTTGTAAAATGTTTTAGATGTATTGATTATATATTATGCTGTTTTAAGATTTATACGAGAGTATTAGGATATTTATGACGAAACTTGACATTTTTACTAGGGATTTGGAAATGAAAATCATGAAATATTTTCCTCAGTTACAAAAACATTTTCAAAACACAATAACAATGAAAATACTCTTGACGTTCAAGAAAATGCGATAAAAAATATTTAATAATTATACAGGAAATAAAACAAAGCTTTGACTAGAGATTTAATCAATTTAAAAGTATAGAAAATACTTTTCACTTTTTTTTATATCTATACAAAACGAAATTCGAAATGAATTTAAGTGGTTAGATATCCATGATTTTGAAATGGAATTAGTTGAATTTCAAAACAGCATAGTTTGGAAAAATAAATTTGATAGCTAATTTCCGAATCTGAAGGGAAAATGTCTGAAATTAGTGCAAATTATAATGATCCCACACTAAAAATTGAAAATATTATTTAAAGCAAAGGGATTCTTTATCAAATAATTTTATATCAATGAAGAAACTTACTAATGCTCTTTTAACGATGTTTGGATCCACATATTCATGTGAAAAATTGTTTTCGATGAATTTTGTAAAGTCTACCTATAGAAATAAACTGGGAAATGAATTTACTACAAACTGCGTTAAACTAATGGATACTGAATATGAACCTAATATTAAGAAATTATCTGACAAAAAACAACAGATTTCTCATTAAATATACTTTAACTTTACTGTATATACTCATACCTGTAACTATATTATCTATTAAAATATAATATTTCATATATATTTGTTGTTTTATGTTCCTTGTTCATTAAAAACTCAGTGCAGGGGGGCTGGGAAAGATTTATTTCCTTTTGTAGCGATTTTTTGCTCTTCACTTGCAAAATTAAAAGTTGTAAAACAAAAGAAATCGTTACGTTTTAAAGGATTAAAAAAAATTAAGAATTAAAAAAAAGTAGTTTTTCGGTATTTTAGGGTGAGATTTAAAAAAAAATTAGCATTTCGGGATGATACAACTTCGACATCGCTTTTACTCGTTTATGTTGGACAGTAGAAATGGAAGCTCTAGATCATATTTCTTCAATTTTTTCCTATGTACTCTATTTACTTAAACGTAGGTTTTTTATTAGTTTAATTATATCACGTTTTATCTTATGCTGGTTCCACTTAGAGAGCTTAATATCATCTTCATGGGTTGGTAACATTGCATTGAATATCACTTGAATCACCAAACAACGGTATGTAGGTATTTTAATTAACGTCACACTGGAGCAACAAAACGGACTAAACAACTAAGTATTACAAAACAACGGGAATTTCCTCTCTGAACGAGTAAATGGCACAAACGAGCGCAACACAACCTCGCCTTATTGCAGTCGGAGCTATATTTGAAACGTGGGTGGAGCGCGCACAGGGTGCTTCTTTTTGTTATAAATTCGGAGGCAGTTAGACTTAACAGTATGGAATAATATTTTAAACATGTTGTTTTGAGTCCATTTAGAACCTTTTTATCGCTGTGCCTCTGGAAAAAGTAGAAAAAATAAGATGACCCACCCAAATGTATATGCACATCTTAAACAGACACATAAGTAGTAGCGATTAAATCCTAACCTAATCGGTTTAACCAATCTCGGCACAACTAAAACTGCCCCTTAATTATCTTCAGCCATAGTAGACAATAATTTAAACTATTAAAGCAACGAACTTGAAAGGCAGTAAATGCATGTATATGATTGTTGTTTCAATGAGTTGTGAACTCTAAAGGTGGCTATACCCGTCACTGCAATCTTGACAAGCATGCATGATTAATCGTTTTGTACAAGACAACACAATTTACCTTTGCCACCACACGATGCAAGTATACTTAAACAAGCGCCAATTTATGCTTTCAAAATGTCGAGTTTGGACGACGATGCACTTGCTATTGCTGATTTTGTCTTGGTATAAAAGACAAATATGCGGAAGGTCAAATGTAACACGTGGTGTAAATACTGGTTAATGTAAAGAAAAACCTATTCCCGCATTATTTTTTGAATGAACTGAAGATATATCTACGTGATTGGTATAATTATATCAGAATGGACGAATAAACTTATTTGAGCATTTTGTCACTTGTAGCACCTTTTATTAATAAAAAGGATACAATCATGAAAGCTATGAAAGATTGACAGCGACATTACGAATTCTTGCGACTGGATGGATCGCCAAAAGAAGGATCGTTCCAAATTGGAAGTAAATGAAGACCTCAAATATTCAAATATAATGACTAAGCTACGTGGTACAAATGACAACGACTGACGTTTGCTTGTACAAATTAGTGATGCAACATCGACAGCAAAACATCGATGTTCAAAATTAAAACATAGATGTTGATAATACATCGCTCCAAGAATATCGATGTTTTTATGATTCAGTGTATATAAACTTTTTTCCCCATTTTTTAAAACTGGTTTAGCAACTAGTAATGCGACATCGCCCCCAAACCATCGACGTTTTTAAAATTCAGTGTATTTAACCTTTTTTTCCCATTTCTTAAAATTGGTTTAGCAACTATTGATGCGAAATCGAGAGTAAAACATCGATGTTTCGTAACACCGATGTTGATAATACATTGTCTCAAAACCATCTATGTTTTGTAACACTGATGTTGATAATATATCGTCTCAAAACCATCGATGTTTATAAAATTCAGTGTATTTAAACTTTTTTCCCCATTTCGTAAAACTGGTTTAGCAACTAGTGATGCGACATCGGCTCTAAAACATCGACATCGATGTCGCATCCCTAGTATAAACGTCCACATACTTGTTACACACTTTCAGTTTTTCTGTACAATTCAAATGCTTGCGCAAAATTATCCTGCCGACACATTCAAGCATGATTGTACATAAAAATTTATCATGCATTCTTCTCAAGCTTGCAGTTACGTGTGCAGCCATTTTAAGAGTATACTTTTGATCTATGCTTGGTCGCCAAAAAGACAACCAAGATTCTCATAATAGGCCGCTAAACCCTATCTTTTCATTCTTCAAACTAAAAACTTTGGATGAGTTGTTCAAACACTGCCTAAAAGTAAGACTTGCCAATGCTGGGAGGGACCAATATTGGGAATGCCTTCTCTCCTACAGTGACGTTGTCCCAGATTCATCAAGAGAAGTTGTCAGTTGCTGCGTTTCGTTTCCTGACTTGGTATGACTGTCAGCGAGCACATATTTTATGCTGTTGACGCTCCTGTCTATTTTATGTAATAGTAGACAATCTATATCGACTTGACACTTAGACACGTCGTCCCATACTAGCCAAGGAAGTCTTCAGTTGCTGAAATTCGTTTCATGTCTAGACATGATTGTCAACGTGCATTTATTTTATTATCATATTGGTGACTCTCCTGACTAATGTATCTAATAGTAGACAACCTACGACACTCAGGCACGTGCACTGCACTTAATAATTTAACTAACAGTACAAAAGTATTGAGAAGCCAGGCGGAGAAAGACATGAAGTCAAGAGATTGGCATTTGTTTCATGCGTATTGATGCTTAGGATGTAAAAAGATGCGGGTTTGTCACCTGAATGTATTCCTATCCTCAGCATGAGCGGGTCATCTGGTCGGTGTCTAATGACGAACTTCTTGACAGCGTCCAGCAGATGCAGAGCCATGGACGCTATCTCGGCAGCGTGGTTGTCTCCGTTCTTGATGGGAAGGCCGCTGACCACCATGTAGGCGTCACCGATGGTCTCCACTTTGTACACGTCGTAGTTTTCAATGATTGAGTCGAAGCACGTGTACAAATCGTTCAGGAAGTCAACCACCTGTGGATGCAAGATCATGTTTCTCATTAGGTTGGTTTAGGGTATAATGGCGCAAGAGGCCGAATTTTGGCAAGCTGAGCCATGCACATGAATGTCACGAAGGTCAAGTAAAAAATGTTCAGGCAAGAGAAATTATTTTTTTAAATTTAATAAAACACAAGCATAAAAAAACTAATGGAAAAATTATTTACACATTGTATATACATATTTTATGTAGTATATAATTAACAATTTGAAGAAAAAAAACGAAATGAAAGTGGTAAAAGGTAAGCTATATGAAATCCTTGAAATATTACAAATTGAAGAAATATTGGTTGTTTTGGGATTTTATGGCACGAGGGCCCATACTTGGCCAAGCTGCATCCTATACAAACCAGACGACGTAAAGTAAAAAATGTCGTTAAAGGTGAAAAGAGGTAATAGGAACATACACAGCATATTGAGATCAAAGAAGGAAATGATCGCCTGTGTATTTCGAGAGTGTAAACTCCATGGGAAAACAAAAGATCACTACATTACCTCGAGTTGGACGACACCTAAGGGAGATGTGCCCCTGAGAACGTGATTCTATTTTGGAAGGGCAATAAATTTGTCTTTACACTACTTCTAACGTACTTTAATTCATCAAAGTTTTGGATAACTCCTCCCCCTCTACAACATTAGAGCACAACAGTTAATTAGGAGGTTGGTATTTTAATAAACGTCCCACTGGAGCAACACATTGGGCTAGCTATTGGTGACAGTTCGGGATCAACACCCGAAAGGAAAGATCCGAGGATAACAACGAATTTTGAGCCACGGCCAGGTGACGAGGTCTCACCTGAGCTGCAACGCCCCTCTCCAAACTTTCACACCAAGCCAATTAGAGTACATTTGTGGCCACGACAGTTTCAATGTGAACCTGCCGCCTTTGTACACGACGGTCTTTGGTTGGATTCGATCTCGCAACCCTCTGGTTTCTGGTCCGTTAATCTTCCAACCTGACTACCGCAGCCTCAATAGCGAATGGGAATCAGAGTTCATTTGGGTTGATAAAAGTTAAGTACAATAACCCCTTGGAAACATTCACAACTGAGACTCGTCATGCACTTGTTTTGCTTAAATTACGGATGACGAGTCTAATTCGTCATTCAAACTAGGACAAAATTACACATGTACATTCTTGTTCATGGCAAGAGTGATTGGAGTTACGAGACACTCCTTGATTCAAATTAATCAATCGTTCTCTACAAAAACACACTTTATTTAATCTGACTCCATACATAGAAATATTGACACGCCTGCGTAATCAGACATTCTTTTTTGGAATGAACGCGGAGATCAGAAGTTTTGCGATCTTTCATATTGTTATCATTCTTATCAAACGAAATTATTCGAAAATATAACAGTAACGAGTGTGCAAGCGATAATACGAAAATATAACAGCATTAAGTGTACAGACGATAATACGAAAATATAACAGTAACTAATGTGTGCAAACGATAATACGAACTGCTTTTTCAAACAAATCTGTACCCAAGGGGACACGTTCAAGACCCTTTTTTATAATGTGGTATAAAAACATTTTAATGCATTTTTATGTTTAATGCTATTAAACTATAACATTGGGATATAAATATTTAAAATATATTAATAATTTTGTAAAAAGGATAATTATGTATGAAATTTCAAAGAAATTTGTCAAAACTTCAAATGTGCTGCATGGAAAAAAGCTATTCAGCCCATTTGAAAAATGATGATACCAAAATAAAGTACATGCATTTTTCTATAGAATGAACTAGAATCAAAAAAGATATTCAAGTGAACAAAAATTTTACAAGCGATTGTAAAATGAATATAAGATATTTCATAGGTTTACAGTTCTATTTCATAAATCATGACCATAATTTAAGAACTTTTCAACTCACCATAATTATTCTAGTTCATTCCCTAGACAACATTATAAAGAACAAGTTCTCCAAGTTTTACGAGAATCCATCAATAAATTTTTGTGTTATAACATTTCAAGTGAGGAAATAATGCATAAATATTAATTTAGAATAAAAAATAGTTTGAAGTGTACTGTTTGCTCTCTCTTGCTTTTACTGTTTGTGTAAATAATTCTGTTCTTCAATTCTCTTTAAAATTGTTCACACTATTTCCAAAAGAGAAACCATTTTATCATTTGAGAAGCCCAACTAAAATATATTTGCAAAAAAAAGGTGAGTATTAAATTGAAAATGTGAAGGTTTTTCGTCTTTTAACGGCCACTTCCGATGTTTATCATACCTACTTCCGGTTTTACCGCCTTGATTAAAATCTTAATATCTCTACAACAAATTAACTTAGCGAAAAAATTGAATATATTTTGGAAAGTCAAATAAGTAATCCATCAAATAAGATTAAAAAAAATTGTTTTTAATTTTTGGTCAAAAAGGACATTTTAAACGTGTTTGGATACCTTATTGGATATATTCTCGCAAAACCGATTTCCTCATTAGGATTACTCGCATTTCGATAGATGTTCCACGATGAAGAATGATAAGATAGGTCATTGAAAATTGCTCGTTGCCATGGAGCTCGGCAGTAAATTGGAATTATCCTGCATTCCAGTCTATTGTTTTGAGGCTGTGCAATATTCGCTTGCCTAAATGGATGATAAAATTGCATCAGATAATTTTTCTTCTATATTTTCGTTAGTGCGGATCAGAAATCAGAACTCAAACTTCATAGAAATTTGTTTCTTTAAAATGTTGTAATTTTAGATTTAATGTTTGTTTAATAAAGTACAAGATTCTGTTATGCCACTACGAGCATAGTATTGACCTCAGTATTATCATGGTGGCTAAAATATATAGGTTTTTCATTTAGGGACATCACATATATCCGAGGAATAGACCGAGTGCTGTGCTATGCAGTCTAGAGGACGATTAATAAATTCATTATTTTGAATTTGAATTGTGAGCTGTTTATTTTTTAAAGGACGAGCTATTGGCGACGATCCGGGATCAGACATGTAGGGAAAGGTTTGAAGACAACACCACGTGATTTCGAACCGCGGTCCGATGATGAGGTCGCACCTGAGCTTGCACCTCACTACTAAAAACTTGCACATCTCGCCAACTTGAAAAAGAACTAGGTAACTCCAGTTAAAACTTTATTTGTTTTGTTCGTCCGTTAAAATCGATTGTTGTGCTCGGAAAATCAAACAGAAAAAATAAATTTAGAATCTGTCATGTCTTTATACTGTTGCCATTCTAAGAAAAACAATGAAAATTAAATTCCAAAAAATTAATTTTGTAATGTTCTAGATAAAATTTTAAAATTCGGGCGTGATATAGAAAAATCGCATTAACTTCGGACTACCTGTGTGCCAAATATATTGAAAGTGCCATATATTCGTCAGGACAGTACACGCAATACAACAACCAGTGTTTCACAAATGCGACCGTAATTTCTACCCGATATTACGCATTGTCCTAAAATGAAGGGTTGAGGCCAAAACTCATGGTAAAGGCGAATCTACAAAGAACACATTGAAAAACTACAATAGACGAGCACATGACACCACAGACAGCAGGGTCATTCCACGCAAAATGTGTAAATCGGCTGTGGCTGACACATCATTGATTTTAATGAAAATTAATTTTTAAATAAACAGATAACCAAATAAACAAACACTATTAAATGAATTATGTTTATAAATGTGCTTGGTTTGCTAAATCAAAAGCTTTCGAACACCGGCGAATGTTCTATGACAATCCAGAAGTGTTCCATCAGTGACCGCAGCCATTACAAGAACGCGTAACTATCATTGCTACATTCCTAAACCCAATTGTACGTCACGAATTCGTGTTTCATATTTGTAAGTCACCAGCAAAAAAAGTTAAGAATTTAAAAAGAATTCGACAGCTCAATAAAATCACGTTTAAATTATAGAATATTCAAAATTTAATATGACAGTTTTACCACATAGTGAATTTAAATAATATCTATGTTACTAAGTTGAAATTTTAATTTTGTTTTTAACTGATTTTTTCTGCTTTTATAATTTACCCCTTTTAAGTTAAAAATTATTTGGTATTTTTTTTGTTGATTTAGGGTTTTATTATATGTATTTATGTAATTTCTCCGTCATCATTGAAGTTATCGTAATATACATAGACTGGGTAGTAAATGTTGTGATTTTATTTTATTATTGTTGCTTTAGGACTCAGATTACAATCCCGAAATTTTTTTACTATTTTCTATTGTGTTCAAAAAAGCACTGTTTGGCGTCAGTTAAAATTAATAGAAAACAGATACCATAAAACGGTGTTTGAATAAATAACTTTATCAAGAGAACTATAATATTTAATCGCAATTTTTCAGTCAAACACGTTATTTTACATTTCCATGGATGAGTTTAATTCCGAAATCTATCAAATACCCCTTCCTCAGTTACGAAACATTTTCTATTTGCTAAGAAAATATATTCAAGCGGAAAAACAAATTACCTGCAGCGGACTGCTTTGAGCGGACATAGTCGTAAATCCAACAATATCGCTGAAGTAAATAGTCACACAGTTGAACGATTCAGCTTGCACTTTGTTTCCTTTCTTTAGCTGATCGGCAACGTATCTGAAATGAAAACACGAATAAAATTAACCTTTGCACAAAATTACACATCTCTTGAAGAATCCTATGAAAACGGAATTGTATATTTCTTCATCAAAAAATGCATTTTGTGAAGTACAAAAAAAAAATTAATTATTTTCCTACCTTTTTCAGGATCGCTAAACATGTTTCTTCCACCTTGGAAAGAATTGAATACGCGATAAAAAAAATGTTCATAATACAGTGGAATTTACTTGAATGCACATTTTGCTTAAAAAACCCAGGAGATTTAATTATTGCATGAGAACGAAGGAACATCAAGGGGATCTAAAATATTTTTACGGTAAATTTAATTCTGTTATCAAGGCACGCTCGCTAATTAGGACCAGACGATTAGTGAAGTCTTTTTAATGTTCGAGTTTCTTCGCAAAACTTTTTAATCTAATACGCGAAAATAATAAAAACGAAATCTGATACCACCAACTGCTTTTTTATAAAAATCACCACTTCCACAAAACTATCATAAGAACTTGTAAATGGTTCTGAGGCGAAACCAAAACATTTCAGTTTTAACTAAAAAATAATGTATTTGCATCTTCCACATGGGATTACGTTTTACAAAAAAGAGTAACTGAAGCTACTGATTTCAAAAGTATTTAACGCTAGATTTAAAAATATTTTTGAAGAATTGTTTTATGAATTTTAAGTAAGAATATAGGTAAAGGCACATTAAATTAAACACAGTCAAAAGTTTTAAAAAGTGGAGTGAATATTCTAAGTTTCCTTGGTTGAACCATGGAAATATTTAATTCTTTGTTTTATTAAAGTTGAAATGGATGCAAATATTATGCTTCCTTAGGCATTATTGGAATTTTAGTTACTGGAATATTTGAGGCCACGCCAGATTTATATGTACCACTCCCTATCTACACTGCGGTTTTTGGTTGGATAAAGTTTCGAACTCAAAACCGTGTGATTGCTAATCTTCCGCATTTCCAACTAGACTACTGTGGTCAGTTTTCAACACGGAATTGGATGGTATACTTCTTGTGGATGGTCAATTTTTGTCACTATAAGTAATCGAACATAAGAATATTATGTTGAATAATTAAATCTTTCATCAATTTCTGAATATGATGTCTAAACGGTTATGGTTTACAATCTTTACAATTTGCATAGTTACACATTTTATAAGTTATGTATCGTCCATATACCTGAACATGGATATTTGGTAGTTGGTTGGGGATTTATGGCGGAAGGGCCATATTTGGCCATGTTTTGCCAGACAAAAGACATACAATATCAAGAAATTGACACGAAAATGAAAGTTTTGCTAACACAGAAGAGAAAACTACAGCAAAGGAGGAATGCACTTGACATGAATCGAACTTGTGACCCCTACAACTCAAAGGTTGCTAGCGCAGTGGGCATAATCACTGATTAACGAAATCCCTATTGGTATTTTAAATTTATGTCTGTAGACATGAAATTCAAATTTATTCAAACCATCAATTTTTTCTCTTAAACCATACTTCCTCGTGATTTACAACCTAGTTCATGAATACCATTATTGTATAATGTATATTAAAATATTTCATAATAACAATCAGTACATTTATTTTATTGGAGCATAATATATTACAACAGATACGAGTCATATTTGTTGTTCTCACGAGCACCAAGTAGGCCATCTATACTTGCCTTGGAAGCATTTCGTAGAGGAGGGCGTCAGTCTTTTTCTTCTCTTCAATAAGTTGATCTGTTCTTTCATCTACTAAGGCCTCGAGGTTATTCGCGTATTTTTCCATCATAGCTAGCATGTTATCAAAAATATTGGGCTTCCTACAAACATAAATGTCACGCATGAATATATTTATGTTCCATATAATGTTAACATACATAAAAGTCCTAACGTACAAAGAACGTAAATGGATCAACCTAAGAAAAACACAACCCATGCCTAAAGGATATGAATCTATTTTACAAGATAGTTGCCTTTATCACCGATTGGGTCTGTTGAAGCATTGTGATATTCAGTTATTTAATAGAAAATGTATAGGTACCATGGAAACGCAAGTTGGCTTTTAACTTTTCAAATGAAGGCAGTACAATACACAGATAATTCTGAAGTCAAGCTATTAATTTATATATGTATTCCATGCTATTTACTGTAACGATAATTTTCGTAAAAACGTTTGTTTAATTGAATAAAATGCTTAAGGTTTAAAACATCAGATTTATTGCTTGCCATTGCACTATTTCAACGAAAACACTCCCTAAATGAAATATATTTTGAAAAACATTTTATTAGTACTAGTATATCACCCATTATAAAATATATATTAAATTCATAAGGTTTTGATAGTGCGAAGGTTATTTCTTCGAATATACTAAAAAAGTTATGAACACTGGATACGTGAAGATTTATTTCTTTATATGAATATATTTTGCCCATAACAAAAACGAAGCACTTTACTTATTCAATGGGTGGTGGAACACCTCATAAGCACATCTTGATATTGAATTAGAGAATATTTTACATCATTGGTATACCTAGAATTTCTAAATAACATTCAGCATACGCAATCAAGAAGACTCTTACATAACATGTTAATTCTTATATACGCAACCAGAGCGATTATTTCGTCATCTATTTAAGAGACCCTAGCAACAACTTAATTCCTGTCGGGAGACTAGCCATTCGATGAAACCAACCAATCTGGAACCAGTTAGAGGCAGATGCCAATGGCGAGAATGTAGTATGCAGGGACCGGCAATTACTTAATTGTTTTCATTTGTTGTAAATATCGATTCATCTGTTCACTTTTTAGTCTCAAGAATTTAAATTGATTAAAATGATGAGAGCTCTCGTCTCCAATCCATGAAAACCATCGTATGGAGGAACTCGTCCATAACACATCAATACACCTAGCCTAAGCAATTTAAAGTAGAAAAATCAGATTTCACTGAAAGGTTAACTATCCAAACATAACGAGAGAAATGTAGTTAAGTTTTCCTCACAACGCACATAATGACGATAGCCTCTTGGAAAAAGATCACAGGATTCTATTGGCAAAAGAGGCCAATACTCAAATAAATCATGTTATATGTAGTTGAATTAACGTCTCACTGAAGTAACATAACGGTCTACTGGTTACATTGTTGGATTAATCCAGAAAGAAAGTAGTAAATTAACGTCTCACTGAAGCAACACAGCGGGATATTGGTGTCGTTCCAGGTTTAAACTCAAGGACATATCAGAGGAAAACACCACGTAATTTTAAACCAGGGTCAGATGACTGTCAATCGCGGAGGATCCGAGAACGACTCATCGAAATTTTAGACTACGGTCAGATGACGAGGTCAACACATGAGATGGTAACCCGCTCTCCAAACTTTTATGCACTGAGCCCCCAAACTTCAGGTCATGAAAGATTTATCGTGAACCTGCCCCCTCGTTCAGAACAGTCTTGGGTTTGATCGAGTTTTGAACTCGCAAACCCTCTCTCCATCGCTAATTAGGTACACTTCCAATCGGACTACAGACCAACCGGACAGACCATTTCATGTAGGGCATATTGCATGTTTTAGAACGGATATATACGCGTAACTCCCCTCAAAAGAATATATAGAAGATATTTAGTTAATTTAATAAAACTTATTCATGCATTAATTTGGTAATATAGTGAAATTAAATCAATTTCAGTGTATTTTAGAAAATAAACCGGCAACTAAAATTTATCTCTTAAGGATCATCCACATAAAAATAGATCTCTGATCAAATTCTGTTGTTTTTTACATATACAGCTCTTGAAACATTATTTTTTCTGAAGTTATATATTATATTCTGTTATTTTCCATCTGAAGATTGAATATCGATCCAGGATGTGTACTAACATTCCTTTTCGCATCGGTCTGAGCCTCGTCCTGATAGTTTTGAAATCCGGTCTGTCCTCGGGATCCTCCGTCCAGCACTCTTGCATGCAGTCCACGATGCAGTCGAAGGAGTCCTCCAGCTTGGACACGCGGGGTCGGTAAGGAGGAGACTGCTCCCTTCGCATCACGCACTTGATGATTTCTGAAAGAGTCACAATTAAGGCTGGATTGCTTCGTGGGTTTTATGGCACAAGGGCCATGTTGTTTCTAAGCTGCGCAAACGCAAGACAATGTCAAGTGAAAAGGGAAAAAAGAGGGTAGGTATTTCCATTAACGTCAAACTGGAGCAATGTAACGGGCTATTATCGACGGTCCGGGATCAAACCCGAAGGGAACGAACAGAGGACAATATAACATAATTCTGAAAAGAAGGTCAGATGACAAGCTGGCACCTCACTCTTTAAACTTAAATACCAGTTCTATGTGAGGACATTTGAGGTCACACCAGATTTGATACACCCCGTCTACACGACGGACTGAAACGAGTTTCGATCTCGAAACCCTCCTGTCGCTAATCCGATCCTTTTTCAACTGCGCTAACACAGCAACAGAGTACTGGGAAGGAAGTAGAAAAGATCGCGTAGTAGATACCATCCTAAAAGCGCGACTCCCTATGTTTTCTAAAGACAGTAAACTCCATAGGAGGAGTAAAAATCTCGAGAACCGAGGGTCACAGTAAAGGAGTGTATAGAAATACCATTTCCAGATGCGAACACTTAGTCAAAAAGCATTCGTTTTAGGCTGAACAAATTCTGATCACTAATATAATCACTAAATGTGTTTTTCAAGGATACCAACCTCCATGCAATTATGAAAATAATTGGTTTATTACGTTGAGGATACAAACCGCGTAGAGATATAACGTGAATACTCGGGTTGATGTTGGATTGTCAAATGACTGTGGAAGACATTCGTAATTAACATTGCATAGTAAGGTATCTTAATTAAAATCGCACAGCCGTCAACACAATGAGCCCGCACAATTGAATTTCAACATATTGTGGTCCTCTCCGTGCTCAATACACCTGCCCACTTGGTCCGAATGTCATAATAGGTATGGACATCTTATGTCTGCACGCTATATTTATCTTCTGGATGCTTCTTCCAGTTCTGAATTCAGGAAATTATACATTTATTTAAATTCTACTGAATTATATCGCCCCAATTTCTCTTGCACAATTGTTGTGTAATGTTAATTGTAGCGTAGTTTGGCTAGACATCACTGCACGCAATCCAAAGTTACACTAGCATAAAGTTCGAAACACCGTATGATTTGGATCACGAAAAATAAATAACTTCATCCAAATACTTTTTAAAATTGAATTAGTTAGAATTTTATACAGAATGCAAAAGACTCTTGCAAAGAAAAATCCTTATATATTTCATCTTACCAATTTAAATTTCCAGTAAATTCAAAAATTTTATGTGACCTAATAAATTAAAGTAGTTAATATTGAAAATAACCTCTAAATTCGAAATAGAGAGTGATTGTAAGTGTGGAATATTTGTTGTAGCGTATACACTTCGGTTGCTTTTGAATGAAATCACTTACGCAGTCATCACGCAATCTAAAGTGGCCACTTTGCCCAACAACGTTGAATTTGGATCCGCAAGAATAATACATTCAAATACGTTTTAAAATTATATTAGATAGAATTTTATACAAAATGCAAAAGACTTTCAAATAAAAACTTAGGTGCTTCATCTTACCAATTTCAATTACCAGTAAATTCAAAAATTTTACGTGACCCCAATAATTTAATATTTAAAATAACCTTTAAAATCGAAACATGTGACCCTGTAACAAGTTTTTTCTCCACCATTTTCCATTTTTTTTTTAAATTTTATTTCTTTATTTTAAAATTAATTTTCAATTGTGGGTTGTTTTGAAATTTTATACCGCAAAGGTCTTATTTGGTCACGCTGCAACAGACACGAGGCATACAATATCAAGTAATAGCACGCACTGAAAATTATACTGGCATAGAAGAGAAGAATACACTCTGACAGAATCCAACCTGCGTCCCCTACAACTCGAAGGTTGCTAGCGCAGTGGGCATACTCACTGATCCACTGCGGTAACTACTTTCAACTGTGAAAACACTCTGGAGCTCACTTTACACAAACAAAATATTAACGTAATTCCAAAATAAAACATTAATTTTTTTGCAAACCATATAATCTTACGCACGTTTAAGGATTGAATTAATATAACAAAATCACTTGTTTCAATATTTACCTGCTTAGCACTTTAAGAAAAATATAATTTAAAAAAATTGACACTCCAAGAAGGAGTTATCCGGTAGCTGAGCCGTGCTTGATCAACTTTTAACGAACTGGGGACGTTTTGTCTTTAGCGACGAGTAATGTTTCTAACTGTATCCTGATGACAATCGCAGACTTGTCTGGAGACGTTCAGAGTAACGTGGGGATCATGATCTTACTATCGCACGCCACACATGCCCACACCATGGCGTTATGGTCTGGGGTTCCATCTGCTTTGATAGTCGAAGCCCTTTGGTTGTCATTTCTGGCGCACTTACAGCACAAAGGTACGTAGACGACATTCTAAGACCAGTTGTGTTACCCGTTCCTTTTGCGACATCCCGGACTTACTTTTGAATAAGATAATGCCCGAACGCACATGGCACGTATTGCTATGCATTGTCTTCAAGCCTTCCCAACACTTTCTTGGCCATCTAGGTCTGATCTCTCTCCTTTAGAGGAAATTTGGGACGTTATGGGAAGGCGATTTCAACCATCCCGGTATGGTGATCATTTATCCCGACAGTTAGAGACAATTTGGTAAGAAATTTCGCAGGACATCCTCCGGGAACTTTTTCAGTCTATGCCACGCTGATTGACAGCTTGCATGCAGGCCAGAGGTGGACTAACGATTTATTGACTTCCTCCTTTGTTACGGTCAAACTCTGAAATAAAATTTTCAATTGTTCTGAAATTTTAATCGTTGTTATTCTATGTATGTTTTTCACACCAATTTTTACCGCAATCCAACAACTCCTTCTTGGTGCGACGATTTGTTTTTGTTAATTTGCAGTCCTTTATGTTGTAAACCTTGAGGGTAATATATTTTCCTATCGCAACAAAATTGTTTGGGATCCGTAGGAGGGGAAACTTGACTTATTTGTTTATTATAATACAGCCCAGTTTATTTTAAATGAATACTATTATTTATGAGCAGGAAGAAAAAATACATACACAAGTAAAGCAGCAATTGCGGACAAAGCAGACGTAACATGACGCTAAGAAGCATCGTAAAAGAAGTGCTTACCTGAAGGTGTTTTCTCAATTTGACCGTAGGGTCCTAAACGAGTCATAATTTCGTACAATATTATTCCGAATGAATAAACATCTCCTTTTTGAGTGCCTCCTTGTGGTGCGTTTGGGTCTCGAAGTAGCTCTGGGGCCCGCCAGAGGAGCTCTAAATAAAGATGCAAGAACAGGAGTCAAAACAAGTTTTTAACATTTAAACGGATGACTAATAATCTTTTGCACGTGGAGGTAATCATACAGAATAAAAGAATGGACTTGTATAGTAAGATTGGATAACGCTTACGTCGAATTTATACAAAGTGCAGCAATGTAAATGAGAAATATTATAAACACATTTTACAACACAAATCTAAAAATATATCTAATTACATTCAAAAGTTATTATCTATCTACTTTATACGCGGTACAGATTTGATATACATAATTTTGTGGTAACGCTTTTGGCGCGCTCATTGGCGAACATTTTATGTGGCAAAGGAAGAAATTCTTTGGAAAGAAAAACGTTTTTTGGAACAAAAAATACTTAACGGAAACAGTTACAAAAGGCATCATTTTTTTTTCTTTATGATGTTGAACTTTGTTAACAATATTTAGTTTTCAAAAATCGAAATTAGTAAGAAACAATGCAACCTGATCCGACTGCACTGGGTCGTGACTAAAATCAAACCGATCGTTATAATTCTTTAACTTTACATGAAAAGGAAAAAAATGTCAAATATTTTTAACTAATGTAATTAAAGGACAATTTAACAAAAATGAAAACAACCTAGAATATTCCAAATAAAATTTTTTAACTATCGAGGGGATCTTGCCGTATTAGTGGGAATAAACCTATTAACGACGGATTACATTTACCTGCCATAACTCCATACAAATAAGTGCGCCAAAAAAACGTGAAAAGAACGTAGGCCATATGTTGGTTTTTCACACAGAAATCATTTGAATTGCTTGTAAAAATTATGAATAATCTGAGAGATATGGGAAGAAACAACAAATCCATCGTATTCAAAACTTGGCAATTTACCCCAAAAAATTTAAACAATAAATGGAATAATGTAGAAAACATTAAAACATTGTTATAATTGTGATAAAAAGTACAATAATTAAAACATTAAAAGAATGAAGGTAGTTGAACGAAGTATTTAAAACGCACCAGAACACTACAACGAGTTATTTACGACAATCCGGGAACAATCCAAAAGATCCGAGGACATTTCGTAATTTGGAAACATTACCAGATAACGAGTTCACCCAAATCTCCAAACCTCCACAGACGTTCGTATTTGAAGCATCGGCAGATTTAATGGAAACTAGCCCCCATCCCAGTAATCTTTGGTTCGATCGAGTTCCAAACTCGAGAACCTCCGATTGCTAATCCACGACTCTATCAACTGAGCCCACTAATAACTAAATATTTACGGTGGAGTGGTCGTTCGCGGTAAGACGTTTGTCGCCAACTAATTTTTGTCGCCAAATCAAGATGGTGGCCGAATTCCGTAACAGCAGATAGGGTTGCCATAACAAAAACGGCAGATGTGAAGAAAATCCGCAAAAGGTGAAGGTTACCATATTTGGCGACAAATCGCCTTCTTACCGTGAACGACCACTCCACCATATAAGGTAAGGTAAGGTGAGCAACACAACGGGTTATTGATGACGGTCCGGGATCAATCCCCTAAGGGAAAGGTCCGAGAACAACACCACGTACTTTTGAACCACGGTCCGATGACGAGCAACACCTGAGCTGAGGTCCAAACTTTCACACCAACCTAACGTGAGGACCTTCGGCCACGACAGATTTAAGGTGCAACAGCCGCCTCAACACCATACGCTTACAAATATCCATGCTCTGACTCGGATTCGAACCAGGATTCTTCCGATCTATAGGCTAACACCTTAATCACCAAACCGGTTGGTCGGCTACCATATAAGGATGATAAAAAGCAAGTACGCAAATTTATTCTACCAAAATTACGGTACCATGCTTCGTACGTACCATACATAAGACTGTTCAGACAATTCATTAACGTTGAGTATAATAAATATTTATCATCGCGTTATGATAATTTATATGTGTCATTCCATACTACCAAAGTAGCTCAAAAGAAATATTATGATAACATGTTCTAGGGGTCTGCACGAAGTCAATATGTCAGAATCCTCTCTCGAACTGTATAAAAACCCCTATCCTTACAATAACATGTTCTCTTCTATGATCTTTAAGGGCTCTCTCAAAGAAGTTTCTTAATAAGCCTAATTAAATTATTTATTTAGCTAGCTTCCGGACGGGTGTTGACATACCAAGAATGTAAGTGTTCCGGAACTAGTTTTTCATCAAATGAGCTACGCGGTTGCTGCAATTGTCTGGGTCTTATATTGTGAGTACTTTGTCCAAAAGCTTATATAATAGGAGAAAACAAAAAATTCCTCCTATTATATAAGGTTTTTTTCCATTCACAAACGTCAAAGGAACATTTAGAAAAGCCTTTAAGGAATCTAAAAGCTACTGTCCAAGTTGTGTTAATCAGGTTTTTTTAATGAAAACACAAAAAGGTTTTCTTTCAATTCAGGCTTTTGAGTCGCAGGTTGATTTTTTAATACCGTGGCAGGATTTGTTTCGTCAAAACTAAATTAACAGCTCTTGTGAAATTTTAGATGTTCTCGTAAAGTGTGAAGAATTTGTTAACATGTCCGAGGAAACAGAATTTTTTAAATGTGTTTATTTCAATAAATTTATCCTGCAAACGATTAAATTACACCCCTATTAAGAAGACGGTTTGAGACTGGTTAAGTGCAGGTGTGTTGATAGCGTTTTGAATAGAAAGAAATAAGTAAATCTGTGCCATAGCGTTTGCTTTTTATTTGTGAACTGCTTTCCACAACTGGACAAATCGTATAAATATTTGAGTTACCATAAATTTGTATTTGAATTAAAAAATATGTTGGGTATGTGTAATTACGCAGATGGTCAACATCGATTTCATGTAAAAAATTATGCAAAACAAGTTACGATTTATTTTATGCGTTAAGTTAAAAAATATGTTGTTCAAAGTGTTATCTCTCTTTGTTGTGAGCGCCTTTTATTTCTTCAGTATTCAAATATAATAATTTTAAACTTTCTTCAGCTTCATTTTGCAAGAACATATTTACAAAAGGAGAATCCTCTTCCAGATTTGATCGCAAGTTAAACTGAAGTAATTAAAGAAAGAAAATAAACTTTTTCTCAGTGTGAACAATTTTGTATTAATATTTGAGATTAAAAAATATATTACTGAAGATTATATTAATTGAGATTAAAAAATATATGAATACTTACATTGAAGAAGAGCTTTATTTCAGAATCGAATATTAGAAAGTTTTACCTAAAAAATCTTCTTTATCCAATTTTCAATTTTTCCCTTTTGTTTAATAAATGGAGAAATTCACTTAAGTATTATTATTAATTCTTCTTAAAAGAAAAGATAAAATGTGCAATCAAATTATACTCATTTATTCTTCTGTTAACCTAGAACCAAATTTGTATTAAAATATCAGCTCTGGTAGAACGTTTTACACATTTTTACCGTTTCTAATAAACTTCAGCAATCACGGTTTTCAGAAAGGCTTTTTTTCAGACTTTTAAGACATTTTGTTTTGTTTGCCTCATAATAATACCTTCAAAAATAACTTCACTACCTTCACTCATATTATAGAAATAAGTCCATAAAGGTACTCTTTCATAAGATAATTTGAAATTATTTGAATTATGGCTTAAAGCTGTCCTTAACACAGCTTGTCTGATGGTCAATTAAAGAGCAGTAGAAGTGCGTACTTCAAAATTCCTTTCGTGGCCGCGGAAACCCGTTAGGAAGAGTAACGATTTAGTAAACAGATTACCAACCTAAGAACGTCGTGTGTACGTACGGCGGCTGGTGCACGTTAAAACCGTCAGGGCTACAAATGGCCTTGCTGGCATGATGTGGAAGTTTGGAGAGTGGGGTTCCAGCTCAGGTGCGACCTCATCTGACCGTGGTTCAAAATTATTTGTTTTCCTCAAATCTTTCAATTTGGGTTTGATCACGGATGGGCGTCAATAGCCCGCCATGTTGCTCTATTGCGGCGTTAAAATACATACTAATTTCATTTCAAATTTTTAAAAGGTTGCATTAACTCAAATGCAATTTCCTTTCCAAACCCCCCCCCCATTCCTTTTCCCGCCTTGTTTAGTTTTACGGGGTAATTTGGTAATATTTTAATTAACGTCGTACTAGAGCAACAGAAGCTATTGACGACGGTGCGAGATCAATCCCAAAAGAGAAATATTCGAGGACAACACCACGTAATTTTGAACCACTGTCAGATTACGAGGCAATACCTGAGCTGGCACCCCATTCTACAAACTTACACACCAACACAATGTGAGTACTTTCGGCCACGACAGAATTAAGGTGCATCAGCCGCCTCTGCATCATACGCTTGCATACATCCATGCACTGACCGGATTCGAACCAGGAACTTCGCTAACACCTTGACCCCTAGACCGTTTGGTCGGCTAGTTTTAAAGGGGCCTAGCACCTTAAAAATGACAAAAATACAGAAGAAAAAAAAAGAAAAAACAAACAAACATTTTTTTGCTTAAAAAGTTGCCATATACTGTTTAAAATGTTGTCCTAGAAAATCAGACTCATTCCTGTACTTTTTTGAAGTTATAAAGATTTTTGTAAGTGTGATCACAGTGCTTCGAAACCAAAACTAACTAATGAATTAATGAAATAGCTTAGTAGAAGATTAAACTTTTCTTTATAACTGTTTTACTGGTATCATTGCTTGTCTATTTTTATCAAAAAAGAAGGCTCTAGTGTTTTTTCCTGTTTGATATTTGTTATTCTGTTGTTTCTTTTTTCTGTTTATACGTTATTATTAAGGCTATACAGTACCCTTTTTCAAAAAAGTTTTCTACAGATCTTAACATTAAAAATAATTAATGACCTTTTTTCAGCTTATACTATTAAATTGAATCCAATGAAAAAAAGTCAGTTTAGCAAGAACCATTATTTTAAAATTAAAAATTTTTTTTTAAAAATTAAAGTTTTTTTTAAAACTCCTATAAAATATTCAATTTTTAATATTTTTTAGTTATTTTAAGTGATTTATATTTCTTAGATAATTGTGTGGAAACAAAAGTTAGTATGGAATTGACCATCAGTCTCATTGTTGAATTTTAATAATTATTTTTGTAGCTAAACCTGAAAAAACCATGAAAATTCCAAAAATATTAACTTTTTCATTTTTTTTTAATTACTAGATCTCTCAGACTTTAATCCATACTAACTTTCATAGTACAAATATATGAAAGTGTTTACAAAAAATTCCTAGACTGTATTTTTTACACTAAAAAAAAGCCTTAGGGAATTGAAAACACTTCCATCCACAAAAATTGTTTGAAGTCATAAAACAAAAACTAATAATGCTTGTAGAGCTTTAAATTTTTAATATGTTATTTACCAACTTAGAAAATGCACTAAAACACTATTCAAAATATAATGTTTTCATATCATGAAAAACATTTGTTACGGCAGCGACAAATTATTTATATTAATCCTAACTAAACATTTTCATACCAACTATTTACCAAATTTTGATTACAATATATTATATATATATATATATATATAACAATCGTAACCAAATATTGGTTTTGAAAAATACCTTTATCAATATTGGTTAGCTAGTAATGAGACTCAGAAAAGAACGCAGAACATAAACAAACAGGTACGATTTTAGTAGTGAAAGTTGAAGATAATAGCCATTTCATCTAAGGAATTGATTTTATTCAAAAATATTTTTAATTAATTGTCAGAATGTAAAATTGCATCACAACAAAAACGAATTTAACCACGCCCCTCCTCTATGCTGTCAAATTTTGACACTGACAACACTCAGAAAACTTCAAATATCTTTAAAACTAATTGGATATCAGATCTAAAATTTTGAGGCAAGCTTCCCAACTGTATAAGCCATGGAACTGTATAAGCCAAGCATCGAAATGGCCACATCAGAAGCAGTTTTTGAATATAATTTCGGGGTACTTTTTCAACTATTCAACAGATTCAAAAAGCTGCTGGGATTACGTTAGGATCTGATAATTGATGCTCGAAAATATTATCAGTGAAGGAACCGTTAAAATGCCATATTTCAACGTGCTCGAAAGTTAGTGAAATTTAAACTTCATCCATAAGTAGAAAGCAACCATAGTAAAAATTTCAATCATTTTTATTTGTAATTTTTTAGCAGAATTTTAATTTTAAAACTTTAAAATGCTGTTTCTCCTACTTTATTTTTTGTATACAGGGTGATTCATAAATATGTATGGCAGTTTCCAGATGCTGTAAAACAGGAACAGTTTAAGACACGGTCCCCAAATGCGAACTGTTAGCTAGGTGTACTCGTAAAATTTGTGTCCCTCTCCCGAGCGAAGTGACGTAGGCAATAGTGAGCGTGTCACGTGACTAGTCAGTGGAAATTGCTGCGTCTGTAGTGGAGAAGGCGTTTTGTGTTCTTAAATTGAGCAAAAAACGGAATAGGTCACTGTTGTGCAACAGCATATTTGATCATGATTTGGAAAAGAACCTCCAACATGAAAATTCATTTACGATTGGTTAAAAAACTTGAAACTACGGGCTGTTTTTAAAAACTTCCAAAGACAGGACGACTGAGTGTATCGGCAGATGTCGTCAAAAACTTTATTAATCCAATTGAATAATAAAGTCGAAAAACTTTATTCTCCAATTGGATGGTGTACCACCACACTGGTCAGATGACATGCGAAATTACTTCTATTGACATCTTCACCGCTGGATTGGACGAAGTGCCGACTTCAGCTTGCCCCTAACCCAATAGTCCCCCAGATACCCTAATTTAACACCATATGACTTTTTTCTTTGGGGCTACATAAAGGATAACGTATTTAACCCTCCTCTTCCTATTGATCTAGCTGTGCTGAAACAGCGTATAGCAACCACTATCACTATAGTTGCATCAGATACCCTAACACACTTCTGGGCAAAAATGGGTTACCGGTTCGATGTGTGTAGTGTGACTAAGGACTGTGTGTACTGTGACAGTCTCTAAAAAAACTTGAAACATTCACCTACACTTCTGTTAAAGGTAATATCTATATATATAATTCTCTTACGTGGCACGCAAAAAAGACGTTATTTGTTATCGCGTTTTGGCAATATTGTACGATTGTTTGTTTACCATAAAACCTCGCGTCTCAATTGAATTTATTGCGTTATCGGATGAAATTTTATTGAAAAAAAAAATTTTAGTCGAGCTGTTGCAGTTAATAGAAATTAAAGGAAGCGGAGGATCTTTTCAGGGCCATTTAAAAAACGGTCCTTTTCAGGGCCAACAATTATAGATCAACAAGACGCTTGCACTACAATTTTCGACAGCAAACTCAATGAAAAAGTGTGAGTGGCTCGAGTGCTGGGGAAATGTACACACAAATAACATGCTGGGTATTCGATTTCCAATCAGCGCTATCATTTCGAGTCAAAATTTGCTCAAAGTTTTCATTTGAATTCTGATTTCAGAGGTACTATATTTTTATTTTCTGTAATACAGCAAATTTAGATTTGAAAATTTTGTTTTTTTGGAATATCATATTTTGTCCTCAACAATTCCTTCTGCTAGGACACGTGTCTTCATTGATGCGAGCAAAGCGAGCATAGGTTCGCGCAGAGATCCAATGAGGTTTGCGAAGCAATCTTCCGGGGGTTGGCGAGCGTCAGCGAGCAGGGGGCGGGCCCCCTAGTAAAATATATTACATGGTCACTGTTATAGTACAGCGCGTTGAAATTGTATACTTACTTTTGAATCATCCTGTATACAGGGTGGTCCCGAATTCATGGTACAAACTTTAATGGTAGGTACAGGACATTGTAACAATGATTTATTGTATAGGAATGTATAGTCGCAAGTGACGCGGTGAGGCGTAAACAGGGGAAATAAAAGGAAAGAGAAATGGAGTGATCGGTTGGTATCATTGCCGGTAGAGGGCAGTAGATGTCTAGCCGCTGTTGAACATGATGCATCGCAGTAGGGAAAAGCGCCATTCACAATTGTGCTGCCGTAGACGATGGGTGACTTTACGTATGCAGAAAAAGCAGACATGC
Organism: Metellina segmentata; assembly: GCA_947359465.1. NCBI lineage: Eukaryota > Metazoa > Arthropoda > Arachnida > Araneae > Tetragnathidae > Metellina > Metellina segmentata. Next base: position 128,088,513 of record OX375873.1, on the reverse strand, counting down.
ATTACATGTACGGCCGTGCAAATGGTAACGGCAGAGCTGCGTTACGAATGTATCGCGCGGAGTATCCTGATCGACGAATGCCGGATCATAGAATTATTCAACGGTTACATCGTCAACTTTGTGAAACAGGTGCGTTCGACGTCAACAGACATGGCGCTGGTCGAGTAAGAGCTGTACGCACTCCAAGGCTGGAAGAAAGCATCTTGAACATTGTGGCTGATAGACCCGAGTCAAGCACAAGAACTGTTGCGCGTGACGTAGGTGTGAGTCATCAGACTGTATGCAGAGTGTTAAACGAAAATCGCTTACACCCCTTCCATTTTCAGAAAGTACAAGCATTGAATCCGGCAGATTATCCTCGCCGTGTGAACTTCTGCCTGTGGGTGATGCAGCAATGTGCGTTGCAGCCGGATTTCGTAGATTATGTGCTATTTACAGATGAAGCGACATTTTCACGCGAGGGTGTCTTTAATGCGCACAATTCCCATGTGTGGGCAACCGATAATCCACATGCAACGCGTCGACATGCGTTTCAACAACGTTTCAGTATTAATGTGTGGGCTGGTATTGTGAACGACTTTTTGATTGGCCCATACTTACTACCCACGCGGCTCACTGGCGGAAGCTATCTTATTTTTCTGAAAGAAGTGTTACCACAACTGCTGCATGATGTTCCGATCGCCATTCGTAACCGCATGTGGTTTCAGCACGATGGGGCGCCAGCACACTTCAGCATTGATGTACGGAATTACCTGAATGCCACGTTTGGTACTTGATGGATTGGGCGTGGTGGACCAGTCCCTTGGCCACCCCGATCTCCCGATTTATCGAGCCTCGATTACTTTTTATGGGGACATCTAAAGCATCTTGTTTATGAGACTCCAGTTGACTCAGATGAGGATCTCGTCGCTCGCTTATCTGTAGCTGCTGCAGGTGTGCTTGAAATACCAGGCATCTTTGAACGTGTACGCCAATCGCTCCACCGACGCTGTCAAGCATGTATCGATACTGGTGGACGCAATTTTGAACAATTACTGTAAACATGACACTTGTCAACAACGCTTTCAATAAAATCTTTGTTTTTCCTTTCGGCCGTTATTTCCCCTGTTTTCGCCTCACCGCGTCACTTGCGACTATACATTCCTATACAATAAATCATTGTTACAATGTCCTGTACCTACCATTAAAGTTTGTACCATGAATTCGGGACCACCCTGTATCTTATAATTGAAAGTGCAAAGGCTTTTTTAATTTTCAATCAATTGACTTCATATTTTTTGTACAATATATATTGAATCGTATTACGAAATACAGGTATACATTTTTAATTATTGCGAGTAGAATTAAAAAAAAAATGTGCGGCAAAGTGGCGTTTTTTGTGATATTTTACGTAGTGTTTCAGGTTTTATTTTTTATCTTAAGATCTATTCAATGTATCTCCAATTCCATACCTGTAAATTTAGATTATAGTTAAAGGAATATTATAAAAAAATCAAGCTTATATCATAAAAATTAAAAAAGAAAATGCACTTTAAAAATTCTTAAATTTTTCAACTTTTTTTTTTTATTTAAAATTTTTTTAACATATTTAAAGAAAATTTAAATTTTATGTATACTACTCTGGAATTTTGCATACTTTATGTACTTATGTATATTTTGAATACTTTATGTACTTATGTATACTTTGTATACTTATGTATACTTTATGTATACTTCTCATACGAAACTGCAAAAGTTTGTTTAAAAGTATTGTCAGTAAAGAAATAATTTTTTTAGTAGATGGGACCCCTTATGGGGATAAAACAGTTCAGGTCCAAATTAACAATTCCGCACTGACGACGTGAAGTCATCTTCTCCTTACCTTCCATTAAAATTACACAGAAGGGGGAACTACTCACAGAGAGGAATGGATCTCTACATTAATCTAACCTACGCTGCCTTCAACTCGCAAGTTGGGCATATTCAAAATTACAGCGATCCAGTATCACTGAGATACCTCTTGGTTGTTAGATCAGTGTTCAATTGTAGGAACGTATCCTCCTGAGGATAGAAACACGATGGTGTGGTATGGAAGTAAGGAAAGTGGGTTCCAGCTCAGGTGCTATTGCCGTCATCTGACCGTGGTTCAAAATTACGGGGCTTTGTCATCGGATCTTTCCCTCCGGGATTGATCCCGAGCCTTCGCCAATAGTCCGTTACGTTATTCAAGTGTGACGTTAATTAACTACCAACCTGAGGGTAGAAAAATTAAGGATAAACATTACAAAATTACTTGTTGGTTCGGGAAAACGATTGAACACTTTCTTTGGCACGACACACGTATTAAACATCACATAACGGCACACACGAAGAATACAATACAACACACAAGAAGCGAAACACACTATGATATATGCTGGACGACGAGTTCAGCACTTAACAAATCGTTGATGACTAGTTCTTTCACGCGGTTTATCACACATGAAGTACCAACGTCACTCACTACTTGCCTAACCAAAGGAATCATCGTATTTGTCATGCCGGAAGGGAAAAAAAATATCAGAACTTCGCACCTTTCCACCAGTTTCTATTGCTGGATAATGTCCCGGACGTGGAAACTAAATTGGATGTAAGTTCAAAAAGTTTGTTCCGTAATTTTTATTATCCCCTTAAGAGCCAAAGTGAAGTGTTTATATGTTTGTGTTCTAAATGACCACATCTAAAAACCAATTACCAATTCATTAATGAAAATAGAAATATACAGATGGGTCATTCTGAAATTAAGTGGAAATTTGACAGTCAAAACTTTTGAAAAATAAAATTAAAGTTTTATTATTTATTTTATGTATTTAGTGTTCTGTTAGGGCAAATAAAGTTGTACAACCATCAAACAGAGGTCAAGAAAGCATTTTAAGCAAATTAAAGCCAATTTTTTATTTCCTTAAAACATGGAGGTGACATATAGTCCCATGGAGGTGACATTCATGGGAATGGAGCTACAAGTGTTTGCATGGAGGTGACAAAGTGTTTCAGTTTCATTTAACACAGTGTAATGTCTTCAGGTATTTCATAAAAAATGAACTGTTTATGAGTGTTCATTGTCAGTTGTTTTAAAATGGCCACAACCTCATCTTGCACTGTTGCTTCACATTCTTTTGGTGTCATGTTGCTTCACAATTTGTTTTTGGTGTCATGTCATCTTGACATGAAGCGGATCTGGTAAGAAGCTTCAAAACATTCCGAGACATTTGCCACATAATAGCAAACACTCTTTCTACCAAATGCTTTGACAGTTATATATTCATTAAATGCACTTGAGTCAGGTCGTAAAGATTGAAACAATGAGCAGAACATTAAGTTTTTCACTGTTTTCAATTTCCCTACCTATGTAATGTGATTTGGTCGTCTGAACCTCTGAAATGCACACTTTGTATCTCCTTGGTGTACTTATATTAATAATTTTTGTTGAAATCAACATGTATCAGTATCTTATCTGTTCCGAGGTTATTTTTTAGGTTGAAAATTGACCTGTATTGGACTATTTGCAAACATGCTTCATGAAATGAGGAAGCATATGAATTAATTTATTAACTAGTTCTTTGACTTTTATTTCTACTTTTGATTTAACCACTTTCTTAGCTGACTTTTTTATTCCTTTAACTAAACTTTACTTCTTTCCTCTTCCATTGCTCAACGCATGTAATTACATTTTCAAAATCATTTGTCTCAACGTGTTTGTTAATGCACTTCTTACATCTCCTTTCCAGGCATTCTTCTTTACTTTTTACTACATCCCGACAGCAGAGATTTAACCTTCTGGTCTAAATCATTGTAATTAAAAACTTTGAGACTTTTTAATTTTTCAAAAATTAAAAACATTTTCATGCTTTACACATGCACATGTTTTTTACATCAGGTTGCAATACCTAAAGTGGTAAAAAAACAGAACGTTGAGTATGGAATATTACAGCCAGATTCTACTTCAACTTTTTATGGAGATTTTAAGATTTCCCATTAGGGTTCTCTTTTGTTTTTAGTATTAGTCCTTAATGCCTGGTTCCATACGGCTGACATCTTACTCAAAAAAACTTCACGATGTCAGATCTTATTCTCATTTTATTTTTTGTTTGGTATGTGCTTGTCTCTTTAATTACTTCAACAATGTTTTTCTCACTATATTTTATTCAATTTTTCCCATTATGGACTAAAGTGGGATCTTGTGCAAACTTTGATACTTTATAATTATTTTCCCAGACCGGACCAAACTAAATGCTTTTTGACCTTTCCTTTATTTTGTATTGTAATTTTTCTCTATCTGGGTAGTTAACGCAGCTCCAAATTCAAGATTTTTTTCTCTAGGAGAAACTTTTACTCAACGTAAAAGATTTTTGACCTTCTGCTGTGGACTGTTCATATTTTTAAACTTCTCTTTCAAACAATAGTTCCTCTTATATTTCTCCTTATTTGTATTGAGCTTCTTTTTTCTTTATTTTCTTTTTCAAGTTGATTAATCTTAATCGTTCAGTAGGACTTTGATTTGTTTCGTTTAGCTAGTTTTTTTCTGCCTCTTTCCCTGTTGCTTACTACTCTCTCAATAACAGCTACACTTTGAAGGTCGACACCAACAGCTTCTACTAGGTCAACTAGTTCACTGTTTGGTGGAATATTAATTTCCTTTTTTTCTTCAAATCGAGATTTTCTTGTTTTTTGAACCCATTTTTTTTTACTGAGCTCTCTTTTCTGTTGGAAAGTACTGAAATATCTTTTATTTTTCCTTCTTCTTTTCTTCTATAATATCTCCCCAACTCATTCCTTTTAAATTCTACATACAGTTCTGGATCATTTAAAATTATATTTATTTATTGCACAGACTCTTTCCTGATTTTACTAAATTTGATTATATCAGATTTCTTATACATGGTACCAAATAGGCAGATTGACCTCGTACCATGTCAGAAACTTCAAAGAGAATTTCAGTCATGAGGATACTTAAATTATCTCCCGACTCTCAATGCCATATTTTTAAAGAAAAATTAAAGATTCTATTAACATACATAATCAGACTCAAAGTTACAAGTGTTCAAGCATTGTAAATCAAATAAAACTGGTAGCTAACACTACAGGTTCAAATCAGAATCAATTGGCAGGTTAAATCAATACAGGTTAGAGAAAAAACAATTGGACTCCTTATTTGTTTACCCAAGATTGTTCTTACTTTAATAAATAACCATTTAGAATATTTTTTTAACCATATGGCACTGTAAAATTTCTCATAAGAAATATTTGTTCACCTCCATGTATGCCTGTCACCTCCATGTCGGAACTTAGCCATGGAGGTGACATCCATGGAGGTGACATTTCAATGGTTAAACCACATTTTAGCCTAACATAAAAGAATCCCAGCCACGTGCTTTGATTTCCAGATTATTTTATACAATTCCTAACTATCTGTTGAAAAAAGTTCAGCAATAAATGAAAGAACATAAAATTAAAAAATGCCATGGAGGTGACATTGTAAAAAGAACTCATGAGTTTTCAAATATAAAGATAAGAAACAGACAAAATAATACTTACTATTGAGTCTAAGATATCTTACAGTAAAGATAGCTGATTAGAGCTTCTTTTAATTACACTTTCAGACATGTGCTGCTTTCTAGTAGACTTTTTTAAAGATTATTTACATTTTATGCAGAGCTGACAAAAATAGCAGGGACAAAGGAATGTACTGATTTTTCAATATTAAATTTAATTAAAAATATAATAATTTCAAGTGCATTGTGTAACAATAAGACTCTTAACACTAAATAGAGCTACTAAATAAAGGAATTTCTTACACTGTTTAAGTTTCAACTATATCTAAACCGAGAAACAGGGCTAGGGACGGCCATGGAGGTGACATTTTCCATGGTTAATTTACTTTTTCAATTATAAATATGAAAATATTTATTCTTTTAACACTATTTGATGAAAATATACCTTAATTAAGATATATTACTACTGTATAAAAATTAATTGATGCATAAAATTCATAAAAAAAATGCAGGTGACTCAAATTTCCACTTAATTTTAGAATGACCCAGATATGCAATACGTTATTAGTAGAGCTCAGATCGATATGCCAAAATGTAAACTGAAGTATGAATTACAAAATCCCAAAATATGCACTAAAACCCCAAAATATGTGAAATTACAAAAAAAAAAAAATTTTCATCCATACAAAAAGGTTAGTTAAGAGGATAAAGTGAAAATGAGCCACAATTTTATTTATTAATCGCTTCACCCACTGTCCTGGGATCGTGGAGTGATTTATTTTTCCAACTCTTTACATAAATTAGGTATCGCCAGCAGGGGTCGATCGCTTTATCGATATCCAGATGGGGGAATTACCTATCTAATTTTGTATTCTTTGTATCACCTTCTCGTATGTAGTTCTTTCTGAGTGTCTATTCATGAAGAATTTCTTTACCTGTGTTCTTCTTCAAGAAGGCTCTAAAATGTTCATTCTCCAACTTATAAAGAGCAGTATTGGATTTCAACACTGCCTTGATCTTGGAACATCTCGTTCTTCTCCGAAGATTGGGACACTGACTCAAACTTTTGACGCGAGGAAAGTCTGTTGAATATTCTTACCTTTTTGCGCCTTTTCCACTTTTTGTTTGTGAGTCGTAGTTGATTTGAATTTGATTGCTTCTAAAAACCTTCCTTCCAAACGCGTTGACCAAAGTTATTTGAAAAAAAAAAAACTTTTTTTTTTTGTAAAAAAGGTTTAAAAAGAGAGAAAAATTGTTAAAATATGCATAAAACACGCAAAATGGTCCAAAATATGAAATATAAATTCGGGTTTTTTTTTGTTTTAAATTGCTAAAAAAACAACTCTCAATAAGGATTCCTATCAACATTAGGGACTAAAAAAAATGTGTGCAAAATATGCAAAAATAGAGCTCTAGTTATTAGTCATGCACCCTACTTTCAAATATGACTATTTAAAAATATATATACGCACGAATGCTTTTCAATCTGGCCATTTAACATGAAATGAAAGGGTAGATCTCTTGTTTACGAGATTTCCTCAGGTTCTTACCATCTAGAACAGTCTGTTGACTGAATATGGGATCAAGACAACCAATTCATACCGTACTGAGTATTAAACGTCTCTGGTCCTTAATTTATGACGCTCACCTATTTTTCTTACATACTTTGAAACATCATCAGCATACGTTGATATGTCTTTCAGCCGCTTCCGTAAATCTTGCTGGTAAACTGTCAATGATTCACCCAATCAACCCCCAAAAAAAACCAGTTTTATTCGTAGATAAATGTCCACTTGTTGGAGTTTCATGCTCTAACTTCAGAATGCGCCTTCTCCTGCACTCTGGAATATCCAGTTGTACATATTTCCCATCTACAACACAACTTGTATGGTAAAGTACAGGCTGATTTTATCCAAAAATGGTTCTTGTGTCTTCTAGCATCTACAAAACAGTTATGTAACTTCAGAACTTCAGACATACTAATTGTTCTTTTAGTAACTTTTTTTCCTTCTGACAAAGTATTAGTATCTTTGGTGTTTTCACCCCTGTTTAATTCATCAGGTGAAATATTCTTTTCCACCCTGTAGCAGGTACTGCCTCTACTTTAGAATTTTCCAAGCCATCGGGATTCTAACATGTTCTAGTTTCCTCTACCGAACTCTTTCCCTTAACATATAACACTGCCTCCTTCGAAGTTTCCACAGACATCACTTCCGCTCCTTCTCTAAATATTTCTGCCTATGTTCTAATAACTGGACGACCTTTGGAATTACCAAAGCTTCCTCCTGTAGCCCCTCTACTGCAGCCGCATGTACTTGAACAAATGGCCCTCTCTCATCCTATCCTGTCCAAATCCTTATAGAAATGGTTACATGCTTTGCTTCCATGCTTGGTCCAATCGCAGGACGTAGAATGACCTTTCCCGTTTGACTGCCAGAAACTCCTACGGTACGATTGCCTCCAGCAGTACTGTTATCCCCGCGCCATTGTCAACGATACCACAAAGGTGATGGTCTCCAAACAAAACAAGCATTTCTCATATTAATGCAATCTTTATTCAGGCCTCCCTCTTCTCGGAATCATTCCCGTCTGTCTTCGAAATCAGTACTACCGCATTTCTTTTAGGGCAAGATCTTCTCAACTACCCTTCTTGGCAATTATAACAGTTTAGGGGTTTTCTTGATTACCACCCCTGAGCTTTGCATATTGATGATCTTCCGCTTTTATTCACTCATTTGTAATTCATGTTCACGAGCTGTCTGTTTTGCTTTCTCCTCCCTTACAAGTTTTTCGGGTTTGTCGGTAGTTCAAATTTTTTCCGTTCTGAATCTACTATCTTTCGTTCTGCCTTTCCTGTATTTCCAGTTTTTTCCGTTCTGAATCTACTCTCTCTCGTTCTGCCCTTTCCAGTATTTCCAATTTCCCCATTATGTACAGTCGGCGACTCTCTCTCTCTCTCTCTCTCTCGTTCACTTCTTTCATTCATAATCGATGTCATAACTCTTCAACAATTTTTTTATCATGATTTGGAACATTCTATTTTTTTTTTGTAATTGAAAGATTTTAGCGACTTTGGGAACCTCTATCCTTAACTCAAAATAACCAAAAGCTTCATATCATCCTTCCTAGCTAGCTCTTCAAAGAATGCCATAGTGGTAACAGTGTACACACAGTCAACTTTTAAAATAACAAAATTTCAAAAATTACTTTGTAAATAATACATACAAATTTTCAACTAGAACGTTCGACGTTCTCAATATAATTTTCCCACTTACTCTATTAAGTATTCCAACAATTTCAATAAATAATTCTATTCAAACCATCTCTATATATAATTTACATTGTCATTTTACAAAATCCTGCAGTCAAACATTCATTGCAACCTTTTTAAATAATACTGCACTTTTGATTTATAAATCGGTGTAATATATAATTTTAAAATACCACCAAAGACATTTACAATCAATAATATTCAACAGGGAGAACAGTTTCAAAATCACAACCCGATAACCATCTACAGGTTAGGCATCCCCACCACCAGAATCATTAAAATTAATCAATTATTGGATTTGACATTTATTTAGACTCGAAACTGAAACTGTAGAACTGAAAAATCTGAATTTAATGAAATAACAAAACCAATATCACACTTGAATATTCTACACTGAAATCAAACTATAGACACTATGCACTGTTACCAAACTAGACATTATGCACTGATAACAAACTATACATTACCCACTGAAATCACGTTAAATATTAAGCACTAATACCAAATTATACTCAAATATCAACTTAATGATGACAATATGAAACTAATAATACACTCGTATCAAATTCAATATCTAGCATTATTCATTATTATTCTTACGAAAACAAAAGCAGGTAGAACAAAACAAAAAATAATAATCAACGGTATGCTATCCTCCTGTTTATGTTACTTTTAAAGCTCGAAAGAATTAAACTGTCTCTAATGATGAAATAATATTTGTCACTCACATTCGAAATCGAAATCTCGGAAGATGATAAATTCAGAAAAAGAGTAGGATTGCTCTCTGGCAATCTACTCAGTAGCACGCATTTCGGTCTGTTTCTTTCAAAAATTTTCGGGTATGTACAAAAATAAATTTTCTTCCATCAAATCGTGTGTGGCTGTGCCATTGTAAAATTGATTGTCGATTCTTAAAAACGATGGAAGACTTTTTCTTTGGCACGACACACTTATTAAACATCACATAAATTCAAACACGAAAAATACAATACAACAAACAAGAAGCAAAATACACGACGCTACGTGCTCGACGACAAGTTCAACACTGAAAAAATCGCAAGTCTCTCGCACGGTTTTTCACATCGGAAACACCGACGCCACTCACAACTTGCCTACACAAAGGAATCATCTTATTAGTAGGGCAACTTTTTGCAACAAATGCAACTTTTTTTTCACATGTTACACTGCATGTAAAGTACTAAAACCAAAATTCCTCCTACATGGGGGTATTGTAAGTGAGCTATAACCGCAACATAAAAGCAACTTTCGGCATAAATGAAACTTTTTGCATAAATGCAACCCACCTGCAACTTTTTAACTAAAGCTTAAAATTAATTAATATGAAGTTACAATTTCATTTTTGGCCCTCTGAACCAACCCTTCGATCACGTGTGTCTGATCTATCGAATTCCGAAATATTGCGGATCAAACAAGAATTTCATGGAAAGAAGATGTTCGTCCTAACAGACGAAAGTGAAATAAATGGCAAGAAGTACTTTTAACACATTGGTTGGCACTCTTAATAATCCAGAGGAAACTTGCGTAATCGACTGCAGAGTTTACGAGGCGAGTGTCTATCGTCAATATGTTGTTCGCCTTGTAGATGACGTTTTAAAATCTTTGAATGTTGAGCGAAAGGATTTTGCGATTCTGCTATCCGATATATGACTGCGGTTAGTGCAGTTTTTCAATATTAAAGAAATTACTGGCCAAGGATCGGCCATTCAACGTTCTTCTGTGTGTCAGTAAGTATTATAATACTGTTGTACACGACTGAAATTGTCAATACATTTTGTATTTTTTTCATTTTTTACGAAGAATTTATTTTAAAATTTAGTGTATGAAAAATAAATGCAACTTAATTTCCATAAATGCAACTTTAGGGAATGATAAATGCAACTTTTCCCATTTTTACTGCAACAAAATTTGCCCTACTTATTAGTGATGCGGGAAGGAATATCCGAAATTCACAAATACTTTAGCTAATTCCTTTTAAATAGCTTAGTAAATTAAATTAAAAAAAAAAAAACGTTTGTTAATAGTTCGCAAAGGTATTACGACATTGTGTTTGTTTTAAAAGAAATCGCAAAATAAAGAAGTTATTACTGAAAGGTATATTCGTTACTTTCATTCACTCTTTGAGTCCTGGAACCAGCAGCCAAGAGGCCTAATTTGCCTAATTTGAACTGAAAGGTAAGTTAAATCCAATCCACAATTGCCTTATTTCGAAGCACGTAACTTTCCAATTAACGGAAGAGTTCATTTTTCAATAGTTGGCGCCAGTATCTCCATTATATCGAAAAGGAAATTTCCGACGAATTTAACAATATGTCAATGCGCTTCAATGTCCGTGCTCATGGGACATCAAATAAAGACGGTATGAGAATACGCTATAAAGCTGCTACGTCCGCCAACACATTTCATTCGCAAACGTAATTAAAATATGAAAGAGCCCAAGTTGAACGCAAACCTTATCAAAGGTAAAAATATTATCCAGCATGTCTCAATAGCGAAACGCTGAACCTGATGATTTACGGCAAGATAAACTTCCCACGCCTTTGTATCCAGCAAAGCGAATTAATATTTACTTGAGAAGATACGATTCGACGAAGAGTTAGAACAGGTCTCAAGAGATGTAATCTTTATGACGAAATGTTCGCAATAAGTTATTGCTATGTGTATAAGTATTGCCTATTTCACTCAAGCGAAATGAAAAGTATTAGTCTGCGAAGATTGAGAATATTTAACTTTTGACTACGGCTATAGATGGCCTCAGGCGATCCTTTCTTGGCAGACAACTGCTGTACCGGCCGTAGTTTAATTCTTTCTTGGTGAGATTCTTATAAATTTAAAGGTACAATTGTTGTCAGTGCCGTAACTAGGCAGGTGCAACAGGTACACCCGCACGGGGACCACTTGGAGGGGGAGGGGCAAAATGCTGTTCACAAGAAATTATATTTTTAAACGTAACATTTTTCCGCCTTTCTACTGCACGGTTTGTCGATTTGATTTTGCCTCAAATGTCTCTGTTCACCAACATCAACATTCGAAGAATGGCAGAACAGACTTCAACGTGACTATGTTAACTTGCCTAACTTAGGTTAGGTTACAGTGTGAATGTAGCAACATAAACATAGTCAGTATACTTGTGTTTTCGCGATATGTGTTTGTGAAAGAGGTAGGAATGCAAATAATAATATTAAGATTATTTGACTGCAATATTTCAAGGATTTCATTAATAGACACGTGACGAATGTGCTTGTATAACTCCGTCAATTGTGTTATGTTGGGTATTTGTTATTCCTGAATGTATTTTTGTACTTTTGTAATTCTATAGTCAAGTGATTTGCAATGTTAAGTTTTCATGTACTTGTAGACTATTTCGTTTAGTACTGTTTAATGTACTATTTGAGTTTTATAGTAAAATTTTTTAAGAATTAATTTCACATGCAACAAATGTTTAGGTTATTATTATTTTCTGCAAAATGTTTAGTTGGAAAAAACACGGGAATATGGGATACGAAGGCATCCAAGCAAAATATATTTCGTCACGTGCTTGCATAAGCTCTATAAATAATAGTTAGTATACAGTTTAAAGTAAACTGGTGTAAGAAATTAAGATAATTTCCAGACTTGGTCGATTATCTCTAGAACTACTGTACCGATTTTAATGAAATTTGACATGTACATACATTGATACAATACAAAAAAAAATAACCATTCAATAATTGTAATACACACGCATGATCGTGCGTAACACTCGTTGTAGTCAGATGGTATGAAACAGCGGTTGAAGAATAAACAAAAAAAATGGCATAATAGATGGGTTAATAGGGGATATGGTACCCTCTTACAGATATACAGGTCTCGCAGCGTGATTTCATACTTGAAATAAGGCAGTTTATCATTTCCTGGGGCAATTGGTCCCACGCGTTCCGAACCGCTGTTTTAATTCCCTGGATGGTTCTCGGAGGGGGGTTGCGAGTTGCAATTGCACTCTCCAGAACGTCCCAGACATGCTCTATAGCGTTAAGGTCTGGTGATCTGGCTGGCCAATCCATCCGGAGAATATCCTCACTCTCAAGAAATTCGTCGACAAAAGAGCTCTATGTGGCCTCGCGTTATCGTCCATTAAAATGAACTCAGGACCAACTGCACCCCTGAAACAGCGAACATAGGGCTCCAAGACCTCATCCCTATAACTCACACCAGTCACACTGCCTCTTTCAAAGACAGGGAGAGGTGTGCGGCCATCCAACATGATGCTTGCCCAGACCATCAAACCTCCTCCGCCATAATGACCATTGGAGGGTAGGTAGCGGGTCCCTGGTTCTCTCAATATGAACGTACGGCGAGAATCGGTTTTAGTATGAACCGGGACTCATCAGTGAAGAGAACGGTCTCCCATTGATCCATACTCCAATCTCTATGCTCTCTGCACCATGATAAACGGATTTTCCTGTTCGTAGAAGTGAGCGGGACGCAAACAGCAGGTCTTCCCTCTCTCGTGAAATCTTTTGGAAACAGTCACCCTTGATACATGGGTTCCTGTGGCTGCATACAAGTCACGAGAGAGCTGAGAAGCTGTAGCACTCCTGTTACGCCTCGCTATAATCGAGAAATGGCGATCTTCTCTGGGCGTCGTGGCTCTTGGACGACCTTGCCCAGGCTTTCTCTCGATGGATCCGGTATCCTGGAACTGTTTCCATAAGTTAAACACGACGCTGGGCGTTAAATTGAACTCTCTACAAATTTGGACTTGAGATTGGCCTGCTTCCAGCCTCCCCACAATTCGCCACCTCATTCCATCATCTAAACGTTGGTGGTTACTCATTTTTACTGTTACAATTTGAAATTAACCGATTGCTGCAAAATAACACCAATAAATTCGTCGAGGTGTGCTAGCGAACGAAATGCGTCTTAACTTACGGGCGCTTATAAAGCCTGTTTCTCTACTGGCTCCGTCTACACACACATGTACGCTTACGTATTTGACGTTCAAGATTTGCATTTTTGTCTAGAAGCAGTGGTTTTACATTCAGTTCAGTTCTTTTCATGAAATTCAATAAAATATGCAAATTTTCTTAATTTATTTCACCAGTGTATCTTAAAACAGTTTTATACTTGTACATGCAAAATGTTAAACCCACTATTTTTGTTTAGCTCTTGTTTAAAAATGTCTAAGCAACTGACGATTGCACAAAAGAAAAATATAAAAAAAACGCAAAATTTGAAAAATAAAAGTCAATGTCGTAACAATTTGTTAAGCTTCGGTGTCCTAATAAGTAGAGATAATTTTCGTTACGCTCATAAACAACTCTCTCTAGGAAACCAACACCATCTGTTAGTATAAACAACGGTTTAGTGAAGTCACTCACAGCTACAATACGGCTGCTAGATCACGGCTACGCTTAGGAAACCGAAGCTTTAGCCGTGGGCATAACTAGACGGCCGTCTAAACAGAGTCCAGAGATGTCAACTTAGACGCAAAGAAGACGGTCGAGAATGAGCAACACAGACGGCTGTAGTGGTTTATTTTATTCGAGAAACAAAATAAAGTGGCTTTGTATTTTCTAGTCCAAAGTTTCTAACTTCGCAATCGTTGAAGGTGGAGTGAAAATTTCAACAAATTTCAAATCAGCGTAAAATTCTACACCCGATCGATACCAAAAACAGTTTTACTATTCAATTATTTACCATTTGATTATTTAATTATTTTTTAAATAATTAATTATTTATTAAAAGAAAATCACATTTAAGGTATCGTTCTCGTGTAAAATATTCCGCAGATTTCAAATCCGTTGAAATTTTTATTCTGTGTTAACGATCCCGATTTTACAAAAATGAAATAAGCAATGGCAGTCAAATATGTTTGTTTGTTTTGCTCCCCTCCGCTCGAATTATTGGAGCAGGAAATTAAATGTAGCTGCAACAAGATAAAAAACGTTCCCCAACTGTTTGAGACCGCTATGACGATAGTCATGGAAATGGCGGTTTCGATAATTTTCGTTACGCTCACAATCAACGCTCTCTAAGAAACCAACACCATCTGCTAGTATAAACAACGTTTTAGGAAACTGAAGTTAAAGTGGCTAAGAACAGAAACACCAGAGAACAGAGGAAGTACGGAAACGGTCAAATCTACTTCTGCTTTATAAGCTGATGATATCAGATTCGACATCTACCCCTTCAATGAACGACAATTATCAGAGAAGCAAAAACAAGGAGCCACTGCAAGAAGAAAAATCTACTGATTCGCAAGATATTTTACTACAGTTGCCCCACAATAATTCAAAAGAAACTACTGTCTCACATATCGATAATGCCTTACAAAAC
Organism: Metellina segmentata; assembly: GCA_947359465.1. Classification (NCBI taxonomy): domain Eukaryota; kingdom Metazoa; phylum Arthropoda; class Arachnida; order Araneae; family Tetragnathidae; genus Metellina; species Metellina segmentata. Next base: position 128,073,396 of record OX375873.1, on the reverse strand, counting down.
ATGTGCTCTTCTGTTCCAGAAGAAATACTGCTATATTACAACGATCCCCATTCCTGGCCTGCTATTACAAATAAATTAATATATTCTCTTGTCACACATGGTCCAGATTGAAGGAACAAGATTAACTTTAACACGTTAAAAGCACACGTTTAAGGGCGAAAATTTACGAAGAATTTAAGCACATTAATGGAGAAAATGTTTGATGAAAATGGACATTATATTCCATTAATCAAGCATTTTGCTTTCCTTGCATGCTTTTTGAACACAAATCGCATAATCTTTTGAGACCAACAAAGAGGATTTCATGATTGTTGGCACTTTTATCCGGTTATTCCCCAACACGAAAATTCTGCGGAGCACCGAAATTCGTATTTTAAATGGAACGTGATGGAAAAGAATGTAAAATTAGGTAAAGCAATTAATGATTATGTACTTAATTCAATAAAGAAGACAAGGGGAGTAAGTGCGCGCATTTTGGAAAATAATAATTGAGCATGTACCGTCATGTAAGAATTTGACGGACAGCTGGTTTAAAATTAAACTATTTATTTACATAAATTAAATATTTACAAGAAAATTTAAAAAGATAATTAAGGGCACAGCCATCGACAACCGAAACCTGCATGAAGCCAAAGTAACAAATGGCAAAACAGAGACGTTCTCTCGTCGAATCTCGAGTCCGAATTCTCAAAATCCACCTTCGCTTCGCTCCACAGAACCGCCGCTGACAACGAGAGGGGGTGAATTCCGAGCCCTCTAGAGATGTTTATGTCCTCTCCAGAACAGAAACACCCCCACACAGATGCGAAAACCGTCTGTCATGCCGACTTGAGTCCCCCACAGCAAAACTTGATCCCAGACATGGGATTAGGGAACCGACGGAAACTCCAGCTGTGTATGGATCAAATGGAACGCCGGGCCGCCGATGAGCCGCACGTGCAAAGTCTGAAGTTGTTTTTGCATTTCGAAACATTCCAGAGTCCACGGGTTAGGGAAAAGGGTCAGCTAGTACCATATGGTACAAGCAATATGTGTATTTTGTGCAGCTCATAATCTAAATTTATCCGGTGTCTACAACTTCAGAAATGATTACTTTTTTGGTACTGTGAGGAGATTTTTAATTTTATCTAGTCCTCAACAACACGTTGAGAAATTTTAATGAAGTGCCTAAAATTATCAATTAAAAATTTTTCTGATACAAGGTGGTCATTAAAGGCCAGTGCAATAAAGGTGCTGTATTTACAATTACTTGAAATAATGATAAGACTGTAAACTATTGCAAACGATTTTTCAATTTCGGAAGCTGTGTTGAATGCAAAAAGTTAGGTTTTGAGAATTAATTATTGATTTATCTGTACTCTTTCTAATAAAATTCTACAATGCATCGATCGAACAAATACAACATTAAAAGATTTGTCAATAGATAATGGAACAAAATTAATTGCTGGATTACGTAATACATTACAAGGGATTCGAGATACAAGTTTTGAAAAAGATTTCCCAGAAGTACAAAACTTGACTGAAGAAAGAGTAGAAAGAAAGAGAGGAAGTATAGAGAAGGGATTTCTTAATAAACGAAAGAGAAAAGTTAAGATAATGAAAATAGATGAAACACCAGATGAAGGAAGTAACTTGACACCCGAACAATTATTTAAAATACAAATTTACAGTGTTCCTGACACTACTGTCACAAATAGATTGGCGTTATCAAGAAATTAAAACTATCTGTGACGATTTTTGCTTTCTCTATGGCTCGTCTTTACAAACATGAGTGTTGCTGATTTAAAAAAATCGGCAACAGATCTCGCTATTAAATATAGCAAATATTTTAAAAAGTACGAATTCACTTATGAAATTGAAAGTTTTGAGCTCGAAGTAACAACTCTTACACAAAATATAGAAACTGCATCTCCGTTTAAAATTCTACAGGATCTTCATGATTTAGGTTTATTTGAGTTTTACCCATATATCAATGTCGTTCTTCGAATATTTCCAACTCTTTCCGTTTCTATTACTTCGTACGAGAAGAGTTTTTAGCAAGTTAAAATAAATAACAAATTATTTAAATGAACTATCGGACAATAACGATTATCCAATCTTTCTGTTATTTCAATAGAATACAATATCGTTAAAAATATTACTTGTGATGATGTAACTAATAAATTTGCTGAAATGAAAGCCCAAAAAGTGCAATTAAAATACATCTTGTTAAAAATCCACTGTAATGTATTTGTTTTATTATTTTTCCAAACCTAATTAATTAAGGGGCCTAAATGCAAGTTCCTGCACAGGGCACAGGAATGGCTAGTTACGGCACTGACTGTTATACTGGTTATCGGCTAAATTCTTTCTTGGCACGATCAAGGGACAACATCTGTAACAACCGTAGTCTAAAGGTTATTATTTACAAATATGCTTCCTAGATGTGGATGAAAACGTCAGTTTTGTAAGAGACGCATTTTACTTCGAAATAATCCAAGGAAAGCCTCTAGATCGGAAGATTCCTGGTTCAGATCCGGGTCAGTGCATGGATGTTTGTAAGCGTATGGTGTTGAGGGGGCTGGTGCACCTTAAGTCTCTCGTGTCCGAAAATCCTCACGTTGGGTTAGTGTGGAAGTTTGGAGAGGGGTGGTGTTGCCTCGACATCTGACTGGGGTTAAAAATTACGTGGTGTTGTCCTCAGATCTTTCTTTTAGGGGATTGATCCCGGACCGTCGTCAATAGTCCGTGGGGGAGCTCTAGTAAGACGTTAATTAAAATTATCAAACAATTACCAGATGCACGTCACAAAATTTGACTCTGTTAGCTTCATAAATAGTATATGTAATTATTTTAGAATCGGTTTTTAATGCGTCTATGTTCCGACCAACCGGTATAGTGGTTAAGGTAATTTTGGTAATTTTAGTTAACGTCGTACTAGAGCAACACAACGGGCTATTGACGACGGTCCGGAATCAGTCTCTTAAGGGAAAGATTCGAGGACAACACCTCGTAATTTTGAACCATATAGTGGTTAAGGTGTTACCTTCTAGATAGGAAGGTTGCTGGTTCGAATCCGGGCATGGATGTTTGTAAGCGTATGGTGCAGAGGCGGCTGGTGCACCCTAAATCGGTCGTGGCCGGAAGTCCTCACGCTGGGTTGGTGTGGAAGTTCGGAGAGTGGGGTGCTAGCTCAATTGTTGCTTCGTCATCTCACCGTGGTTCAAAATTGCGAGGTGTTGTCTTCGGAACTTTTCCCTTAAGGGACTGACCCCGGATCGTCGTCAATAGCCGGTTGTTTTGCTCTAGTACGATGTTAACTAAAAAATTACCAATTTTATCTATGTTCCAGTTCATGTGTCAAAACATTTTACAAGCGAAATACCTCATTGTCCATCATATGTTTCCCTTAGGGGATTGATCCTGGACCGTCGTCAATAGCCCGTTGTGTTACTCTAGTAAGACGTGAATTAGAAAGTATTACCATTACCATTACTTCATTGTCTAGAACGCATTTTAAAGTGCTTAATGTATCTATCTGTATCAGTCATATTATAATACGTATCTGGCTTTTTACGTTAATATAGTTGAAGCAGTGTAAAATGCTTAATTATTTCCCGTTGTAGTTACTCTCCTGCACGCTGCAATGGACAGTGTTATGGTAATTTGGTAATTTTTAATTAACGTCGCACTAGATTAACACAACGGGCTATTGACGACGATCCGGGATCAATACCCTATCGCAGTGATCGGCAAATTCATTGGACCCCCAAAAGAGCCAAAGATCAGCGGTACAACGATTAGGATTTCTTTTGAGAGACAAATTTATTTTCAAGAACCATGTTTTTAGGAGTCGGTTTAAACTAGCTACTAACATTAAATAAAACCAGATATCATAAGAATAATCTTATTCTCATTTACACAAAAATATTTTTTACATTAAAATAAAAATATGACAAAACACGCATTTAATGTGAACAATAACCTTGCATTTCCTTTTCTCACTCCGTTCATACTTTTTGCCCCATCTGTTTAAATTGAAACAATTTTATCGAGTGGAATATGTTTCTCCACGCATATTCAATGACATCATTAGCAATATACTCGCCACATGTTTGACTTTCAGTGACAATAATCCTAAAAGTTCTTATTTAAGACCCGAAGAGGAAATAAATAAAACAAAGAGTGACACGTGAGCTGTGTCATTTGGTGTCACAAGATTTGTCAACATCTATTGATAAAGCGGAAACCAATTTAAGATATTCGATTTGCTGATTGGTTTTATTCGAAGACAACTGTTCTGTCTTTTACTGTTTTGGCAAACAGTGGTACCTCTTTAGTTTTTTTTTAAGAATTTCTACCTTGTTCTTAAAACCCCCCAGAATATATATCACTTCGGATATATTTATAAAACAAATTTTAATGCATTTACCGTCTGTGTATGGTTTGTCTCTCTTTGCAATATCTTTACTAACAATAAAGCGTGCAATATTTACATTGTTGAAAGATTGCACCCAGTAATTAAATACAGAATATGATTTTTCTCGACTCTTCTGAAGTTCCTCAACTGCTTTCTTCCTAGCATCACCGGAAGGATATTAACTGCCAGCATTTAGTCTAAGTCGATTCGTGGAAGAAACGCACTCAAGTGGCTAAAGAACGCGGTTTGCCGACCACAGGGAAAGATCAGATGATAACACCTGAGCTGTCAACCCACTTTCCCAAACTTCCACACCAGCCCAACGTGAGGACTTTCGGCCACGACAGATTTAAGGGGCCCCAACAGCCTCTACACCGTACGCTTACAAACATCCATTCACTGACCCAGATTCGAACCATGAACCTTCCGATCTAAAAGCTAACACCTTAACCACCAGACTGGTTGGTCGGCAGTGTTGTGAAGTTAATAATTAACCCATTCATGTACTAAACGAGTCCTAATTACGCGTGAACTAATTTCTGGTTACATGATAAAAAGGTAATTTTAGTTAACGTCGTACTAGAGCAACACAACGGGCTATTATCTGGTTACATGAATACGATTAGATAAATCACTTTTCAATGATGCATTTAAAGACAATGTATGACGAAAACAGTAGATGGCTTTAATTCGGTATAACTCGAGCTATATCTATGGGTCTCTTCAGTTAACGCACATGTTTCGGTTGGTAAGTAGTTAATTAACGTCGCACTGGTCCAACGGGCTATTGCCGACGATCCGGGATCAATCCAGATGAGTAAGATCCAAGGACAACGCCTCGTAATTTTAAACCTCGATCAGATGACAACAACACCTGATCTGGTATCCTAGACTCCAAACTTCTACACCACATCAACGCGAGAACATTTGAGGCCAAGACCGATTTAAGGTGTATGTATACACTAGAAATCACGAAAATCGACAAGCTTATCAATATTTCTTTCATTAATGCAAAGTATTGTCCAGTTTTTAGTTACAAGGGTTTTCGTTAGGTACTGTCACCATGAACAGACATGTTTCCAAAACTTGAAACTCGTTTTCAGAAGAACTGCAATTTTGCAATAGTATGCTTTGTTCAAAACATAACTTCACAATGAATTCACCTATTATAATTATTGTTGCCCTCATTATAACTTATATAATACAGAGTATTTAGACAAGAAATGAATTTTTAAATGTTGAAATTCTTGAAAAATGGTGGATTTTTTTACGTTTCCTTGATTAAAAAAAACTATTTATTTTAGCAACTTGATGGAGGTTTAAATCACGAAGAATAATATTAGAAATAATTTCCAATAGAAATCGTCTTTCTGAACAAATTAGAATTTGAGATATCAAGTTTCAAAAACATACTAATTTGTTATTACATTTCAATTAGGTAATTAATTATTTGCACAATATTATTTTTCTCATTGAAATGATTTTAAGAATACATATTACCTATGGTAAAAAACTGGATTCTAAAGTCAAAATTTAAAAAATCTAGTAGTGTATACTTATACTCGTCAAAAAATTCAAAATTTCCGGAATTCCAAATTTCAGCTCATCACGTGTATAATTAGTAGCGCAGTGAGACTGTTTGCAAAATCCCATGATTGTTATCGTTATTGGGGATTGTTCATAAAGTGAAAATAGAAATTTCTGCAACAGATTCTAGGATTCAATCATAATGGTTTCTGACTTTGTCACCATCTTAATGGACTCCATACCAAGTCGCCTGCAACATGTTATTGACTGCTGCGGCCACTGCACGTCTTTATTAATATTTATAATGTTATTGAACTCCACACACACATTTACACACTTTCTAATTGGTTTTTATGGATTTTCTAGGTCAATTTTACGCCGTTTTCCATTATATTTTCATCAATTCCGCCTGAAATTATGTGTAGAATCCAAATTTGTGATAAAAGATGGGTGTTAGTATTGAAAATATCGGAGCAAGCACCCAATTTAATATGAAGATGACCCCTTAGACAAATTTTAAATATTGGTATTTGTAGAAAACATTTACCCCTATCGATTGCTACCTTCCGTTTTGTTCTGTGATATAAATTGTGCAATTGCGATCGGGTGAGTCGTTTATTTTTGAAGGGTGTACACCTTAACGTGTATCAACCTAGCGTGTACACGACTGTCTTGAAATGAATGTAGTTTCGAACTCCCAGTCCTCCAGTTGCTAATCCGTTGCTCTACCAACTGGGCTGCCACGTTATATATTTATACTTTTCAATCTATTGACACACATTTAAGGGTTGTACAAGTTCGTATTTTTCTAGTCTCCTTCCTTTCCTATGCATTTTGTCCAGCGTTCCACAAGCCTGCATATTCCCTCCAAGGTTTCATGTGGGTCATCCAAACATTTAGGCTCTGCTTTTCGCACTTGTTTGTCCACCTAATCTGCAGAGAATACGCTACATTGTCAATGGTAACTCGCCGGTTTGCCAGTACCATTTCCCGAGCTTGCTGAATCTTTTTGTCAGTGGTGGACGTTGATGGGTATCCTGCTCCTTCTTCGTGCATCACGCTTGTCCGGTGTGACATCTGCTCAAAACCTGAAGGCCCCTTAACTCACGGTAAAGGAATGTTGACCATCAATAGAGGACTGGTGACCTGTCAACGTACGATTGACAAATGGGCCCACAGCGTTTCCTTGCAAAGGTTTCCAGCGTCTGTGGATGGCCGACAAAGATGTCTAAATCTGTCATGACGACAGAAAGCAGCTTCGAGAAACGACAAAGGATGTCGGCTCTTTTTTATTTTATCTGGCGGCGGCTTCCGATGTTTTCTTTGGGTGAGAGTTCTCCAACGGAAGGATGAGCGCCGAAACTTGGTGGTAGAACAACGATTGTTAGCTGGATCTCATCTTGGGATAATTTTACGGTAGAACGTCAACCAGCGATCGCATAAGGAGCGAAAATCTCGGATACCCCACCCTGGAATGAGCTTAAAGGTGCTTTTGACCAGCGTCTACCAAACATTATTGAATACAAAGTGCAGAATTGTGAACGGTTAATTTTTTTTAATGTAAATAAACTCATTTAGTCAAGAGTTTTGGTGAATACATTGCTCCTAAACCATCGATGTTTTTAAAGTTCGGTGTATTCAAACTTTTTTTCCAAATTTCTTAAAACTGGTCTCGTAACCTCAAACATTAATGTTCGCCGAGAGGGGGGGGGGGTTTAATTTGTCATTTTCCTTTTTTATTAATTTATAAGTAATATTTTTTTTAAACTGTCAAAACAAAGTCAAAAAAATTAATAAGAACAGTTAACACATCTTTTATTTTCAAATTGAATAACATAAAAGAAAATAATATTTACAACAATTTGACAAAGATACTACTAACTATACGTATAATTAGGTAGGTACATAACAATAATTATTGTTACATATTATTAACTATTTATCAATTTATGGGGGGAAAACACAACAAATCTATTTTTTATTTACCGTAAATATAATATATTGGTTCCACTAATTACTATAGGGAAAAATATATTTGTTGTTTACAGTTCGTAAAAAAATAAGTTTGTTAACTTCTCAACAAATCAATTTTAAATGTTTTAACTGATCCGTGTAGTAATAGTACTTTTTAAGATTTTCATATTGTTTTACTTATCATTATATCATTTTACTTATCATTTATTTAAAACGTACTTATATCATTTTCATCAACTGTTGCTATTGAAACGGCGACCGAATATGCCGGTTCTTCTGAAAACATTGCAAACTTTCTAGCGCGTACTCTCAAATTTTATGAATGAATAAATTAATTTTAAAATAAAACTGTGGTTTTGGTCTGCGCGTGCTCCACATTCTTTAGCTCGTTCAACCACAAGACTCCCTATCACGTGACTCGCTATCTACCAATCACAAAGCGAATAAACCTGAAAAGGACTGAAAATTATTTTCTTTATAATAGAAAGAAGACATCGACAAGTATAAAAATTGATGTTACAAAAACATCGGCTCCAATACATTGATATTTTTTATAAAACATCGATGTTTTGAAAACATCGACATCAATGTCGCATCCCTACTTCCTACCCTAGAAATAGGATCACTGCTCTTTATGGTTCACACTGCTAACGAAGCGGCCTGGTTGGTTCACACTGAAACATGAGCAAGAAAAATGACGCCATCAACCTCAAGCTTCATCAACGTGACTAATAGTAGTAATAACTGCAAACATGCATACGCACATTAGGCAGTGAGACAAACGTTACGACAGAAGTGCGGATCATGTTTGACTTACACCTGTATTTCAAATTAGAAGACAAAGTGAACACTTACTGGAACATTGCTTTTCAAAATCCGTGCTGTCGTCATCACCCGAGTCTGCACCAAACTTCAACTCGTGTAACCCGAAGTCTGAAATTTTCACAACCCATCTGCTGTCCACCAGACAGTTGGCCGACTTCAAATTCCCATGGGACCGCAGCTGGCTCTCGTGGAGGTACGTCATGCCCTGAAAATAGATTTTCTGTGTTCTCAAACCAAATGCTTTTCTTATTAACCCTCCAAGTAGCAACGAGGACATATAGCGCACATCAATGTCTAAGGCCCTGTTCACATGAGGCGTTTCGAAATAGCGTTTGCGAGGTTTTTCGAGTTCCGCTTTTTCGTAAGTAATTATGTTTTTTTATTATTATTCTAATTCAAGTTTCTATCTTTGCGATTGTTGAAGATAGAGTAAAAATTTCAACGTATTTCAATTCAGCGTAAAATTCTTCGCCAGATTAATCACAAAACAGATTTTTTATTTGATTATTTACCACTTGTTTATTTAATTATTTTTATTAAATAATTAATTATTTATCTAAAGTAAATCACATTTAAGGTATCGATCTGGTGTAAAATTCTCCGCAGATTTCAAATCCGTTGAAATCTTTACTCTATCTTCAAAGATCGCAAAGATAGAAACTTGAATTAGAGGAATAAAAAAAACATATAATGCTTACGGAAAGCGGACCTGGAAAACGCGCGTTAGAAAACCCCTCATGTGAACAGGGCCTAACCAATTTTGATAATGGCGTGGTATCTTGCCATCAAGATACATATTGACGATATTTTACTGATGACGAGATCCAGATCTTGTCAGTTTTCTTCTGTTGTCGAGCTATCTCGTCCACAAAGATGTGGTTATTTTTTTAATAACTAGATACCTTGTCCAACCTCTAGGAGAGTTAAACAACCACGTACACATGTGACAAAATAAGAAACGTTTTAGTATCCACGTGTGTGTGGACTTTTCTATGAATCAGGTTTCAAGTTATAACCTTTTCCACCGGCTTTACTCAAGAAAAAAAAGTTTTGCTGAAGTTTCTTCGCGATGTTTTTCGGCGATTGTTGTACCCTGATACTATTTTCTTATCGATGGAATTTATACCACGAACTACAACTTCCTTAAAGGGTTATACCTAGTTGTAACTTTCAAATAGTCAACTTGTTAAAAATAACATTTTCCAGTATGTACATTATCTTGAAAAAAATTTGTTCAGTTAAAATTGATCCGATCAATATTCTTGAACTCTCAGGACTGCTAGCGCTACGTTCTACGAATACCTTTAACTCTATTGACTATCGTATACAGGTTTCTGTTATATTCCGGTTTGTATTATACTCATAGTGGCTATATGTTTGTTTTGAAAGGTCTGTATATACCTGAGTTAACGGTTTAAGGGGGGGTCTAAGACTCAAAATATGAATAAAGTTAAATTTGTTTTTATTATCTTAATAAATAATATAGATATTTCTGAATAAAATGACACCTAAATTTTTTTTCTACCAACTAGAACCGGAAATATTCAACTTTTCATAAACATGAAGGCTGCAAATCAAAAAAGCCTTCATAATTTTAAACTCTCTTTTTTTCCTTTTGTGTTAAATGGGATTTTAATAGTGAAAACGAAATTTTCTACATTTGCTTTTCAAATATATTTCTTCAATTTGTTTTCATCAATTATGTATACATATATTTTTTTTTCTATAATTTTTCGACCTACTATGTGTTTTATGTAGTTTTTAAACGAAATATTTTTAAAATGTTGTTTAATTGTTTTAATTAAAATTCACGAAGACAATTCATAGTATGAACTTTTAGAAGTTCATTAATGCAAAAATGTAGTGATTTGTTATAAAATATTTTAAGATATATCCATTTTGTGTGCCCAACGTCAAAATTTTTATATTTTTTAATTTTAATAAAAAATATTTTAAGTTTTGAAAATATAAAATAGTTATTACAATTGCAAAATACAATGTATACTTACAGAAAAATTTTCAGAACAAAAACTTTAAAACTGAAGATTTTAGAATTTTGAGTCTCGGACCCCCGTAAAGGTTTTTTCATTCTGTCTCATCGAAATTCTGAAACTACATCATACATCGCAGCTTGTATGTTTAATGAAGGTACCACATTACTCCTTTACATTATAAATGCAATGGGAGTCTCTGTTGGCCCTAATGCCCTTATGTATGCTGAGACAGCGAACGAAGCACGCTTCTCGAACGCTAACAGAAGATGGCAAGAGTGTGCCCAAGAGGAATTAATGCTTGGTAGACAACTTCAAATCGAAGTGTTGAAGGCAGCAGCTGGAATAATGGACGTATTATATGGGTCTGCAATAGATTATTCAATGTAAGTAGAAAAAATCGATTTTTATTATGTCGCTCACTTCTTTCAACAACGTCATACCTAAAAAATAGGCGATTTTTAGCTATGCCTGTTTTCAAAATGCTCTGAAAGATTAGTATATCCCTGCAAGATCGTCATATCTCACCGATCAATATAATGAGCCGCTAGAGAGCATAATATTTATTTTTAATACATTTTATTGTACTTTTAAACTTTAAAAACACTCTCCTCAAAATTCACGTTTTTTGAGACATGAAAGGAGTGAGATGGTTGAAAGGAGTGAGTGATGTGTAAACTGTTTTAAAACTTTAAATGCGCTTTTCTCCAAACCATGTTTTTAAATTCGGTGATTAACGCATTCTAAGAACCGCTTAACCCAATTGTTCCAAAAATGTTACTGGCTTTTTCTTAACAAAATTTACTAGTCTTTTTACGATCAATACTAAGCACTCTATAAGCGAAGAATACAATTTTTGTGGATAAGAATCGAAATTATATTTTCTGACAACCGCCATTTTGTGAAAAAATAAAACAAAACTTATTCGTTCGATAAAGTACTGAAACAACGTATAAACAAACTAAAACTATTTTTTTTGTTTACTTCAGATAATCCAGTTCGGAGATATTTGGATCGTTTAAAGATCTCGAAGATCTGCAGTGACTAGTCGATATTTTTTTAAAAACAAGTTGTTATAACATCTATCTCTATCTCTCCAATATATGCCCCTAGTTTCAAATGTAAAAAGCTTCATTTAAATATATGAGGCGTTCAGATAGATAGTGAATCAAGTCCATTTTATGAGTTTGAGATACATCGACTAACGTTTCTTCTCGTGTGTACTTTTCTGATTTGCCGGGCTTTTATTTTGTCATTTCTCGAGAAGCAAAGCAACCAGGGACTTGATTCAAAGATGCACTAAAAAGATTCAACTTAAAGAAGTTCACATGTGTGTTTATCACAGTTTGACCAGAAAGTGGACATGATCCACTCTAGTTCTGAACGACTCATATACAAATGTGTCTTCACAAAACCATTAGTGAAAACTACGTTTAATCCTGTTAACTCTCTAAGCGGTTTTGATTAGATATCTCGTCCATAAAGATCGGACTAATTTCTTTAATGAAGACATACCTCGTCAGCAAGCTATTGTCGATTTTTTTTTCCTGATGGCCAAATGAAGATATGGTCAGTTTTCTACTAATGATCTCGATAGTGTTTTCTTCTGGTAGCAAGATATCTTGTCCAACAAGATCTGGACAGATTCTACTAATGATCGCGATGGTGTTATCTTCTGGTGGCGAGATATCTTGTCCAACAAGATCTGGACAGATTCTACTAATGATCGCGATGGTGTTATCTTCTGGTGGCGAGATATCTTGTCCAACAAGATCTGGACAGATTCTACTAATGATCGCGATGGTGTTATCTTCTGGTGGCGAGATATCTTGTCCAACAAGATCTGGACAGATTCTACTAATGATCGCGATGGTGTTATCTTCTGGTAGCAAGATATCTTGTCCAACAAGATCTGGACAGATTCTACTAATGATCGCGATGGTGTTATCTTCTGGTGGCGAGATATCTGGTGGCGAGCCCAACAAATATCTGATCAGTTTTGCTAATGACAAGATACACTGTCGGGACTTGCACCAGGAATGTCTACAAGAAATATCGACATTATGATAGGAAAGAGATCACCGGATCATACTTCAGTCTTATGGCAGTCATGGGTATAGTTCGTCTGTTATAGATCATAAGATCTGTGAGTGATCTCCGTAACAGAGTTTGACTTACCCAATGGTTTACATACAAAATCAAACAGATGCACAAAGTGAAAGGTTTTAATGACAGAGGAGAAATAGACTTATGGAGGAATGCACCTGACAGGAATCAAACCTGCGCCGCCAAAATACGAAGGTTGCTGGAGGAGTAGGCATACAAACTTGAGTCATAACGGTTCCTAATCGGACCCTTCACCGATGTAAGTCAACGATCTATCATTTATTGTTGCTTCCACATCACCAAAAGGACTGCTGTAGCACGGTTGGATGAGTAACGGATGAGCAACCAGAGGGTTGCCAGTTCGAATCCAACCAAAGACCGTCGTGTACAAAAAGCCTAGTGCACGTTAAATTTGTCATGACCTCAAATGTCATCTCGTTGGCGTGGTGAGGAAGTTTAGATTGTGGGATGCCAACTGAGGTGTGACCTCGTCATCCGGTCAGTCACCCGTGGGTTCGATGCTGGGCCGTTGACAATAACCGTTGTGTTGCTCCAGTTTGACGTTAATTAATATACCTACCTAAACACATCACCATGAATCGTGCTTAATTCTTCGTAATTCATTGAAGCATTCTCTGACAAGCACACACGAATTACCACCCTCATCCCTACCAACAGTTGGGGAGATAAACTTCCATTTGATGGCGTACCCATGCTCGATCAAGTTCGGTCCCTCCATGAGACAGCCCTGGAGAGGATGCTGAATTAGTTCCGCGAGATTCGTCGAAATCTGATTTTGATCTTAGAGATGGGAACTCGTAAACTCGACCGGTGAGAGACGTAGTTAATTCCTTTACTTATAGTTCAGACACAATATCAATAATTCCTTCCTCCTTAATGATCTTGGAACATTCCATCATCTTCACAACATCTTGGACTCTTTTTTAGTTGTTTATTAGTGTAACACAGGTGTCTCGGCAAGTAGGTATTTTAATTGACGTCGCTCTGGAGAAACACATTGAGCTATTGGCGACGGCGGCGATAAAGATCACACCCCTAAGAAAAGATACGAGAACATTACCACGTCATTTGGAACCACGTTCAAATGACGAGGTCATACCTGAGCTGTAAACCCACTCTCCCAACTTCCGCACCACGACAGCGTAAGGATATTTCAAACCATAACAGATTTAACGCGCATCAATCCCCTTCGAACACGAAGGTCTATGGTTGGATTTGAATTCACAACCCTCCGGTTTCTAATCCATTACTCTTCCAACAGGGTTACTGGGGCAAGTAGTTGTCTCGGCAATATTTCGATTGGGGCAAGTAGTTGTCTCGGCAATATTGCGTTTGGGGCAAGGGAATTGTTTCTCCCGTCAAGAAAGATCTAGACAATAATGCCCGTACGAACAACGGGACATTTTGAAAAAATCACGCCCATTTCGTATACATGATTTTTGTTAAAGATTCCCTTATCCAATCTCTTATGATTATTATTTCTGTCCCCAAGGATCTGGGACTTTTAAGTATCATAAATAAATTTAGAATAAATAAAAGTTGACAGTTAACTGGATTCGCAAATATTATGGATTTTACTTTGAAAGGTCTAAAGCCATTTAGTCTGAACAGCAGTTAATCCTACTCTAAGCTGTCATAGAAAATATATCTACCAACGAGGATCTATTTTTTAGTATTGTCTGTCCCAACGTGTGTCAGAGGATCAGAATCCCCTTTTTTCTTTTCGTGATGTTTTGACTTGCCTCTCTTGTCTTGGGGCAGCTTGGCTCAACATGGTACCTTCTGCCATAAAACGCCCAAACAACCAACTTTACGAAGTTGCAAGTCAAAGCATAATTTACGGAGGTAGGATATTTTAATTAAGGTTGAACTCGAGCAACAGAACGAACTATTGACGACCGTTTGGGTGTTCCAAACATAAGATAAAGATACGAGCACTATACTATGACATCTTGAACGACGGTCGCATGAGGTCAAACCAGAACTGGCACCTCACTCTCCTAACCTGTGGACATCCTCACCTAATTTGTACACGATGGTCTTTGGTTGGATTTGAAATCGCAAACCTTAGGTTTCTAAATCATTACTCTTCCAACTGGGCTACCTCGGCCCTTCAATCCCTTGCTATTCCCTAATAAACTGCTATTCCAATTAACACGTCATCTTAGAGGTTTCAATCGACCGTTGGGTATAACCAACCTGCATTGGTAACCGACACACTCGATTCTTATTGTTCCTAATGATCTCATGCACTATTCTAAATTTTACAAAAGAGTCTGCGATGGGTAACATATATCTTCTGCTCGCTAAAGCATTCGAAATAATCAATTTTAACAATTCCTTTTCAGAAACTTCCATTAGACATTCTTTTGTTCCAAACCGTTGCTCTAGAAACAACTTTCGAATAATTATTCTTTGTCAATGAATAATTTTCTGTCAGTTCTCGAGCATGGGTTCGTTCTTATAAAGATTGAATAAAATATTTAAATTTATCCGAGGCGTCTAACTCATTGTTTTGATGAATTTCCTGAAATTGAGACTTAAAGGAAAGGCAATTGATTAATTCTCCGCCAAACTGTTGTAAATTAAATTTGGGAAATCTATGGTGTGGGTAATTAAATTAGCCTCGCACTGGTTCACAACAATGCTCTATTGGAGACGGTCCGGAATCAGTCCGGAATTAAAGATCTGACGAAAACAACTCGTCATTTTAAACCACGATCACATGATAAGGTAACACCTGAGCTGCTACTCCACTCTCCAAATTCCTTAACCCGACAATGTATGTTTTGGGATTAGGTGTTATGGCGGAACGGCCATATTTGACCCAAGTTGCTCCAAATACAAGGCAGACAACATAAGGTGATGAACATTCATCTAATGAAAAAACTTTACTAAAAACAGAAATATATATAATCTGAGAGAGGAATCAAACTTGGAATTTATCAAATTGAGAAGTATTTCCTGTTTCAAAGATTTACTTGAGTAACGCCATACAGGCTATCATTTGTCAAAGGTCTAATCGCGGTGAATGTTCCAGGTGAATTCTCATCGAACTCATCAGGCGAATTCATCATCACACACTAGATATATCTGATTAGCAATTCTAAATCTGGTTCAGTAATGATAATAAATTTATCCTGTCTATCAATGCCATCAGATACTAAAGCACGTAGGTGGGTGTTTAAATTAAAATTGATCTGGAGCAACACAACGGGATATTGGCGACGATTCGAAAACAATTCCAAAAGGTAGGTAGGTATTTAATTAACGTCGTACTGGAGCAACACAACAGGCTATTGACGACGTTCCGGTTCATAAAGGGAAAGAAGGAGGGCAATACCCGTCATTTTGAACTACGGAAAAATAATGAGGCAACATCTGAGCTGGCTCCCCACTCTCTTAACTTCCACACCAACCAACGTGACGGTATTTGGGGCTATGATAGATTTGACATGCACCAGCCATCTTTGTACACGACGGTTTTGGGTTGGATTTGAACTCACAACTCTCCGATTGCTGATTCGTTACTCTTCAACTGGCCTGCCTCGGCCCGATACCACCGCACGAATATCCTCTTTTGGTACATTAACCTTTGTGGTGGTTATTTCGAAGCGGTAACTCGTCATTAGCACAAGCTAACCAGATTCTAGTGGACGATATATCTCGTCCTTATTTTAAACTCACCAGATCCTGATCATCAAAATATCACCCATACCTTCAAGACGCGAGATATAGTCATTAGAAAATTCGGCATATATTGATGGACGAAATATTTCGTTGAAACCACTGAGAGGGTTGTCTTCGTAAAGAGGGTTCTAACAATCTATCTTGTGACGTCTGGAAAAAAAAGACGATTTCATCACTGGGATCATCGTAGGAGTTCCACAAGAGGGGAGCAGACGACCCCCCCAAAAAGGCCACGTGTGTAACAGTTCTGTAATAACTCAGGCCAGCAAGGCATTAAATCTGTCAGAGAGTCGGCATGTTAATCCGACTTTTTGCATCTGCTTGTCACACACGTGACATTCTAACGATTCCAAGAGGGAGCACTCCAAGAGAGAGGCGGACCCCCCCCCCAAAAAAAAAAAAAAAAAAAAAAAAAAGACGAGAGATAGAAGCCACTGTGGACTGTGGAAAGTGGTGGAAGTCAGAGTTCTCGAGACAGCTATACCCCGTGAGGTTAAACACCGGTAAAAAAAAAACTAACTGTGAACAAAAACTTATCGGTTTTTCCTGAACATTTGATCAATGATTGTTCATTGTAAATAATTTATTAATATTTTACAAATTGTTTATTTTTATTTTAAGTGTGTTAGGAAAACCTTACCTTTCTTTTCTGAATTTTACCATTTCAACATACTTGATAATTCGTACTTTATGTAAATCTTTTCAAGGTTATACAAATATTGTCACGTGATCTTCCATACTATTATAAAAGTGGTTGCAATCTATTGTACCAGTATTCCCGCTCTAATTCCCACTCTCACTTGTTTGATCACGTACCCGCTTACTTGATCACTCTTGATCAAGTTATTAGATTTACTTTTCAATATTATAAAGTAACTATGCTTCGATTATAATCTTTTAATTTTAACTTGAATTCATGTGTCATCTTTTGAATAAATTCTAGTTTGGATTTTTAAAGACTTCGTCATGTGTTATTTTATTAACTTAAGTTTATATCAGCCTAATAGAAAGTGATAGTTTATTTTAACTCACAGCGGTGGACACTGAAATTGATCATAAATATCAATAAAAGTGAAATAAATAGCTTGAAAAGGTAACCCACTGAGTCAGACTCTGTTGTATTACCGTGCTGCCTAGAACTTCATTTATTTACAACCTATGTAATGAATCTAATATAAATTGTCAACATTTTACCCTTTTGGTGGTTTTGACGAGATGTCCCATCCATCAATGCCTGGCCAATTTTGCCAGTGACGAGATGTCTCGTTATAAAAATTTCGCCATTTTTTTAACGGTGACGAGACCGAGATTTGGTCTATATTTCAACTGACGAGATTTCTCGTCCATCAAGATTTGATCATACTTTCTAATGACGAGATATCTCGTCCAGATAACCACAACCACCATGAGTATTAAGCGTATTCTGGTTGGCTCTGCTAGTTGTCTAAAATCCCTCTTTTCTGAGATGAAGATTTTGTCTTTGTTTTTTTAATTTGTAAAATACTTCTAACTGGTTACTTAGACATTTCCTTTATCTGGATGTACATAATTGCTCCTGTTACAGATGTCAGCCGCCCAGCCAGTATGGTGGTCATAATCCTCGGTTGTAACCGAGTGGGCCCGGGTTCGAATCCCGGATAAGGCATGAATGTAAAATTGGGAAAAGATGTCGGACTTTCGCCTGGAATGGATTCCCGTTTTGAAAGGGAAGCAGCGCACCCCTTCTGTTCTTTGATGGGATCATCGTTTGTAATAATAAAAAATATTCTTCTTCTGTACTAGTCTTGAATGTTTCTGTTCATCCCTTGCTTTCATATGTATCCCAGAAGAACATACAACAACAGATGTCAAAGTAATTGAAAAAAAAAATTAATTTTTTACTGCACTAAATACATACGTAATACAAAAAGATAGAGCGAATCATTTGTTCTCCCATTACAGAATACATGAAATTCCATATTATGGTTATAGTTCAGGAATAATTAAAAATACATTAACTTGAATCGCAGTTTGCGCGTTCATAATAAATATTAAATCGACACGACAACGTGTATAAGTATACTAAATAGCAGTTTGCTTGAGCATAATGAATATTAATGCAAGATACAGAACGCTTGATGTTCGGAGTTCTAACTTAATGTACTTGGTTACTATCACAAGTATTCTGTACTTGGTTACTATCACAAGTATTCTGCACTTTACGATCATAAGATATTTCTATTCAAACGTGTACCAAAAATATTTATATGTCAAAATTAGAAGAACGTCAATACCAAAGCTTATGTGTCATGCTCATGTTCTGGAGGATTGATGCAATATTCATTACAGCAATCCTCCAGAGCGAATATTATTGTTTACCCATTGTTATCTCGTGTATTTGTGAATAGGAATTATTTTTTTAGGTACGTTTTTTGTTTGAAAACAAGGACGCTTCTGCAATAGAAACGAATTAACTTAATCCGTGTGAATAATATACGTCATACTTTGAACTTCACTACATGAAACTCATGGTGTCTCTTCTTCGTATGTTAATAATACAGATTATTTTAAGATGCCGTTGTGGCTAAAAGAGCATGCCCGCTGCGTTAGCAACCTGTGAATTGCAGACAGCGCAGGATTATTTCCTATCAGGTTCGATACCTTCCTGGAAGTATTTCTCTTCTGTAACTAAATCTATCATTGCGTTTGTCCATCACTTGACTTTGTGTTGTGTTTGGCGCAGCTTGGCCAAATATAGCGCTTGCGCCATAAAAACCTATGCAGCCAAGCAGTGAACTACAGTTAAATTAAAAGTCATTAACAATAGTATAGAATATTTTACAATGACCATTGTAAAATTATTCAATCAGCTGTTGTACAGGCAGTTCAACAGTTTTTATCACAGCTCATCAGCTGAGTGCAAATCGACGAAATCCGGTTAGAAATAGGAATTTCGTCTTCGTGAATACGTGTATTAACGTTGTTACCGTAGTTAACCCTTATGATAGTTCTCTTGACGAGGTTTCTCGTCAGTACCAAAACTGACTAGATCCCTACTGAACAAGATACTAGCTCATAAGATTTCGTCGTCTCTCATAATTAGAAGAGAATTGACCACATCTTGATCTCGTCATCATCAAAACATCAATATTTTAAGGACGAGAAACCTCGTCATTGGTACAATTAGTCACATCTTGATGAACAAGATGTGTCGTTGAAATTACTTAAACGATTGAATCATCTAAAAATGTGCAATAGCTGTATCTTAGCTAGTAAAAAACGTTTTCCTTATGCAAGAAAAATTACCATTGTTTGGTTAATAATGACACAAAAGTAGGCCTACTGTTATAAATAGTTTTCCAATTGTAAAAAGACAATATTCCAATTGTAAAAAGACAATATTCCAATTGTAAACATGCAAACTTCCAAGTGTAAATAGATAATCTTATTAATCTTAAGCTAAACAAACTATAAAGGAGAGATTAAAAGGTAGCTTCTACTAGGAGTCTAGAACGCGTGGTAGATAGATACGATTGTATTCGCTTGTTAAAAAACCGAATTTATTCTCAATTCAATGGCATCCAAATCATATTTTCCACTCTCTCTCTCTTTGTCAATACATAGTTATAATTTAAACGAATAAAATTAATTGTTCACCCAAAATTAGTATATTTGGTGCCGTCTCCTGATATGTGTATTGAAACTAGCAATGGAAAAAATGTAATTCAACAAGAGTTCAACTATTACCTTTCCGAAACGTTGCAACGTGATACTCACTTGGTACTTACCCTCACAATATCTCCAATGAGAGACGCATTAAACATATTATCTAACTTCACGTTATCATTTTCCAGAATGTCCTAAAACGAAAAAGAATATATACTTACTGAAAGGTATTTGATTCGACTACAGTATATTGGATTGATGCAAAATTAATTTTGAATCGTTTATTGACAAAGATTGAAGAAGAATTGTTTTGTATACTAAAAATGACATTTTATCAATATGGAGTATAGTGTCGTTTCGTTCGATGACTTTTCTCTATCTCTCCGGTAGCTGCATCATCACGCGCTCATACATGTTCTGAGGTTTCTGGTTGAAGAACCAGAAGGTTTTCCAGGTGACGAAACTTTTCGAACCACTTACGACATCTGGAATCGTCAACGACGCCCTCACACTACAAAACACATACTTTCTTATGCGTTTGCGAAACATTTTTGCCTTTTGGGAATTTAATAAGCATACTTTGTGGACAAGGCTCCTTATTTTCGGCCATTTTTAATGCTTAACAAAATTTAAGAAACACAATTAAAAATAACACAATTTCTTCCCAAGTACTCGCTGAAATTCCTTTGTTCAAATATCGGAACTTTAGCGCATGTGAAGCAGATAATACTTTGGTGTTTGATGCAATGGACATCTGGCGCCAGAACCAGGAGAATGTTAGACCCCATCGACTCAATACATAAATAATATATATCCTTAACGTAAGAATTCGGCATTATTATATATTGGCAGCTGGAAAAAAATGAATAGAAATAATATAAAGAAACCGCTGTAGTATTCATTCGTCGCTTTTCCCGCTTAGTTTTAAAATGCTTTTTTTGAGTTATGATCCTGCACAATATTGCTAAAATAACTTGCATGAATATCCCGTCCAAATGGGATTCTTCAGAAATCTTATGACAGAATGCAATGAGAAATCTGAGACAGAAATCAGTGCAGATAAATAAATATGAGTGAACGCAAAAATAGGTTTAGGCGTCAAACCATACCGAACCCTATTTAATTGGCGAAAATATTTGATTTTAAAAAGATAATTTTGGTAATATAGATGTGAACTTTGTGCCATATCTTGCTTTTCTGGTCACAAATATTTGGATTGGACCAGGGTCGCCATATTCCCTGAAATTTGCGGACAAGTGGAAGTGAATGTTGTGCAAACCTCTGACGAGTTCTTTACCCATATATTTACCACAAATCGATTGATCCTACTGGTTGTTGTTCCTATGAGCTGACTTTTAATTATCACAACTGACCACATCCTGATGAACGAGATATCGCGCCATTAGAAAACCGAACTGATGTCGATCTCTTCTTCGTCAAAAATAGGGCAATATGTTCATCATTCGGAATTTAATAGGCATTCCTGATGACGAGGTATACCGTAATTAGCGAAATTGACCAGATCTTGATGGACGAGATATCTCGTAATTAGAAAACTTCATTAGATCTTGATGGACGAGATATCTCGTCGAAACGACTTGGAATGTTAAAAGTAAAGTATCAAAGTACATAATACCTTAACATGAATTAATTTATACCATTAAGAAACTAGCACATAGATGGTATGCGCTGACCTGCTAGTTTTATTCAAATATTTATCCTGAAATAAATTTCAAAAATTTTGATCAGCGAGGAAGCCAGGTTGGAAAAGTAACGGATTAGCAAACGGAGGGTTCCAAGTTTGAATCCAACCAATGGCTATAGTGTACAAAGGGACTAGTGGACGTTAAATATGCGGTGGTCTCAAATGTCCTCGTCATCTGACCGTGGTTAAAAATTACGTTGCGTTGTTCTCGGATCTTTCCCTCAAAGGATTGATCTCGAACAGTCGTCGATAGCCCGTAGTGTTGCTCTAGTACAACGTTAATTAAAATTACCTTACCTTAGCTCTAAATCACCAGTTTTGATTTTTTTTTCTAGTGCTAAAGTTGCTTGAATTAAACAGGGGTGGTTCGTTTATTTTCCATGGCTTCATGAAACCTCGCATATTCAGATTCTGTTAGAAGCAGGAAAAATTGTATTTGCCTTACAACGTCTAATGTTCTTCCCGACCTCTTTAACGATCAGGCCCTTCAACGTGGTCAAATATTAGACTTCCACTCACTTTATATTCCATTAAGAGCTTATTTCGCGTCGTACTCAAGATAAAGTTAAACGAAACACATCAGTTTACTTCATGCCTTTGTTAACTTGGTGTAAGAATCTCAAAATCGCATCAACACACCCGACACAAACACGCACCGACCATTAAAAATAGAAAAGGGGAAGTGGAGTACGGTAGAGTTAGTACTCGAGGGATTTCAGTTAAATATTGATATAAAAATAAAAAAACTAAGTGAATGCAATTAAAAAAAAGCATAAAAGTAGCGGTAATAAAAGATTGCTAGTGCATACTTTGATATATATATTAATAAGATCGAACTAATCTGTTTTAAGAACGTGTATTAAAAACGAAAAAACTAATTGAAAATGAATTAAATATTAATTTAATTCCAGTACCTATCAAACTGTTATACTCGATATATGTACAACTGGAATTAATACCCTTTTCACATGCAATTTGGCAGACTAATTATCTTTGGGATGATGATGAAACTTAAGGAGATTTAACAAGAAAAATAGATATCCTATTCATGTCTAAAAAATAGTTACTCGGGTATGTACATGTAAGTGGACTGATATGCTTTGATCAGCCTTGCATATTTTGAAAGGTGTATGTTGGAAGAGGCTTAAATTGCGAATTGAGAGGGAAAAATTAATCATGATTAATAACGTATCTCAAGAGGATACTAAAAACGGGACATTCAATTAATTTATTTCGAAATTAAAAATAATATGGTAACTAATTGAATTTGCAATTAATTATAGAATGGTGTTCAAATAGTAAATAAAGAGAGAAAAATCGCGAAGGGAAAGATCCGAAGACAATACCACGTATATTTGGACATCGGTCAGATAACGATGCCGCACCTGAACTGAAACCCCACTCTCCAAACTTCCAAACCACGTCAACGTGATTGTGTCTCTGAAGAAAGTGTAATTAAGAACAAGGTCACAAACCATGGATGTGGCTTAACGTATTTTAAGTAACATTGCACTGGATCAACACAACGGGCTATCGGCGAAGGCCCATGATGAAACCCGAAGGGAAAGAATCGAGGACGCTGCACAATTTTGAACCACGGTCAGATGACGAGAAGCGGCTCAATCCCATGATAGTACTTTACGCAAGTCCAATTTGATTGGCTAGTTTCACGGGCTTGGCTTCACTTGGATATCTCGCCAATCTGATTGTTGCAGTAACCATTTGATTTTGAATATGCGCGTTGTTTCGTAGAAATACAATACATACACTAGCTTCTCAGCGTACAGCGTAAGTGTCCGACAAGTTGACTCTGATTTGCTCCTCATTTTCATATATATGTTGTATGGTTGTTGTTAGTAGTATTTCTTGCAAACTTATATTAAAGGGTACTTAAACTTTAAAGAGCTTCTTTTCGTGAAACAACGATGGCCTAACGGCTAGAGTCACCCACATTCAGATTAGCGTCGGCAGCGGAGGATGACTACCCCAGTTCGAACCCAGCTGGCGGAAAACTTTTTAGATCCTCCAAATTATTAAAAAAAATTCCAATTTAATTCCTTTTCATTCTAATTTACTTTTCCCAATTTTTAATACCCTTTTTATATTTTTCCAAGCTTCCGTTGATTTTACATAAATAATCTAAGAACCACTCCTGAACTCACTACCAACTGATATTTTTCCGCCCCTCTGCCGTCCCCTTTGCTTTAGGATGATTGTGTCGTATCCACCGCTGGCTTAGGACCATTCTGATGTAACAAAAAGCATACATAAAACACTAACTTATATAATTATTAACTTTTTTATAAAAGGATACAATTTTCGGCTCCCACCTCTACCCACCCATAGCCATGGATCTGAAAAAAAATGAAGAAAGCACAAAGGAAGAGATAAATCGCCAACAGAAAAATTCTCATGACTACGTATCTAGGTCATGTGATCCGATTAGCCAATCAAGTTGGACTTGCGTAAAGTACTATCATGGGATTGAGGCGCCTGTCAGATGACGATACCTGGTCTGTCACCCCAATCTCCAAACTTCCACACCAGCATAAGGACATTTGGTGCTAGCCACTCCATGTACACGACGGTCTTTGGTTGGATTCGAACACACCTAAAGGAGATGTACCCTTAGATACATTAATTATGTTGTTAATTAATGTGCTCATCAATGCTCATGGATAATCATGTGCTCGTAGATGAACCAAAAATTTAGAACATCACTCCCAAGATCCTTAGAATCGCCCCTGAAACATCGCAAGTGGTGCCATGTACACCCCTCTGAACAATTTCCAATTCCAAGAAGTTGCTCCCAGTCAAATATTGTAATTGTTTGACCCCTCCCAATTTCTGACACCTTGATGTAAGCCCTTTCATTTTTTATTGGAACACGTGACGTCATGACATAAATCCCATTTTGCTATCGGATCACGTCACTTCGTGAAGTACGATTTTTACGACTATCTCACGGGTGTAAGAATCATAGCAATTGCGCATGCGTATGGAGTTGGAAATTTTTATCTCCATGTTTGGTTCTGGGGAAAGGTATGCCAAATTTGGCAATTTATCGCTTACAATACGAGGATTTTTTTAGTTTGCTGTCAGATGTTAAAGTAATAAGTACGGCCAGTTTAGAATCCTATTTTTATAGTTTAGTATAAGTAAGGCTTATTTACGACCAGTAAATAAGTATTAAATACTATTTATTCTATTCTATCTTTCTACGAAAAGTTAATTTGTGTAAGTACATAATTTAAAAGTTTATTTAAATGTCAAACACACACATTATGAGTTTCTGAAAAATAAATTATTTTATAACTTGTAATTGTGCTCTATATCCATGTGCTCTACATCCAATACTACATTATGAGCACTCGTCACATGTTCCCTCAGCTTTGTTCGTGTTGAAAATGTTTGTTCACACGATACTGCAGGGCAGTTTATGTTAAATTTTCTTTTGTTGCTGACATTAGTCACAATGTGCACCTTTTTTATATGACGTAATAAATTATGTCGATACTGGAAAGTTTTGTCACAAGAATCGCATTTATACTGTTCATCCATTCTAGAATGTCAACGACAGCGGACAGATGCTTGGTTTGGCGCGGGGTGAAAATATCCTCGTCTTCGCCAAACAAACCACTCGTAAAGAAAGGGTTGCAACAGAAGTCCGGACCGGAATAAATTGACGCATGCGCAATTGCTATGATTCTTACACCCGTGAGATGGTCGTCGATTTTGCTATTTAAAAAGGAAAGGCAAAAATGACTTCAAAGTCCAATTTAAGATTTTAAGTGTTTCTGAATATTTGAAATCTTACCTTTAGAATGGTGGGCAGCTTTTGTTAATACGCCCATTAGAAGTATTTTTAACTATTTTTTCAAAAAAAGTTCACTGAAAAATCATCTGCAAAACGATTGACGACGAAGTTTTCTGTTCTTACACTGTTTATATATATATGTAAGCAATTTATTTTTCTAAATTTTATCAACTGCTAAGTATATTTTTTGTTAACTGTAAACTGTAAAAACAGACTCAGAATCCAAATGAGTCGTTGAACAATATTATCTGGTTTGGCGTGCCGAAACACACTTTCGTCACATTGAAATCCCTCATGCTTTGAGTCCATGAAGGCGTTTCTTCCTTCAATGATGGAAATGTATCAATACTTTTAATTTTGAAAGCAGCAGGAATAGAACCTGGACTTAATTGTGTCACCTCAATGAGAACATTGGATAATTTGCTGTTATCTATTGCACTCAGAAAGCAGACAGGTATTGAGAAAAAAGCCCGGCAGAAAAGGGGAACAAAAAAAAAAGTTAGAAGATAACTTTTTAGATGCTGAAGAACCTGACACACCCTCTTATTGTGCTGGATTTCTTAAAAAATATATATGAGGTTAAGATAAATACAATTT
The DNA here is from genome assembly GCA_947359465.1 of Metellina segmentata. NCBI lineage: Eukaryota > Metazoa > Arthropoda > Arachnida > Araneae > Tetragnathidae > Metellina > Metellina segmentata. Next base: position 128,047,099 of record OX375873.1, on the reverse strand, counting down.
TATACTTTAAACGCTGTTTTCTCAAAATGCTGTTTTTAATACAAATGTGCCTTTTTCTCAGAATCTACTGAACATATTGCTTTCAAACTTTTTTTCCTCATACATATTACAATTTTACATAAATAAACATATGCTTTTCGAGAAAAAATAAATTAGATTTTTTTTTAATTCTTAATTATGCTTTTTGGAAAAAAATTCATAAAAACATTTTATAACATCATAAATTATTAAAAAAAATTTTTTTTTTTTTTTACAAAAGCATAAGTATATTTATGTAAAAGTATTTGAAAATTAACTGTGCCAAATTTTAAACCAATGCTGTGAGTAGATTCTGAGAAACATTGACATAAAGAAGCTCTTTTTTAACAAGGGCATAAAGAAGCTCCTTTTTAAATTGGGCTTCAATGGAGCCTTCCGATCCCCCTTAAGTAAATATTGTAATCCACTACAATAAGCTTGAGCAGCCTTTAATGCTTTTAGACTGTTTTAGTGGGGATCATCATGGAGATAGTGCAAGTGCTAATGAAATTAAAATTGTTATCAATGCAAGGAATCAAAATTCATGGATTGAATTATAACGCAGTATCTCTTAAAGGGAATTTAAATGTAAATATATGTGGTAACAATATGAAAGAACTAGAGAATGTCTCATTATACCTTTCGGCAAAGAACCAAACTAAAACTCTAAGTTAATAATTAAGAAATGAACAGTTTGTTGAAATATGGATTTTATTATTTCTGGTTTGTTGATATGTGTGAATAAATATTAAATTATCAAGTTCTTGAAAATCATGAGATCCTTTTTAAAATGTAAATTAATAAATGCATAAATAATACCAGGAAAGTGGTATTTGCTTTGAAATTAAAAATCCTCAGCTAAAATGATCTGAAGCTTCGAGTTTCTCCTACCATTTTGTTTGATATTGCGTTTTGAAAACTTCCTTTATACATAGTTAAATGTAAAAAAACTCCAAATAATGCATTTAGTAATACTGATAAGAAAATGCAAAGCACAAACTCGCTGTTTACGTAATAAAGTATTCACAAATACTTTTTTTTTCTAAATTTACCGACTGCACTGGAACGATAAATGTTTTGAATATTTTCTGTCGTTAAAAGTAGTGATATGATTTATGAATTTAACACAACTTCTTTTCATGATGTATTAAGTAAAGTGCAAAATTTCAGCGAAACGGTTCTATCAAATAAATACTCTTTGATTAGTAGCTAATTGTTTATTATGCAATTGAAAAACGAAAAAGCAATCAGGTGTTTCTATTTTATTACCAAATTTATTCATTACTTTAATCACTGCATCTCGTTTCGATTTAAATGCCAAACCGACTTCAATTTAAATTAGCTATTACTGAATCGGATAGGTTTTCTTGTGTTTAGTTTTTTTAATACAGTTTTAGCAATTTTAAATAGTTGTTCCCATAAAATTAACTATTAATGAATCTGATGGTTTTTTTTTAAATTTTGGTCCTCTTTAGTTTAAGTAAATTTTTAGCGATTTTGAATACTAGTTCCCACACAAATTAGCTATTAATGAATAGGACATATATATATATATTGTCTTCTTTAGTTTTAGTACAATTTCAGCTATATTAAATACTTCTTCACATACGATCAATTAAATACACTTTGATTCATATCTAGTTGTTTATTATGCGATTGAAAAGCGAAAAAGTAATCAGGTTTCTACTATATTCCCGAATTATTCATTACTTTAATAATTACATCTCGTTTCGAGTTAAATGCAAACACATTTCAACTCAAATTCCCTATTCGATTCGAGCGAAGAAAAGCGAAACAAATAAAACAATTTGACTGGCTTTGTTTAGTTCTTTTTTGTACTATCGGGATCGTTACAGATAAATTGCAAATTTCAACGGATTTGAAATATGTGAAAAATTCTTCACCCGATCGACACGTTACCCCATTTGATTTTCTTTAAATAAATAATTTTTCAATTGCATATTTATATTTTTACGTTAAGCCGAACTCCCATTCAACGAGATATCTCGTCCATTAAAAACTGACGAATTTTAAAAATAAGATATATCGTCATGGAGATGTTTTCAATTTTTTTATGATGACAAGATCGAGGTCTGTTTCGTTTTCTTCTAATGACGAGATATCTCGTCCATCAATATCTGGTCAGTCTTGATAACGATGAGATTCCTCTACAAACTCAAGCAAGATGCTTAACGCGAATACCCACATCCCCTGCTAAAGATATTTGTGCAAAGTCAAAGCAAAAAGGTTCTTTCATGTATTGACATATTTAATGTTTAATTTAGATAATATAATAAATATGATAATACCTTCAAACTTCCTCTGGAGCAATATTCTGTGACTATGCAGATGTTCGGGGGGTCCACGCAGGCACCAATGAAAGAATTGAGGTTGTCGTGGCGCAAGTCTCTCATCTGTAACAGGAAAACTCATGTTAAAAAGTATATTATTCAAATATTTCGTAAACTTCTTATGAACTTTTGACATTTCTACTTTAAGAACAATAAGTAGAAAATATAATGTACTATATTTATTCGATTTCGATAAATACGTTCCTTTTATCATTCTAAAAATGCATGGAATATGTTTCAATTTCCTAATAATTCATTATATCGCACTTCAGATGAATTACACCGTAACTAAAACATAAGTTTCTAGTTTTGAGTAGAAAGATTAAATGGAATGTTTATTTGCTGAAAACCCTGTCAGAACAGTGCATTCTAGTACATGTCAGCAAACTCATCAGTCCAATAGAGCCAAAGATCAGCAGTACAACGATTAAGATTTCTTTAGAGAGGCAAAAATTCCTTTTCAAGAACCATGTTATTAGGAGTTTGATTTAAACTAGCTACTAACATTAAATAAAACAAGAGAGAGAGAAATCATAAGAATAATCTAATTTTTATTGAAAAAAAATTTGTACGTTAAAATAAAAATATGACTCAACACGCATATACAGAGGCTGTTAGCACATTTTTTAGACGATTTTGGTTAGCGGTAATAAAAAATCGTTTGCTGCAAAAGAAATAATTGCAGTTGTACTATGTTTTTAAAAGTTAAAATTATCGTCTGCGGTTTGAGAGGTTTGTTTTCATTCAAAATGGCGTTTTTAACGAAGCAGTGGTTCGAAGACTATATTTATGTTCTTTCCGAAGAGAAATATTCATATTCCGTTATCCAAAAACGATGTGAGAGTCATGGTTTTGTGATATCTAAAGCGTCGATAGGTAATACCGTCAACAAGAAAGGAAAAAAAAACATCAAATTGGAGCCTCAAGTGGGACAAAAATTCCTAACAAGTATCCAAGGAAGAAACGGACATCTTCGACCATTGCAAAGGTACGTTGTTTGATGTTAAAAAAAATCCTCCTAGTCAAAGGACAGTTGCAAAATCATTAAAATGCTCGGTGTCCACTGTAAACAAAATGATAAACGTTTATTTAAATCTTAAGAAAGCGAAAAAACGCAATGTGCATCGTCTTTCTCCAAAGCATATCGCTGAACGCAGGACACGCTGTCGAATTATATATGAGAAACACTTATCTAAAGAAAAATGGAAAAAAAATTGTCACAATAGATGAATCATGGGTGTATTTAAAGGATTGCAGCAAAAAAAGAGCCATTTATTATCATAAAAGGGGAGAAAAAAATTTAAGTACATGGTTCACAGAATCGAAAGAAAGTTTTTCTAAGGGATCCATGATTGTTGCTGGTTTTTCATATAATGGCAAGTTAAAAATAAAGAGAGTGGGAAAAAATTATGTCAAGATTAACTCCAAATACTATAAGCAACATATTTTTTTTGCCAATTTTTCTGAATGAAATACTATCGCTTTACCCACAGTGCCATCAATCTGTGGAACTCTATCAAGACAAAGCTAGCAGTCACACATCAAATTCCACTGTAAATTTCCTAAAAGAAATGGAACAAAAAACCGGTATCAAGGCCCTACTCTTCACTGATATCCTATTAAGTCTCCCGATGTATCACCTATGGATTTTTGTGCTATCGGACTTTTAAAATCTGCATTATCCAAACGTCGTCCCACAACCCTTACGGGGCTCTGCAAAGCTGTTCAGGAGGAATGGGATAGAATACCTCTTCTGACACTTAAAAAGGCATTATTATCCTGGAAATTACGGTGTCGAAAGATAGTTCAGAATAAGGGCTATCAAATAGAACATTTAAAACACAAGAATTTTATGTAATTTAGTTTTGTGAATACAACATACATTGTCAAAATGTGTGAACAGCCTCTGTATATGAACAATGACCTTGAAATTTCCTTGAAAAGTTTAGATCAGTCAGGTTTGTATGTCGTTGTTTATAATTTCTAGCAGGATTCCAGGTTCTCATCAATAAGACGATTTCTCAGTTTACTTTTGATAAGGTTCGTGCTTGAAAAAGATTGTTCGCATGAATATGTAGAGCCAAAGAGTTGAAGAACAGATAAATGCTAGTTTGTTTTACTGATCATATGAGTCTGGAATACTTTTCCATGTGTTGAAAATTATGACGTTCTTCTCCAGGTCTTTCAAAGCAGATCACTATTTCTATGAACTAATATTTCATATTTATTTTTCTCCAATTTTTCTATCTCAGTATTACGGCGTTGAAATTTGGAGCTCCATAATTCTTTGTTTTCTAATTCTAGTAATTGTATATCAAAAGCGCCAATGTCAATATTAACGGGAGAAAATTCCAATTATGTTACGTCAGCACTGAGGTTTTCTAACAAAGGCTAACGTCGCTATGCTATTTCTGAATTCCTGAAACCTCCGTAGCAAAGCTTCCCTCATATTAGAAATTTTTTTTGTAATAGTAAATGTCAATTACCGAGTTATTTTTTTGGCGGTGTTTCAGTAGGCTTGGAAAATGAATTAATGTGTCTCTTTCAAAATCTTGAGCAAAAAGGAATAATTTTTTTTAGAATGGACTTCTTCCAACATCGAAAAGTTGTATTTTCTTTCCCCTGTAGTTTACGATTAAGATTATTTAGATACGTAACGTCTACTATGAAATAAAATTTTTGGATCCACTTATCAAACGTTAGTTCAAGATAGCCAACACCCTTCTCTAGGAGACATGCTTTAATTTCAAATACTAAGAAAACGAAACGTTTTAAAACGTTTCCTCTTGAATGCCAACGTATCTTATGTAGCAAAAGAACTGTGTATTCACTCTTCATTTCAACTAAAAAAATTCTTTCAATTGTTGATGATAAAGAGCTTTAGCTACAATTGTGTTGACAATCTTGATCACTAATTCCATAACATTGCAAATTTCTTCTGGAAATGTCTGCGCACAAAGCGCTTCTTGATGAATGATGCAATGGTAAACAAGTACCTTGTGATTAATTTTTTTCCTTCAAATTAGAAACAAAACTTTTTTTTTTTCACTCCGGTCTAACTTTTTGCCCTATCTGTTGATAGTGAAACAATTTTATCGAGTGGAATATGATATTTCTCCATGCATTCAATGACAGCATTTGCAATATTCTCCCTCTTTGTTTGACCTTTCAGTGGCAATGATCTTAAAAGTTATTCTTTAGGACCCGAGGACGAAAGAAATCGAACAAAAAGTGAATAAAAAAGCCGAAACCAATTTAAGATCTTCAATTTGTTGATTGGTTATATTCGAAGACATTTTGATTGGTATGTCTATTACTGTATTCGCAAAAAGTGGTAACTCTTTTATTTTTTTAAGAATTTCTGCCTTGTTCTTAAAATTCCGAAATATAGCTTTTCGGATACATTAAAAAACAACTTTTAATGTATTCACCGTCTACGTATGGTTTGCTTCTCTTAGCAATCTCTTGACTATCTATAAAGCTTGCAATATTAACATTGTTGGAAGATTGCACCCGATAATTAAATACGGAACATAATTTTTCTTGACTCTTCTGAAGTTCCTCAACTGCTTTCTTCCTCGCATTATCGGCAGGATATTAACTGCTAGCATTTAGTCGAAATCGATTGGTGGCAGAGCTGTACTCAAGTGGCTAAAGAGCCGTATGCTCGCTAGCCGTGGTTTGCCGACCACTGACTTAGAGGATTGATACCAGACCATCGTTAATAGCCCGTTGTGTTGCTCTAATACGTTGTTAGTTAAAAATTACCAATTTCTTGATAAAGTGATAAAGGAAAAGTCTGTATGCATGCTCGAACATTTATTTTCTGGTTTTCACACATTGAAAAATGTTGTATTGGTTTGTTGGGTACTTATGGCAAGGACCATATTTAGCCATGCTTTCTGGTAGACAAATTTGCACTTCAACTTCTTGCTAAAGCGTAATCATCCATGTTGTTACGATGAGGTGTCTTGTCATTCAAAATATGACGAATTTCGCCAATGATGAGATACATCGTTATCAAGATATTACCGGGGTATTTTTTTTATCTTTTATGAAGATCTGATTGGCTTTCTACAAATAACGAGATATCTCGTTCATTAAGATCTGATCGGCTTTCTTCTAATGACGAGATATCCCGTTAAGATATGATCACATTTGTTATTGAGGAGACACTTACCTCTACGAGACAGCCACAAATTAGGTAGATAATTAGTCGCACTGCAGCAACACAACCGCCGGTTGTATTCAAGGTACGGGATCAACCCCCGAAAGTAAAGATCTGAGGACATCACGTTATTTCAAACCACGGTCAGATGACGAGGTAACACCTGAGCTGGCAACCCCATTCTCCAAACTTCCACACCGTGCTAACATGAGGACACTTAAGACCAAGAAATTTAACGTGCATTAGTACCCTTTGTACACAACGGTCTTTGATATTGGATTCAAACTCACGATCCTTGGGTTGCCGATTCGCTACTATTCTAACCAGGATCCGTAACCTCGACAACCACCAGGAGTAAAACTATTCATCATGTCTCATTTATACTTTTGTATTGAATTACAGATTAGTAAAAATCACGCAAGGAAAAAATATCACCTAAAAAGGATATTAGAAATATATATATGGAATACGATCGTATATGTACCATTACTTTCGTTGTCTACAAAAGTAAGTGTAAAGGAATGTAATTTCAAAGATTGACTAAGTAAACTGAAAATCGTAAAAATCGGTCGTGAATCACGTATAGCAATTCAAATAAAAATCCTTATTCTTTCAAGTGCCTGAACGAGTAAATACTTCAGATCAAGGAATGTTTACTTGACAGTTAAAAATACAAATTCTAACAAATTCAGGGTACACACCATGTGTAGACCGTATGTCCTATTTTTCCAGACGTTAAATATTTAATTATGTATGGAGTATTTGCCTTTGAAGGAAAGCGATCGATTTAGAGATTGAACTGTCATATGCTAAGAATTTTAAATGTATCGAAAGATTTTCTCCTCCCAAGGGAACGTGCATTCAATTAAAGTTTTCATTCAACGTAAAAAAAAATTTAAAAATATTTTTTTATTGTAATCAATGTAAGCTGCTTCAACAATCATTTCCATTTCTAAAACTTCTAAGCTTGGCAAAGAAACCTCTGATAAAGTTGTACTCTTACATTACGACTGAAATTGACAGGTATGGAAATTTTCCTTTGTTGTATTTGTATTTAAAATATTCGGGAATATATTTAAGAGGATTAAGGAACTCAAATAAAAAAAAATATGATGCTTTTTATACATTATTTTAAAAACCTTCAAATTTAACGTATCTACCTGTCAGGTTAGGACTTTTCAAGTTAATAGTAATTCAAATGTAATTAACTTATAATCTGGGTTAGATTTCTAAGTTTTTGAGACATCAATAAGTATTTACGTGTTTGTAAGAGTAAGAGATCGTGAGGAATACAACAGTAATCCAAAACTGGATTTCATGTAAAATAAGCATAAATAAGAAAAACCCTTTGGCCATTTGTGACGGATTTTCTTGAAACTTGGTACAGGGGTTACGTTCATAGATATGTAACGATATACAAAATGCTTTTGGGTCAAAATAAATTATTTTTAAAGTTTCGTGCATTTTAAGTACTTTTATATTTGAAGTGCAGATGTGGAATAGCTTAATGTTGCATGCTTGGGTATCTATTTCTCAAAACTTACTTATTGTAGACAACATATTTTTATATTTTTGTAATGTGTGAACAATCTTTTCATCTATTTGAAAATAACATTTTCAAACAGAACTAGTAGCAAAAAATCAAAAGTTGTTAGGTTATGAATTTAGAATTTAAAAAGTTTCGGCGGACTAAAGAAATGCAACGGCGTTGTTGAAATTCATGTCAGTCATAGTGCTAGGTATGATGAAATTATTGCTTAAGTTTTAGAAGTCCGCGCGCTTTCTTCGGTTTGACCTTTAAAATAGCAAACAAAAATTACAAATCACAAGGCCCCATCTAAATTAAAAAACATGATGGAAAGCTGACAAAACCCAACATTTCAGAGGCATATTTTAGCGTTTATGACCGGTAAAAAATTTCAGGATTGGTTTTTGAGGTCCTGAAGCAACAGTTTCAAAATCCTTTATAATGAAAAGCACGTCACAGACCCATCCCTAAATTGGCGACGACTGTTTAGGCTGGATAATGACGCGTTACTATATTCCATAATTATCGCCATCCATGGCGATGTAATTATAGCTGAACATAGCATGTGCTTCCTGTTCTATCCATTTGACGCGTTTCAAATGCAACAGTGAAATCAACAAACAAACAACAGTTTCAAATGCAACAGTGACACAATGAAACCCGTAATCAACAATGAAATACCAAATTAGTTTCAACTTCAAATGCAAATTATAAAAGAGGTACAACAAAAATTACAGTTAAAAAAAGCTTAAAAATATAAACTTATAGACATCGCGATAACTTTTATTTGATTATTATCTTTTAATTGTGGTAAATGTGTCTTGTACAATTTGTAGTGCTTACAGAAATTGTAGTTCGGCCTAGTGCTGGTAAATTCTCAAATATTTACTTCTCGCACTAGTGTTCGTGATAAATATGAAATAGGAATTCGTGATATAGTTACGGAAAAAAAGAACATCCCTTATTTTGATCCCTATTCATACTGTGAAGCTATAAAACAAGCAATTTTTATAAAATATTCTTAAATAAGGTACAACATGTTGTACTATATATTTTACAAGAGTCATTATTTTATGGAAATGAAGTACACGTTTTTAGTTGGAAATATATATTTTTTAATATATAATCCTATTTCTATCACGCGTGTTCTTTTTTTCTTATGCAGAGCCTTCTGCATAAAAATTCATAAATTGTTTTGAATATAAAAGACAAACATAACATTTTCCTTAATATTAACTGAAAAATACATCTTTTACAATATGGTAATTTATTTTAGCTAGTGTTCTCTCGCTAAAATTGGTCACGTATCTTTTTCAAATAAATCTCAGTACAATGCTGGGAAATGAAGAGTGACATAGTAATGAGGAATTTCAGCGTTCACTAGAAATGATATCTTCTGTAAGTTGAAACGCGAAGTGCGTTAAAGCATCAATTAATCATCTAGATCTAAGCGTATATATATATATATATATATATATATATATATATATATATATATATATATATATATATATATATATATATATATATATATATATATATATATATGTGGGATTGTGCGACGAGCGCGCCAAAGCCTGATACGTCCGCAGCAGTAACGCCACCTAGAGGAAGCGTCCGTTCAGAAGCGACCGCAGCAATGAGACAGATGTTCCCCAGACACCGAAGCTAGCAGTTGGGCAGACGGCCCATGACTTTTTAGGCAGATGGCCTCTTAGTTGTCGGATATTCTTAATTGTTAAAGATGTTTGTAAATATACTGTAAATACATCAATTATCTAATTAAACTTAAATTTAAACTTTAAGAGTTATTTATCTTTTACCTTTTACGAACCCACATATATTTGGGGGCTCGGCCGGGATTTAATTAAAGGCCGAAGATTGCCGTTTTTATCTGAACCGTTCGAGAAACGCATTTTACGCTTAGACGCGGACAATTCCAATATTCGCCTGATGCTCATCGGATTCAAGGTGAGAACTTCATTTGAGTGAAGGACCGTGACTCAGCATATTGGATCTTGAGGAATACTTCATCTGAACTGTGAGTACAGATTTTTCATTTTGACACTAACATGGCTACGTATTTAGCCGGAGCACGCAAGATCGATCTTCTAGCGCTAATAGAAGAATTAGAACTAATAGCAACGGAAGGAACCAAAATTCCGCAGCTTATTAAGTTGATAACGAAAGCTGATGAATACAGTGAGGAATTAACAAAAACGCTTTTAAAAAGGATTGTTTCTGAACGAGAAACAAAAGAAAGAGACGATAAAGCTGAACGCGAAAGGGAAGCTAAAGAAAACGAAAAGAAAGCAGAACGCGAATTTCAGTTGAAGAAGTTACAGCTAGAAAACAAAAGTACTGGAAGTTTCGATTTTATTTCCCCACTTAAAACTGACTTTTCAAAACTAATGACACGTTTCGACGGAAACTGTGATTTAAGCATGTATTTATCTTTGTTTGAAAAACAAATTAATCGCATAGAAATACCTAAAGAAAATTGGGTTATTTTCCTTGTGAGTCTTTTACCGTTGGATATCGCAAATTTAATTGCAAGAGAGCCTGATCCGCTCGCAAATGATTACGACCACGTGAAAAAACTTTTACTGAATCGATTTAAACTAACACCGGAGCAGTTTCGACAGCACTTTTTTACTCATAAAAAAGAAACAACCGCATCTTGGCGTGATTTCGCCTACGAGTTAGATAATTTTTTCGAAGAATGGGTTGTGGGTCTTAGTATCTCTAAATATGAAGAATTGAAAGATCTCATAGTGGCGGATCAAATTAAAAGGAAAATACCGTTTGAAATGCGCGAGCATTTTATTGATGAATTACCGAAATTGAATGAAGTAGCCGAATTAGTGAATAAATTGGATGAGTACGAGGCGGCAAGATTCCATCTTAAAAGACCGGGAGCTAGAGATATGAAATCAGCTGAAACACAAAGTCATCAGCGCTCCAAAAAATTCAATGATAAACCGTCGATCGTCCGTGCTCACCAAAGTGTTACTAACCAATATGTTAAATGTTTTTCATGTAATGAAATTGGTCATAGAATTTCTGAGTGTCCAAATAAGAATAAAGGAATTAAATGTTTAAAGTGTAATGAATATGGACACCGTAAATTCGAATGTAATAAAGGTGTAAAAACTGATATTCATGAAGAAAAGAAAGTTTTAATTAATATGTCCAGTAATCGTGAAAAGAAGTTGTATAAATGTCTTAAAATTATGAGTAAATATGTTGATGCTTTAATTGATACGGGATCAGATTTATCTATTTTGAAATATGATTTTTATATGCAAATTGGTGCACCAGAATTAACCCCCTGTGACATAATGTTAAATGGTATTGGAAATCAAAGTGTAAAATCACTTGGTTATTTTTGTGCTGAAATTACTATTGACAATTTTAATATTCTCACTGAGTTTTTTGTTATTGAAAACTTGTGTTGCAATATTGTGATTGGTATGGACGTAATTAATAAGCTTAATATTTCAATATCAGGAAATGATTTAAAGATTTTGAGCTTTCGAGAAAATTCTATTAATCTTTCTTTCACACACACTTCGGAAGTGAAAGAGTCTGAAAAAATAAAAGCTAAGCGTTTTGAGGGACCTCATTCAGGAAGTAAAGGAATAAAAACAAAAACGAGTTGCCGAAATGGAGCCACTGTTTTGGAATCCGAAAGTAATGAAAGGCAGATGTTTGGTATCCCCTCCCCCCTGACTCATCCTTTCAAAGAAGAAAACAGGTGTGAACTATTGGCGACTGCCATTAATATTCCAATGATAGGCGTTGCGTCATCTTGTGTACAGGATGTTCAAGAAAATGATTTGACTTTTAATCCTTTATCCGAATTGCCGATTTCCTTGACAGATGAAATTGAATTGCAACATATAAAAGATCCTAAAATAAGAAACGAGTTAGATATTTTGATTAGTGAATATAAGCCGCATAAAATTAAAGACACAGAAGTAAAAATGACTTTAATTTTAACTGATGATGTACCGATTTGTCAGAGACCGCACCGAATGTCTTTAAAAGAACAGAAAATAGTTGAGGAACAAATACAAGTATGGTTAAAAGACGGAATAATTAAACCCTCCTGTTCTAACTACGCTTCACCCATTGTTTTGTGTAAAAAGAAGGGTAATAATTCATACAGATTGTGCGTTGATTATCGATCGGTTAATCGAAAGTTAATCAAAGATAAGCATCCACTCCCATTAATTCAAGATGTTTTAGATTGCTTGGGAAACGCACAGGTATTTTCCACTTTGGACTTAAAAAACGCATTTTTCAACATACCAATGGACCCTAATTCGACACGTTACACAGCATTTGTCACCCATGAAGGACAATACGAATTCAATGTTGTACCTTTCGGATGTAGTAACTCACCAAGTGTTTTTGTGAGGTACATAAACACGGTGTTTAGAGACTTAATTCGAGACAATACTATAATAATTTACATGGATGATATTGTTATACCTTCCATTGATGAACAAGAAGGGCTTGAAAAAATTAAAGGGTTTTGAAGGTTGCGTCAGAATACGGCGTAATAATAAATTTTAAAAAGTGTCAATTTCTTCAACATTCGATAGAATTTCTCGGATACGTTATCGAGGGCGGCAAAATTCAACCTTCCCCATCCAAGACGCGTGCAGTGAAAAATTTTCCCCAGCCGAAAAATGTAAAACAAGTCATGAGTTTTTTGGGTCTTTGCTCTTACTTTCGACAATTTGTCGGTGGATTTTCAAGAATTGCAAAACCATTAAGTGACCTGCTTCGAAATAATGTCGAATGGACATTTGGCTCTGAGCAAGTCGACGCATTTGAAAGGCTTAAGGAAATTCTCTCAAGTAGTCCGGTATTGCATCTCTTTAGGCAAGGAGCAACCTTAGAATTACATACGGATGCTAGTAGCCACGGCTTTGGAGCTGTTTTGCTTCAGCAAGCTCATGATGGGAAATTTCATCCCATTCACTTCATGAGCAAGAAGACTACTCCTCAACAAGAGAAGTATTGTTCTTACGAATTGGAAGTACTGGCTGTAATCGAGGCTTTGCGAAAATTTCGCTACTACTTGTTGGGTACTAAGTTCAAAATAGTGACCGATTGCGCTGCATTTCAGAGGACTATGCAGAAAAAAGAGCTTACACCAAAAATTGCTAGATGGGCATTGTCACTCGAAGAATATGATTATGAGGTTGTCCATAGATCAGGCACCCAAATGAAGCATGTGGATGCCCTAAGCAGGAACATATTGTTGATAACAACTCGTGCACAAGGAGAATTAACAACCCAAATAGAAGCTGCACAACATCAAGATGATCACATTAAAGCAATTAAAACTCTAGTTGAAGAAGGACATGACAATGAACATTTCATTAAAGCAGGAATTGTGTACAAGTATGAGAATGGGAAAGAACTACTAATGGTTCCTCAGGCGATGCAAAATAACATCATTAAAGACGTTCACAACAAAGGTCACTTTGGAGCTGCCAGGACAGAGGAAATTCTTAAGCAACAGTTTTTTATTCCTAATGCAAGAAAACATGTTGAAATCGTTATTTCTAATTGCGTACAGTGCATCCTCTGCAATAGAAAACGTGGAAAAGGCGAAGGGTTTCTTAATCCAGTGCCGAAAGACAACGTTCCACTTGGGACTTACAATATCGACTTTTTGGGACCCCTTCCAACAACGAATAAAAGATACCAACATATTTTCTCGGTAGTCGATGCCTTTACGAAGTTTGTCTGGTTGTACCCAGTGAAATCTACCTCGGCTAGCGATGCTATCGAAAAGCTGAAATTACAACAAGCTACTTTTGGAAACCCATCACGAATAATTTCAGATAGGGGATCAGCGTTTACATCGAAGGAATTCACTGATTATTGTACTGATCAGGGAATTGAACATTGTAAAATAACAACCGGAATTCCTAGAGGCAATGGGCAGGCAGAAAGGATGATTGGTCTGTTGATTCCTGTTCTTGCCAAACTTTCAATAGAGGAGCCTAGCAAATGGTTCAAATATGTTCCAATTCTACAAAGTATCATAAACAGTACACCATCCAGAAGTACGAAGCATACGCCATTCGAACTGATGATTGGCATCACAATGAAAAATAAAGAAGATCTGAAGATAAAAGATATATTGGAAGAAGAGTATGAAAAGTCCATGATGAAGGAGAGAGAAGAATTACGCGAACAAGCAAAATACAATATTTTCAAATTGCAACAGGAAAATAAACGTCAGTATAACAAAGGGAGAAAAAAATCTAGAGTGTACAAAGTAGGAGATCTAGTGGCCATTCAGCGTACGCAGTTTGGAGTTGGGCTTAAGCTGAAACCTAAATTTTTGGGACCCTATCGAGTTGTAAAAGTGTCTCCTAATGACAGATATGCCATTGAAAAAGTGGGCGATCATGAAGGTCCAAGCCTAACTACTTCAGCAGCTGATTACATGAAACCCTGGTCCACTGGTCAACAGTAAAAAAAAAAATGTATATATGAACCTTTTTTCCCTCTTTCTTTCTTCTTTTTTGTTTGTATTTTCAGATATGTGATAATGTTATGGCCTGTTTACTGATGTTGAAGATGGCGAATTTCGAGGACGAAATTACAGTCAGGATAGCCGATTGTGGGATTGTGCGACGAGCGCGCCAAAGCCTGATACGTCCGCAGCAGTAACGCCACCTAGAGGAAGCGTCCGTTCAGAAGCGACCGCAGCAATGAGACAGATGTTCCCCAGACACCGAAGCTAGCAGTTGGGCAGACGGCCCATGACTTTTTAGGCAGATGGCCTCTTAGTTGTCGGATATTCTTAATTGTTAAAGATGTTTGTAAATATACTGTAAATACATCAATTATCTAATTAAACTTAAATTTAAACTTTAAGAGTTATTTATCTTTTACCTTTTACGAACCCACATATATATATATAGATATAGATATATATATATATATATGCTCCGCCCCCTGCTCGCTTACGCTCGCCAACCCCCAGGGATTGCTATGCAATCCCAATTGGTTTGCTTCGCAAACCAACATTCCTTTCGCAGAGTGAAACTATCTGAATAATTTGTATTATCCTGATTTCACTTTACGGGCCATCACGTCACAGCGAGGGCTTCGCCCCTGCTCGCTTACGCTCGCCGACCCCCGGGGATTGCTACGCAATCCCGTTTGGTTTGCTTCGCAAACCAATACCTCTTACGCAAAGGATTTCACTCTTTTTTGCTTTAACACTTAATGCACCCTAAACTAATAGCCGCATGAGTAAAAAATATTTTGGCTGTTCCCTGTACAATTTTAAGTAAACTCTGTTAATCTCCAAACTTTACGATGTGTACTTTGTATTTTCTCGGTAAACCGTCTGAGAACAGAGGGAAAAAAGCGAGCCTTTTTCCTCGCCAAATAAAAAGAAATCGTTTTTATGGCAATTGTTGCTACGATAAATTTGATATCTGGCAAACCCCATAGTCAAAAATACAACCCTCCGCGAATACAATGCTCCGCGAAATAAAAAATACGAAATTTGTGTCACCAACTTTTGATTGCATCGAATTTATTTATGAACCAATTTTAAAAATAATGGTACCGTCAGAAAGAGTACAGTCTGAGGTATATTGCGCTATTTTCAAAATAAAAAACTAATAGTAATACGATATAGATATGACAGTTTTAGTTAACGGTTGTAACAAAAAGTAGCGAAAATATCCAAAGATTCCGAATTTTGTATGACCAACTTTTGATTGCATCCAATTTAATTATTAACCGATTTCAAAAATAATAGTACCGTTAGAAAGAGTAGTCTGAGGTATACTGCGATATTTTAAAAATTAAAAAATAATAGTAATAAAATATAGATATGGCAGTTTAAAAAAATAACAAAAATGTCCTGATTTTTCCCGAATTTCTAAAAAATATTATCAAGAACCAAATTGAAATTTAAAAAAAAAACTCGACGAGCTGCAAAATTTTACGTTGAGAGGTACTCTTTAAAAAAAACTCACGGCTGAAGACTGAAAATTTGTATGTGTTTTGCTCACTCCCCGGAAGAAATTTCGCTTCTTCAATTCTGACACTTAATAAACCCTAAACTAATAGCCGCATCGGAAAAAAATCTTAATAATTGTCCAGGGAATACGATGAAGAACAAATCATGTTAATTTCGTTTTTTTCCAATCAGTACTTTCTCGGGAAATCGTTTAAGAATCGAGCTAAACAGCACAGTTTTCAATCCTGCGGTGGCGGCGGTAACTTTTTTTTAATATATATATATAATCACTTTTTTAATTATGTACCTTCAAATCTGAATGCATGGTATAACAAAATATACAGTGGAAAAGGTTTTACTGTTCTAGTTATTCATTTTTTTCAGGCACCTCGCAGCAACAACGTAAAAATATTTTATGGGAGGAGTTATAAAATAATATTACAACCTTTTCTTGAACCCGACCATTTTACAAGTACTTCTAAAGTAAACTAACGAGGTTGGATTCTTAACAAAAAACCTTAAGAGACAAATATTAACTGTTTTGGTATCACGATATGATGTGTTGTATTGAAATTACATTAAAATAATTGAGTACATTAGTTAATTAACATTGCGGACCAATCCAATTAGTGCTTTTGAAATAAACGAAAATTCTCTCATAAACAATTATCTAGCTGTGCGTTTTTTGTACTCGAATTTCTGTCTTTGAAAAATCGAACATCTTTTCAACAAAAAAAAAGAGGCTATAAAAAATTGAAGGGGCGAGTGGAAGTGTTCTTTGACATTTTTGTAGTTTCGAGATATTTCGTCTCAAAGTCATCAGTACTTTTGCTAGATGAGAAAGAAGGAGTTTGGGATTGGTGGTGATATAAGTATCCGCATAGGGGTATACATGTATTTTTTCTTACCATGCCTCACCCCGAGGCAGTTTCAAAACTGCAATAATCACAAAATGTAAATAAATGTCACCTAAACCCTTTTCCCAATTACTCCGTCAATTTACAATGTCTGATAGTCCTATATTTTGATTTTATTGGACGAAAAGTGTAGTTCCTGTGGAAACTGACTTAGTATGAGATGCTTCTTTTAATGCGTTGGTGACTGTGTAATGAAAAATTTAGCACAAATCTTTTTTCTTTTAAGGGGGTCCGGGACACATTGAAAAAAATTTTTTATTAATTAATTTAGAATTTTGAATATTTTTGTACTGATTACCCATCTAACTAATAAGCAAAATCACAACACAAAAGTTTTCCAAACGTTCTTTAAAAATTTTTAATTAAAATTTTTTGAAAAAAAGAGGGGTCATTTTAAATTGCTAAGGTTCAAAACATTCTTGATCAATTTTCAAAATTCTTACATTAAATTATTCACAAATTTATTAACTTTAATTTTGATTCAGGAATTTAAAAAATATTAATTTAATAAAAAATGAAAAATATTTGAATGAAAATATTTGAAAAGTTTAAGGTACTTTTTTTTTTTAAGTCATATTTTTAAAAGTAAATATTTGTTTTAAATTTGCTGAATCAAAATTAAAGTATAATGTTTGAAAAAGATATATTCCAAATTTCAACCCTTAAACTTTATCGGTTTTCGACTTATAGCAATTTGAATACAGGAAATCTTGAAAAAATGCATCATGGAGAAAAACGCATATAAAGTTTTAAGTACAGATGTTGTTGCCATGACAACAACTGTCAAGAGTGATAGATTTTTAAAACAACGCACCACAAAAATTATTATATCTCTAGTTCTAATTAAGATAGAAACATGATTTAGACGTCATTTTAAGCAGAAAAACACAGAGAATTTCTTAAAATAATAAAAAAAATTTCGAAAATTTGACGATTTTTGTGTCCCAGTCACTAAAGCTGTTTCGAAATGTTGATTGCTTTGTTGGCAAAAAACAACTTTATAAAAGTTTTCTAATCAGCTGTTTTGGGAAAAGGTTGCCCAATATAAGACACCAAGCTTTCTTAATATGATATTGTGCATTCTCAATGACAATGAAATACAAGCGTAATTTACAATTATAAATAATACTAGCAAAATACCCGACCTAACTCGGTTTGAATTGGTTTACTCTATATTGAAGAGATGATCAAAATATATAATCACTTACGTTTTTCATAGAATAAAATAATATTTTAACACCTTTCGCCATCTTTATAATTTCTACCACTTACTTTAGACACAAATCCTACACATGCATATCCATTCATGTAATACATTTCAAATACATCGCACACTTGCTGTATGACAAAGCTACAAAATGACCAAACGGTGACTTTAAGGTTACTACTACAAAATACGATTTTGTGGGAAATTTGGAAATACTTTTCTTAAGTTATTTTCATGTTCAACTCAATTAATCAAAACGACGATTTATGGTGAATGCTCTCGCATTCAAAGTAAACGAAACAATAATTTTTTACTTGTGGCTTTCTTGCATCCGGCATGCGACAGTGTGGAATTTCGCAATCTTCTGTCATTATGACAAATAATTTTTTGATGCTTAAAAAGTTCTAGTTCGAAGTTTTTAAACATTATTATTCTTTCAATAACGTTATTATTCTTTCAATAATGGCATTTTCTTTCAATAATGGCATTACTCTTTCAATAATGGCAATAATGGCAATGAAACACAATTTATTAAAATAATAAATATTTAACACAGAAAACAAAAATAAACAGCGAAATAAAACAAAATAAAAGATGTCGGAAAAAAGTTGTTATAAAGATATTAATTTGTTATTTGATCTCGCAGTTGCCACAACTTACAACTAAAAAGTGCACAAAATTTAGATATAAGAAATCAATTCGGATAAAAAGAAGCAGAAAATATTACTGCACGTAATCAACCAACACGAGTTTCCGTTGCATTCACGTTCGTTGAAAAATATCGTCTGTCACAAATATTCGGAAATCGTTTACATTGCGCAAAGAACAAAAATTAGACTCAAAATAAATAAAATACCAGAGTTGGAAATTCCATAAAAAAAAATGTTTTTCTGAAGAATTATTGCTTTTTTATCAGTACTGGTAAAGGAATCAAAATAATCGTTGTATTCAATATACATTCCAGTTTTTCGAAAACTATTAAATTATGGTTGATTTAAGTATACTTACACAGGTGTTTAAGCATGATATCCATCTAAATATAACAATAAAGAAATATTTAATATTGAATTCACTAACTAATAGATAATGTACAAAATAAAACACATTCCTATCCAATATCGGGGATAAAATTTATGTGATGCCTGCACAAATACACAAATACGAAATTAAACATAGAACAGAAAGACGGACAGACAGACATTCGCAACCAAGTTCACTCACTAAATGAAGATAAGTATCCACTGTATGCACATTTGCATGAAAATATATTGAACCGTGTGGACGTGTGTAGAGCATATACATGCATACAGACAGACACCAAACTCGCAAGAGGCGGATTTGTCATCAGAAGGGTCCAAAACGTATAGAAAACTTGAAATGGGTCGAAAATATTCAATGTGCAAGCAAACACTTCATTCTTATTTATATAGATAAAACATATTTGTTAATGTAAAGACTTTTCAATTGACTTTACTACTTTCCTTATATGTCTGAATACCAGTCACAAAGAAGTATTCGAAACTCTTAAAAGCGATGTGTCAGGTGCCACTATAGGTTGTTACCTATGTATAGGTCGGATTGCATTGGATTAGGTTATGTTTACAATGACTCTTGTTTTCCTAGTTAATAGTTCATGGCACATCCAACAGATAACGACACCGTACGGTAAAGATGCGGAAGTATCTCATATTAGACAAGTATCTCATATTAGACAAGTATCTCATATTAGACAAGTATCTCATATTAGACAAGTATCTCATATTCGGTCACTTTCCCTACCATCGATTTCTAAACTAATGTTTAGTATGTGTCAATTGCAAAAAGCTCCTCTGATCTTTGACTTTCATCTTAGTAATTACGTTATCACTAAGTGAGCGAATATCTCAACCAATAGATTTACAAAATATACCATTTAATAATTTTCTTTTAAGTTTTAAAAAGTTAATCGGTACTTTAGGACACAGGCTGGTATTAATGATATCGAAATAGAAAATACTCCTAATTATCATAAAATCACATTGATGGAAACAATAATAGACATAACTGATAGTAATTTTTTAAAACTAGGATAAAAACAGAACATAATTTATTGCTTAATTTGTCGATTGGTGACAATAAGGCGTATCTTTAAAATTGACTACAATCTGATTGGTCGACACATTTCTTATTACATTATACTTATATCCACTAGTCAATGTTGTTGAGCTTCAAAGACGAAAAATTTGTACCACTCATGGTTTCATGGTAGGTAGTTAATTAAAATCGCACTGCAGCAACAGAACTGGCTATTGATTGCGGGCTGTGATAAATACCAAAAGGAAAGATCCAAGGACGCCATATCATTTTAAGCCCCTGTCAGATGACGAGATAAACACCTGAGCTGGCACCCCATCTCCAAACTTTCCCATCAAACCAACCAATTTCGTCATCTGACCGTGGTTCAAAATTACGAGGTGTTGTCCTCGGATCTTTCCCTCAAGGGACTGATCCCGGACCGTCGTCAATAGCCCGTTGTGTTGCTCTAGTACGACGTTAACTAAAATTACCATTACCATTACCCATCAAACCAACGTTGAGAAATTTGAGGCTACGACAGATTTAACGTGTACCAATCCCCACGTTCGCGGTTGGATCGAGTTTCAAATTCGCGACCCTCCAGTTCAGGTGTTACCTCGTCATCTGACCGTGGTTCAAAATTACGTAGCGTTGTCCCTTCGGGTTTGCTCCTGGACCGTTACCAATAACCCTTTCTGTTGATCCAGTGCGACGTAAAATAAAATACCTATCCGTGTTTATAAAAGACAGGAAACTCCTTGGGGAAAGAAAATGTCACTAGCTTACCTCCAGTCTAAAACTAGAAATTCGCTCTTTGGATAAACGCTGCGTAACAATGGCAAAGGTTAAGTTTTGTTGAAGCTTTAATGACATATACAGGGTGTTTCAGTGAACCGTTTCAGAACTTCTAAGAGGGGTAGGGTACATCCTGACGAACCAAAATCATATACCAATGGGCAGTCAGAAATGCTTTCCTGACGCGGTAGATGGCGTTGTGCGAAAATCCCGAGCTTTCGTGTAGGGAATCTTCATTTCGCACAAGAAC
Source organism: Metellina segmentata (assembly GCA_947359465.1). Taxonomy (NCBI): domain Eukaryota; kingdom Metazoa; phylum Arthropoda; class Arachnida; order Araneae; family Tetragnathidae; genus Metellina; species Metellina segmentata. Next base: position 128,025,799 of record OX375873.1, on the reverse strand, counting down.
GCCAAGTTAGTAGGATGGATGATTACACGATCGCAGAGTTAGCCGATATGCATTTGGCGTACGGGGCTGCAAATTGAAGTGGGCCAGCCGCACAGCGTTTGTACGCGGAACGATATTCGACGAGGCGTATCCCCAGTCATAATTTCTTTGCAAGACTGCACAAGAGGTTAGCTGAGTATTGCTCGTATTGCTTTCGCACAGTGGTACCTTGGAAAATGTGCTACAAATACCCTTTTTCCTGCTGAAGTGTTGTTTTCCGATGAGGGAAGGAATTCCTTCACAAGGGAAGGAATTTTCAACACGCATAACGACCATATCTACGACGTCGTGCAGCACAGATTCGATTTTCGGTCAATGTATGGGCCGGTATTATGGGAGATCACCTCATCGGACTTTACCTGTTACCGTCTCGTCTAACCGGACCTAACTACTTGCTCTTTCTGCAGCAAGTATTGCCACAACTTTTGAGAGATGAACAGATTTATGCATCGACGCAACAGACAATGTGGTTCCAACACGATGGAGCCCATGCCCATTATAGCGGAGATGTTCGTAACTACCTGGATGTCACATTTGGTCAGCCGTGGATCGGACGTGGTGGTCCAGTGCGTTGGCTTGCTCGGTCACCCGACCTATCATGTCTTGATTTTTATTTCTGGGGTCATCTGAAATCGCTAGTTTATGACACCCCTGTTGACAATATTGAGGAGCTGGTTGCAAGAATTGCAGTAGCTGCCGGAGAAATTCGAGATATTCCTGGAGTATTCCAGAATGTTCAGATGTCCATGCGTCGGAGATATGGGGCGTGCATTGTAGCCCGAGGAAGAAACTTCGAACACTTACTTTAATCCATATACCTTTTGCTTCTTTTCATGTATTATTAAAACGATTTCTCACTTACGGTCTCTTTTCTTTACGGTGCTTCTGTGTACAACACCGCTTCAGGAAAGCATTTCCGACCCCACTTTGCTATATGATTTCGAGTTGTCAGGATGTACCCTACCCCTCTTAGAAGTTCTGAAACGGTTCACTGAAACACCCTGTATGTAATGGCCAGCCTCAGCCTGCCACCAGAGGGCACCTCCGCGCTGATGTCATTTCCGACCACTGCGCAGAAACACCGCGCATCCGTAAAACGCCGAGAGCCAGAAGCAATCCGATGAAGGAAGTAGAAAAACGCATGTGCTGACGTAACCGCTACGACGGGAGGCGGCGAGCAACAACGGGGTGCTGTGAGCTACAACGGTGGAATTATGTGACGGTGGATTAAAATATTGTGACATGGACATTGCACTCTTCAAAACTGTTCGTGGACATTTTATTGACTTTCATCGTTTTGGACAGCTTATCTTGTACATAGCATTATGTTTATCATTAACTTAACTGTCATTTGAAGCTATTGCTCCCACACCCGGCCCCCACATATATAAATACTCTGAGGTTTACACACATATAACGCCTTAACGTATTCTTGCAATCTTGCGAAAAATCTCATTTGAGCATGTACTCATAAGAATGTGTAAAGTCGTAATCTTAAAAATTTTACGGGCCCCAATAAAGGTATTTATACACACATAGCATTCTTTTAAAAAGCTAAGCAAACTAAAATAACAAAGTATAAGATTTCAAATTCATGGAATGTCCGAAAGATATTAATTAAAATGAAATAAAGCTACTTAGGGTTAATGTAAAATTCAACTCCCCAGTGCGATCGTTAATAATCCTTTGAAATATTTATTTTTGAGGCGCTTATAACCCTTTCCCACTAGGAAATAAAGTAAAATATTCTGTTTAAAATAGAGTATCACTTTTATTTTGTCACTTTTCTGTTGTTTACAACTATAATTCTTCTTTCTAAATTGTTAAATGTTAGATATATCATTTAATTATATCTGTTATATTTCTGGAATTTAGAGGCAAACACTTAAAAATTTAAATAAAAATGATGTAAAGGAACTTAGGTTGTTCCAAACGATGCATAACTTGTAGGTGATAAATTCCATATACGTTACTAGACATGTATTTATTCTAGATACGATCAAGTTAGCTAATTTATATTTTGAATAAATAGTTTAAAAAATTTTTAGAGCAGGAGATGGAGAAATGTTAAAATTTGCTCTATACTTGGGTAAAAAAATTGTAGCCGCCCACTTTCATCTTTACCTGAGATGTTGCAATCTATCTTATAAAATTTAATTGGCTTTTTTTATTTTAACTTATTTTTATCTGTCGTAAGAGATGTTCAAATTAGTATTGATTATTATTAGGTTGATGGCGAAATTTTATCCCATTTATTTAAAAAATAACAATTGAAGAAAAATTATATTTTTTTAAACTAAAAATTATATTGAATCAGTATAGTATGCGAAGTTCTGCCTGATGAACTTTCTCCATCTATCTTGTAGCTGCATCATACAAATTGAGAATTCATTCTTACGTTTTCGGAAATAAAAAAAAAGAATATGTCGAAAATTATTTGTGTTTTCTGTCATTTTTAATGCTTAAGAAAATTTAAAAACACAAACGAAATACACAAGTCCGGGAGTAGAAAGTGCTTAAAACTACGACGTATGTCTTTGCAGAACAATTGTTCCTTAATTTTATCAAAATTTTGGCCGTATTTTTTCAATCATAAGTTACGATGTTCTGCAGAATAAAACTCCCTCCTTGCTACACCTTTTTTTCTTCTCTTGCTATCCAACAACCTCCCTACACCGCCCCAATTACCACAAACACTTTATAAATAACACATCTTCTATGTCAATGATAAAATATTTAACTTCATAAGTTATCGACCGAATTACATATTCTGAAAGTAGGCCTTGGTTTTAAATAAAGTAAATAAATTAGTTTTGATGCTTTATTATAAATATGTAATACATATTTAGCCGATAATTGTGTTTTACGTCTACTTTTGATTTAAAAATTCGGACAAAATACCTGCAGAACAATTGCAATTGCTTGGAGTTGTGTTGCAGAACACTGAATATAATTCTGCACTTGGGTACCTAATTACATTTCCAAGCAGTCGCTGAAATATCTTCTTCCAAACAACATCACACCTGTACATGTGTGAAGTAGATAACACTTCGGTTTTGCGAATCAATGCCAAGCCAGCGCCAAAAACGGGACGAACTTTTGCATCATCACAATATCACATATTTGTTTTTAAATCTCTGTGCTTTGATAACCTCAAAATATGTTCTTTTAACAATCTTTTCCATGCTAGTCAGTGTCTGCGTACATCAAAAGAGATAATAGATAGTCGAGAAATAATTTTCATCTTCTCAAAGGGATTAAGAGTTGCACAATATTAAATAGAACATATGTTTTTATCAATCGAAAATAGCTGTTAAATATTTAATTAAGATTTTATCACGTAGAAAAAAAAATTACTGTTTGAATCTGACAATTTGTAATTATATTCGTAAGGCTTAAGTCGCATATTTTTTATCGTGATTTTCCACGTGAAGAATGTAATGAATGATTATCCAAGTAAAGTATGTGCAGTTAAATTTTTTATAGTGTAACAATTATTAGAAAACTGAAGTGGAACACATTATCATACTCTTAATCCACCAGATAAGTAAGTTACTGGTCTATAATTCTAGGAAATAAAATTAATTAAGGTAAAATAAAAATTGTTTTGTCAAAATACGTTCAAACATGCAAGCACGTACAAATAGTATGATCTTTCATTATATTAATTTTTAGTAGGTATATTAAAAATCTGCACTTGATAACGACTTGTTTGTAAACTTCATTGTCAAGTGCAGTAATAAAATTTTTATCGAATATGTAACATTAATTGAATTTGATTATTTTCAAGAAAAAGTTCTTGAAGGTATACATCTCCAGAATAAATTATTTTTTAGTCCAAAATTTTATGAAATTGCACATTTTAGAACATAATTTTGGTGTAAGAATTTTGATTTGTGGAATATATAGTTTTTTCAAGTTCAGTCTTTTGGGTAACCTTAAAGGGCATTTTCTTGCAATGTTACTTTCGACTTAATACAGTGCTGTTTTTATTTTAACTTTCTGCGTTTGAGCTGTTGCTTTTCACCCACAACATACTAAATGCCAAAATAACTTCATCTTGCTAAATAATCCATGGATTTTTTCAACCGTTACAAAGATTCGTTTGATCCCTTTATTTGGAATATAATCCTTTGGAAAGATTCTGTGTTCTTTTACTGTGCATAGAATCATTTGAAAATATTATGTTTCTCATTTTCTTTGAATAGAATCGTTTGGAAATATTCTATTTATCGTTGAATATAATCATTTGGAAATAGTTAATTTCTCATTTCCTAGGAATAGAATTCCTTTGAACGAATTTACTGGCCCATTCTGTGGAATAGAATCCTTTAGAAATACAGTAGAGTCCCGATTATCCGAGTTAATGTTAACCAAGACTAACTCGGATAACCAAAAAACTCGGTTAAAGCGAAAATTTGTTAATAAATAAATCGTGTTGGTTTAAATGCATATTTTAAAAAATATAAAATTCATACAAAAACACCACATGCAATTCATATTGTTACAATAATTATAGTTCTCACTTAAAAAAAATCCGTAATTGTTTTTTTTTACTATGTTTGGCGTTTTTCTACAGCAATGTTTTTTCAATCTGTAATCTCTTGGTGTTCGCCATCCATGTTGTTGGTCGTTTATCCAGTCACGGATTTCGTTATCCTGAGTGTTTGTGAGATCAAGTTCCGAATTTTTTTTTTTTAGTACCTTTAAAAATGGGAAATGTAGAACCAAAATAAAAATCCTAGAAATATTTGATAGCTCGATTAAAGGGGAAACTCGGATAATCGGGGCTAGGGATAACCGAGGTTTTACTCTACTTAATTACTAATTTCCTTAGAACAAGAAACCACTGGAAAGATTCTATTTATCATTTCCTTGGAATATGATCCTTCCAATAAATTCTTCGTATCATTTTCTTGGAATAGAATCCTTTGGACAGAATCCATTTGTCATTTTCTTGGAATAAAATATTTCGGTAAAAAGATTCTATTTACCCTTTTCTTCGAATATCATCCTGAAAATATACTATTTATCACTTCTTTGAACATCAAACTACTGTATAATAGAATCCTTTCGAAATATTTCATTGCTTATTTCCATAGAATAGAATTTCCTTTGAAAACGTTTTATAGGTCCCGAAGGTCAAAACGGGTTGAAAGTCATGCATGTATACTTGCAGATTGAAGGTGGAATTATGAAATTTTCATAAGTTTAAACAATCTTCCACGTAAATTTTTCCGACATCTTTTTATGTATCGGTCATTTTGTTCAAAACAAAACGCTAAGAAATTGTCACGTACGAAATATTTGAAATTAAAAATCGTCACACTCTATTTTAATTAACAACATGGAAGGCCCTCATTTTCGGAATAGGATCATTAATGTACATTTCTGAGTAAAATTTACACGTTGCAAACAAGTCGTGTTACTTCAAAACACTAAAAATTACGATCATAAAATCTCTGACAATATAATGCTTGATTGTTGTAACAAAAGCTGCAATGTGCACAAAGACTGTTTTTGCAAAGGAAACTCGGAAATAATTATCGTCGTTTATTGTGGACGAAAATCCGGTAATTGCCTTCTTTAAGTGTTTTAATGAATCTTTATGGACCTGAAGTTTAACAACTAATTCTTCGTTCACATCAAAAGATAAAAAAAAATAGAAAAAACTCGTTGAAGATCTTCTATGCAACAAAATTGACCATAAAAAAGGGATAAAAGAGAAATAAATTGGTTTGTACTTCTAAGAAACCGTTGGGTGGATTTCATATCCATTGGGTGACAACTCACCGAATATGCAGAGTTTGTGTAAAATGGGGTTTCTTTATGTATACTGATTTCATATCGTAAAATAAAAAAGGAAACATCAGAAATAACTTCTCTTAAATCTTTTCTCTAACACAAATTCAAAAAACAACAGTTAATAATTCGTAATGATTAATAAATATATATAATTTATAATGAATGCATAATAATATTTTTTAATACTAGGGCTTATGTAAATTTAGTTTTCTTAATTTCGTTGATTATATTAAACTACACTTTGATTTTTGTAATATAAAAATGAAATATGAAAAATATTTTATCTATTCTTCGTCAGCACTAACAATTCAATATATTAGTTAATAACTATACATTATTTATGCTAATTTATAGTTAATAACGATACATAATTTATAATAAGTAATATTTAATTATTACACATCATTCAAAACAGTTAATAGTTAATAATTATACAATATTTATAATAATGAATAGTTAATCATTCTTAATAATAATAATTTTAGATAACAAGGCAGTTTCATGTAAAACTAAGTGACTAGGCTGTAGTTTTGTTATTTTCGTGGATTATACTAAACTGAACTTTGAATTTTACCGATTATTTTCATCTGCTACGTAACATATTTGAAAGTAGTAAGAATAGATTTGGGAAATTATAACATAAAAGTAAAGATAGTAATTTAATAACGAGTTAGTCAAACTAGTTTATAAAAAACATTATTCTCCTGTATTTCACGGAATATGTTGGTCTACTTAAAATATGTAGTTCTAGGAGATTGAGGTTTCATTACTCGAAATTTTCCCGGGTGAATTTCGTGTACATGTAACTGATACACCCGACTTTGTGATATGGTATTACCCATTCACAATCTGATCTTAATATGATTCTTTTAAAATCTGCAGTGAGTTTGAAAACAATTTACTCTTTACTGTAAAACTGAGAATTACTTATCGTAACGATTTACATACAAATCGAATAAAATCCTTTGAGCTAAGATAATCCTGTTAAGCTTCCGAGCATCAGCGAGTTGTATAATGACAATATAAACGTTATTTTCTTCTTTAAAAGCACAGTTCAAAGAAAATGAATGATTTATTTCTATTAGAGTTTATTGTGCCCTTTCTCCATGAGTATGTAACGTGAAAACATAAAATAAGTATCCTGCTTTCATTCCTAACCTCATTCAATATTCATTTTTAATCTCTGCGAGCGCCAGTCCGAAAAATTCCGAAATTTCGATCGAAAAAGATTTTGTAAATCTTATCAAGATCTGATATCGCACTCCGGCAGAAAAGTGACACAAGTCAAAAAATAAAAATTTTGATGTTATTGAAAAATGTGTATGAGGTGCCCCCAACGTGTAAAATAACTATTCTATAGAACAGGGACGGCGAACCTTTTTAAGAAGTGGGTCAAATTTGGTTCATAATTTTTTTAGTACTAGCTCGTGGGTCACTTGGAAAGGGTAAAAGGAGTATGGAGAAAACTACTTTTTTAGGTTCTCAATTTTTTAATCCTTGAAAAAAGTTAACGATTCCTTTTTGTTTTATAACTTTTACTTTTGCAAGTGAAGATAAAAAAAATCTATATAAAAGGGGAGAAATCATGCTCAGCCTTCCTGCACAATATAACAAAAAATAACCAAACAGCCGGGGTGCATTAACCAGAAACCGAAAATTGAAACTACCCATGCAAGCGTGCTGAAGCTGCATACATAGCATGATAAGCAATATAATTTCAAGAACACAAGAATTTCCAAAAAAATTTTGTCAACAAAAGTCTTAGAAAAGGATAAAAATTTAGAAATGTTGGTGGATCAGGGCGTCATCAGGGAGGAACCTGACCCAAACAACATAAAATAGTGTTTTCTACATATGAGCAGCATTAGGCTGAAAAAATTGCTCATACACTCCCCCAAACACCACCAAAAAGCAAGTAAAACAAAAACAAAATACCAAAACCAAGCAAGAACAAAACTCTTGTATTTTGTTTTGTTTTTGTTTTACTTGCTTTTTGGTGGTGTTTGGGGGAGTTTATGAGCAATTTTTTCAGCCTAATGCTGCTCATATGTAGAAAACACCATTTTATGTTGTTTGGGTCAGGCTCCTCTCTGATGACGCCCTGATCCACCAACATTTCTTCATTATTTAAGACTTTTGTTGAAAATTTTTTTTGTAAATTCTTGTGTTCTTGAAATTATATATGTATATATATATATATATATATATATATATATATATATATATATATATATATATATATATATATATATATATATATATACAGGGTGGTCCCGAATTCATGGTACAAACTTTAATGGTAGGTACAGGACATTGTAACAATGATTTATTGTATAGGAATGTATAGTCGCAAGTGACGCGGTGAGGCGTAAACAGGGGAAATAAAAGGAAAGAGAAATGGAGTGATCGGTTGGTATCATTGCCGGTAGAGGGCAGTAGATGTCTAGCCGCTGTTGAACATGATGCATCGCAGTAGGGAAAAGCGCCATTCACAATTGTGCTGCCGTAGACGATGGGTGACTTTACGTATGCAGAAAAAGCAGACATGCATTACATGTACGGCCGTGCAAATGGTAACGGCAGAGCTGCGTTACGAATGTATCACGCGGAGTATCCTGATCGACGAATGCCGGATCATAGAATTTTTCAACGGTTACATCGTCAACTTTGTGAAACAGGTGCGTTCGACGTCAACAGACATGGCGCTGGTCGAGTAAGAGCTGTACGCACTCCAAGGCTGGAAGAAAGCATCTTGAACATTGTGGCTGATAGACCCGAGTCAAGCACAAGAACTGTTGCGCGTGACGTAGGTGTGAGTCATCAGACTGTATGCAGAGTGTTAAACGAAAATCGCTTACACCCCTTCCATTTTCAGAAAGTACAAGCATTGAATCCGGCAGATTATCCTCGCCGCGTGAACTTCTGCCTGTGGGTGATGCAGCAATGTGCGTTGCAGCCGGATTTCGTAGATTATGTGCTATTTACAGATGAAGCGACATTTTCACGCGAGGGTGTCTTTAATGCGCACAATTCCCATGTGTGGGCAACCGATAATCCACATGCAACGCGTCGACATGCGTTTCAACAACGTTTCAGTATTAATGTGTGGGCTGGTATTGTGAACGACTTTTTGATTGGCCCATACTTACTACCCACGCGGCTCACTGGCGGAAGCTATCTTATTTTTCTGAAAGAAGCGTTACCACAACTGCTGCATGATGTTCCGATCGCCATTCGTAACCGCATGTGGTTTCAGCACGATGGGGCGCCAGCACACTTCAGCATTGATGTACGGAATTACCTGAATGCCACGTTTGGTACTCGATGGATTGGGCGTGGTGGACCAGTCCCTTGGCCACCCCGATCTCCCGATTTATCGAGCCTCGATTACTTTTTATGGGGACATCTAAAGCATCTTGTTTATGAGACTCCAGTTGACTCAGATGAGGATCTCGTCGCTCGCTTATCTGTAGCTGCTGCAGGTGTGAGTGAAATACCAGGCATCTTTGAACGTGTACGCCAATCGCTCCACCGACGCTGTCAAGCATGTATCGATACTGGTGGACGCAATTTTGAACAATTACTGTAAACATGACACTTGTCAACAACGCTTTCAATAAAATCTTTGTTTTTCCTTTCGGCCGTTATTTCCCCTGTTTTCGCCTCACCGCGTCACTTGCGACTATACATTCCTATACAATAAATCATTGTTACAATGTCCTGTACCTACCATTAAAGTTTGTACCATGAATTCGGGACCACCCTGTATATATATGAAATATTATATTTTAATAAATAATATAGTTACAGGTATGTGCATGTACAATAAAATTAAAGTATATTTTATGAGAAATCTGTTGTTGTTTTTTGTCAGATAATTTCTTAACATTAGGTTCATATTCAGTATTCATTAGTTTAACGCATTTTGCAGTAAATTCATTTCCTAGTTTATTTCCATAGGTAGACTTTTCAAATTCATCGAAGAAAACAATTTTCACATGAATATGTGGATCCAAACATCGTTAAACGAGCATTAGTAAGTTTCTTCATTAATATAAAATTACTAGCAAAATAACCGACCTTACTCGGTTTGAATTGGTTTACTCTAGATTGAAGAGATAATCAAAATATATAATGACTTACGTTTTTTGTAGAATAAAAATGTATTTTAACATCTTTCGCGCCATTTTTATATTTTCTATAACTTACTTTGGACACAAATCCTACACATGCATATCCATTCATGCAATACATTTCACATACATCGCACAATTGCTGTATGACAAAGCTACAAAATGACGAAAGGTGATACTAAGGTTACTACTATAAAAGACGATTTATACGAAGATTTGGAATTCCATTTCTTAAGTTCTTTTCATGTTCAACTCAATTAATTAAAATTACGATTTACGGCGAGTGCTCTCGCACTCATAGTCAACAAAACAATATTTTTTTACTTGTGGCACTCTTCCCTCCGGTATGCGACATTGTAAAATTTTGCAATCTTTTCCTGTCATTATTACAACAAATTTTTTAATGTTGGAAAAAGTTCCAGTTTGAATTAATAAACATTATTATTCTTTCAATAACGGCATTATTCTTTAAATAACGGCATTATTCTTTCAATAATGGCATAACTACACTTAAAATTTACTGAAAATTTATACTGACTTACCTAACATTTTTAAGTCTAATACTTTGTAGTGCTGTTGCGTGTGATGAGAAGGAAAACATATTTATTAAAATAATAAATATTTAAAACAGGAAACAGCGAAGTAAAACAAAATAGAAGATGCCGTAAAAAATTGTTCTAAAGATATTAATTTGTGATTCAATTTTATCTCTTGATCTCGCACAGTTGCCACAACTTACGACTAAAAGTGTACAAAATTTAGAAAAGTGAAATTAATTCAGAGCGAAAGAACCAGAAAAAATATCACTGCTCGCGCGATCTTGTTCATTCTCGTTTCATTGAAAAATATCGTCTGTCCCAAATATTCAGAAATCGTTTTCATTGCGCAAAGAATAAAAATAAGACTCGAAATAAATGAAGTATAAGAGCAGAAATTCCATAAAAAAATAAAAATAAAAATTTTTTGAAGAAAAATTGTTTTTTTAGCAGTACTAGTATAGCAATCAAAGTAATCGTAATATTCAATAGACATTCCAATTTTTCCAAAACTACCAAATTATGGTTGATCTAAGTATACTTACTCAGGTGTTTTAGCATGAAACTCAACTAAATATAACAATAAAGAAATGTTTAATATTGCCTTCACTAAACTCATAGATAATGTATAAAATAAAATACAATGCAATCAAATATCTGGAATACAATTCATGTGATGTCTACCCAAACACACAAACACAAAATCGAGCATAGAACAGAAAGACGGACAGATAGACTTTTGCAACCAATGCCACTCACTAAATGAAGATAAGTACTCACTGTATGCAAATTTTCATGAAAATATCTTAAACCGCGTGGACGTGTATAGGGCACAACATACATACATACATACATACATACAGACAGACAGACACCAAACGAGAAAAAGGCGGATTCGGCATCAGAAGGGTTCAAAACGGATAGAAAACTTGAAATGGGTCGAAAATATTGAATGTACAAACAAACACTCCATTCTTATTTATATAGATAGATTTGGTAAAGAATCGTACGTTTAATATAATATTTTCAATTTTTAGTGTGGGATAATTATAATTGGCACTTCTATAAAAGCACCTTCTCTATAATGCCTGGTTTAGGTAGTCTTCAATGATCTCGTGATAATGTGTTAAGATAGTTTTATTTCGGCTTAACCTCTTAGTGAGGGATTTGAACCGCGTTTTCGCAACGCTCAAGTTATCTTTTAACTCTCCCCAATCCTTTTTCCATGGTAAGCTAACTTCATAACGTCCCTCCTTGAAACAGACCGTCTTATTGATGATATTCATTGCCTCATCTTTCTCGTGACGATTGGGATCGTCTCTAATGCCCAATGACTCAAGTTCCCAAAAGTTTTTTAGGTCCATTTCCACTTCATTTTTCGTGAAATGACAGTGTAAATTGTTTGACCTCCCTACATCCTCGACTGTTCCCGTAACTATCCACCCAAATACGGATTCTTGTAAGACTATTGATTCATCTTTTAATTGGATTTGATTACCCTGTAACAATCTATCAAAAATCTCTGCCCTTAATAAGGCATCGATTCTCGCCAGTTTATCAAATTGTGGATCCGCTAAAGTTACATTAGTTGGAAATTTAATTGTGGACATATTAAGAGGTTTCGAAGGAGTAAGATCCGTAACTTTCGGAACGATAAGCATTTCTAATTCTTCCTAAAAGTTCTCTTCTTTGTCACATATCACCGCTGATGGTTTTCCTTTAACCGTAAAAGTAGAGCCGTTCAAACCCGTGATAGGAGCGTTTACTGTTTGTTTCGTTAAACCTAGGGAGTCGACAATATCATTGCGTATAAAGTTTGTCTGAGATCCTGCGTCAAGCTCGCGCTTTGCCATCAGCACACTTAAGATAAACTACAGCAGTAGAAAGGAACACGTATCTTTTTTCGTCCCCCGAGTAGAAACATCCCGAGCTATGGTTCTCTTCGGACCCCCTTGACCTTGAAAAGGCCCTTCTCTCCCGGCGCAAGCGTTTTGTTCACTCATATCACGAACATTTTGTTGGGGAGGAATGGTTTGCGGTTTCCGGTTCTCTCTGCTTTCGAAGTCCGTTCTATGGATCATAGAATGATGGCTTCTTCCATAGAACTTACATTTTTTCGAATTTGTGCATGGAGATACTCGATGCGGTTCTAAGCAATTAAAACAAAGTTGTTTCTTTATTATCTCACTAATTCTTTCTTGTACGGATAAATCTTGAAACATAACACATTTATAAATAGGGTGATTATCTTCACAAATTGGGCAGGCAGTTTTAGGGTTAGATTTTATCATTCGCCCATTAAGCTTAGGTTTGAAAACTATATCAGATTTTGGTTTTGAGAAGGGCACGCGTTGGATATTTTCTAACACTTGACTTCTTTTTTGTAAAAAGTTTACAAATTCTTCCCAATCAGAAAATTCAGTTGTTTTCAATGACATTTCATATTGTTTACGTGACTCACGATCTAATTTTGAAGAAATTATGTTTATCAACATTAACTCCGTTAATTTGTTTGTCGCAAGATTCAGAAGTTTTAATCCACGCAAATGTTTCAACACAGTATCAAGAAATCTTTGAAGTTCTGTTCCTGATTCATGAGTTATTTTTTCCACATTCAGTATGGCATTTATGTAGACATCTGCAATGAATCGTTTATTTTCATACCTTCAAGTTCTCAAGTTCAGTAAACAAGGACTGAAAGGTATCATCTTCAGTTTGAATTAGTTTGCTTTCTCCTTTTAGAGAAGCTTGCAAATAATGTAGTTTTTGGGAATCACTTAAGCTATCATTCAAAGTAATCAGAGTATTAAATTGAGCTTTAAATGTACTCCAGTCTTCATAAGTGTTTAAATTCGATCTAAATCTTGTTTAAATTCGATCTAAATATTTTTCTTTAATAAATTACAATGGAACTAAACGAAAACCTTTTTAATTAACAGCGATCAGAACAGTATAAAAACGAACTATATCAATATTTTTCACAAGTAGCAATCAGAACAACATCACTGTTGCCACACACATTTACCTTAAAAAACATGTTAAATTAAAGTCACGAGGAAACAAAAGTCACAACCATTGAGTCTGTTCACGTTCTTCAACATTCTCCCACCTTGCAATTTTACAAAATTGCAACACTATAGACTATTTCAGTTCAAAGATTCAGCCGATGAGGAACTTTTACTTGTCTCCCGATTCTAGTGGTTATAGGTCCATCCAGTATAAAGGACTCCGAAAATAGTTCAGTAATCTCTGATGCATCAGTCTGTTGATGTGTTGGTGAACTTAGTGGGAATGATCTCTTAGGATCTGTGGCTTGATCTGGATTTGGCAACACTTGAGATTGACAACGCGGAGGTAGATCTGCAGGACGAGCTACTTCTAAAAAATAAAGGTTTTGGACGGGTCTTATTTTTTCACCCTGAGCCGTTTTTACTTTCGCCACTCTTACATGGCCATCTGTACCCGGAAATACCTGAAGAACGAGACCCAAAGGCCAGTTGATACGCTTGTCCGGAGTGCCAATCAAAACCACATCACCCACTTGTAAGGTGTCTCCCCTTCGTTCTCCTCTATGCACTAGCATGGCTAGGTATTCATTTCTGAATCTTGTGCGTAAATCATTTCGGAGCTTTTGCAGATACCGCAGACGACGATTCAAGCTGTTACTGTCAATAGTATCGAGATCCTGCACATCATTGTGTGGAATTCCTTGCATAAAATATGCAGGTGTCAATGTAAGAATACGCATGCTGCATAAGATACCTTACTAGCATCACTAAAACAATGTAGAGTAATAGAGCATTCGTCAAAGGATCCAAACACAAGTCGTCTTGAAAGTTTACAATAATTCAAGAAATGCAACTTTTTTAGCCAGGCCTGAAACTCCCTTTCTACGTCTTGTGGAAGATTTTCATCCCAAGAAAGTTTCATCTTCCATGTTTTTTGCAAAATCAGTTTTGGAATTAACGTAGCTGGACTAGTATATCCGATGGGGTCGAAGATTCTCTGTGCAACTGACAGCAGAGACCTTTTGGTATGGACACTCTCAGAAAAGGTCAAAGAGGTTAAATTGCAATAAATTTCATCAGTCTCTGTGTCCCATGAGAGTCCCAGAATTGAAATGATCTTTTGAGTGGAAGTTGTGCCTTTGAATGATGCAGCAATCCACCCTCTAAGGTCAAACCCTCCTGAAGACATCAGAGTCCGGGATTCTTTTTTGAACGTGACTACTTCCTCTTCGGTTTCAAAACTGGTGATACAATTGTCGACATAAAAGGATTTCTTCAATTTAAGCGCTGTTCCTTTTAACCCTTGTGGAGCATTATCTAATTGATGGGAAATTGTTGCTCCCAACAAGAACGGACTTGAAGTAATGCCGAACACGACAGTGCCTATAGGTAACAATTTCATTTTGGCTTGCATCTTTCCACCATAGGAATTTCAAAAAGTCTCTGCCCCTAGCTGACAAGCCAATCTGCAGGAAAGCTTTCTTTATATCAGCGGTAACACCGATGGTATGTTGCCGGAATTGCATCAAAAGTTTTGGCAGAATTTCTATCAAATTCGGCCCCCTTGCAAGGCAAGCATTTAAAGAATTCCCTTTTTCATCCTTTAACGATGCATAAAATACAGGACGAACTTTTGTAGTCAAACTGGAATTCTTGATTACTGCTTGATGCGATAGATAGTGACCAATTGTACCATTATTTGGAGCTATTTCAATTATGCCCTCCTTCTGCCAGCTTTTTATAGTATCATCGTAATCTTCAAAATATCCCATTTTCTGAAGTCTTCTTGTATTAGCATAAAGCCTCTTTTCCGCTTTATCTTTATTATCTCCAAGAATCTGATGACCGTCCTTCCAAGGCAAACAGACTTCATACCTATTACCTTCTATTACTTTCACATTTTCTCGAAAGAATTTAAGGGTTTCATTATCTAAATTCTCCTTTGACCTCACTTCTGCCGGATCTTTTATGCCAATTGTTTCTAAATTCCACAGTTCTGTGAGATCTAAATTGCAAAGTCCGACGGCATCAAGCAAAGTAGATTGACTCTTCACCGGACCTTGTAGTGTCCAACCCAGTTTTGTTTCGATAGCAATAAGGCTTTTGTCGATCGTCATGATATTACTCGTCATCAATTGTCCGGAATAATCGGCACCTATTAACAATCCGATCTCAGGAGTATCTCTACCAGAATCATTGATTTTAATTTTATGTTTCCGAAGTGAGGAACTTATATTTCTTAATTTCACCCTCGGAATATATCCACAAATTTTATCTTTATCTAAAACCGATAACTTGTATTTGAATTCGTTTTCCACACTTTGAATCTCTATATCAAAAATCCCCCACGAACCTGCAACTCAGTTTCAACTCCTCCAAAAAGATTGTGACTCAAAGTCTCTTGATCTAACGGGACTAAATCTAGTCTCTTTACTATTTCTTTCCGTATGTAAGACCTCTGTGATCCACTGTCAAAAAGTGTTCGCACCAATTCCGTCTTTCCATTGTGGACAATCTTCACCATTATAGTTTGCAGAAGAGTTGTTCGCATGTTTTGATTAGACAATAAGACTTTACTCGTTTCATTAGCTAGTTTAGGTTGTTCTTTTTTGAGACTTCTAGAACCTTTTAGTTCTCTGCACATCAACGTTACATGACGTTTGTTGCAAAGTAAACATTTCACAAAACTTTTACACTTTTCGGCACCATGCCCAGTTTTTAAGCAACTAAAACAAGCCTTTTTCTTTCTTAGTATTTTTTCTTATCCTCAAATGAAAGATTGTGCACCTTAAAGCACTCGGAGGAATTATGTGATTCCTTATCACACCATATACAAGAATGAACTCGTTTCTTCTTTGAGTCTCCCGCATAAATACAGGCGGCGGTAGCCGGAACAGAGACAACTTTGTCTGCAGCAGAAAAGCCTGTACGTGCCAATTGGAGACGCTCTTCACTTTCAACTTCAATACGTAGAAAATTCAACAAATTTCCTAAGTTTTCAGAATGCGCGACACTTTCCTTACGCTGTCGAGATCGCTCCCACGCCCTCAGAATTTCTTCCGGTAGGGTAGACTCTACAAGGGGATATAGCATAGCTGCATAAATCTCACTTTTTACCCTTAATGTCTCCAAAGCTCTGAGTTGAGTTTCTAACTTATCATATAAATTGGATAGAGTCATACTTCCATCTTTGGCAGCTTGAGCTAAAATCAACCTTAATAATTCACGAACGTATATTTCTACCAGTAATTCGTCTCGTGCAAAACTGGATTTTAGCTGCTTGATAGCTTCTTTATAATTCGCACCTGAGGGAGGATAACTACCTACGAGCTCTCTTGCTGGGGAACCAACGACAGTCGCTTGTAATAAGTACTGAAATTTATCATCATCATCTATATTTACATCTTCGTCGATTTTTTTTGAACTGTCCCCAAAATCCTAACCAATTTCGAGTTTCCCCATTGAATTTTTGAAGCTCCAACTGCGGTAGTTTAAAATTCCTCTTCGTGGAATTTTCTGAAATTACAGGTGTAACTACAGGCATCAAATTCGCCATTTTCTGTTCTACTTTTGTTTTTAAACCGATATATTTATCGCGGTATGATTCATTATTTTCAAAATCAGTCAAATAGTCGCTTTCGTTTTCAGCTTCCAGCAAAAGTTCAGAAATTTCTGATTGAACTTCATCTAATCTATTAAATTTACCTTCTAATTGCGAGTTCAATACTTGGAGCTGACCAATATTCATATCAGCTTTTAGAATTTCTGCTTCTAAAGCATTGGCTGTAGTTGCAAACGACTACCTTAAAGGCTTGCGTTTTCGTAATAAAACTTCCATACTTATACAAATAAATATTTCGAATGATATATTCAAACTATTAAACTCACCCGAATATCTGTAATATCTTCGCTGTTTCGTTTTCTCTAGATAGCCATTTGTCCTGTCACGGACGCCACTTGTTTAAATTCGATCTAAATCTTGTTTAAATTCGATCTAAATCTTTTTCTTTAATAAATGAAAATGGAACTAAACGAAAACCTTTTTAATTAACAGCGATCAGAACAGTATAAAAACGAACTATATCAATATTTTTCACAAGAAGCAATCAGAACAACATCACTGTTGCCACACACATTTACCTTAAAAAACTTGTTAAATTAAAGTCACTAGTAAACAAAAGTCACAACCATTGAGTCTGTTCACGTTCTTCAACAATAAATGCCCGAGAACTGAGGCAGTGAAATCTCGGGTAGCTTAACCAAAGTTCGGTGAATATTGGAGTTTTTATGCGCATCATTATCAGGTATTGTCAATTTTGAAAGAAGGTATTTCAGACGTACCTCTAATTTTTCCGCTGTTCCCTCCAAGTCCAGAAGCTGATCAAGATGGTCCTCTGGGTTTACATCTTCAGGTACATCGCAATACCCAGTGGAAAGTTCCGTAGTTGCAGATTTTATTTCTACAATTTTGTTCAACTGTTGTTGAAGTGCGATCTTCGTTCTGCAGGGCTCTCCATTACCATCCTCGCTGCTTTCAAATTCGAGAATGTCCTCCACACGTTTTAATTTGGCTTTGATGGTACCGCGCGTTCTATTCAACTTAGTAAGCTGGCTCATTTTTCGTTGTTTATTTTATCCTCCGGCTCAACGGACCACAATGGATTGGTCCGATAACTTTTTAGTGGACTGTATTTGAATTATTCAATTTCGTTGTAACAAAAACAACCTTTATTTGAAACAAACTTAACAACGTCGTGGATGGACCACTCTCATTTAGGCTAAGGAAGCCTAGTACAAATTAGGGCTAAGGAAGCCGCGTTTTCTTAAGCTCTAGGAGAGTACCTCTCTCCTCCGTGTCTCAAGCCTCAATGTCACACACGCGCTCACACAGCGCCCTTTACAATGTATGAGGATTTAACAGGGGTTTTCAAGTACCTCTATTTAATTTTATAGTCACCAAAACAAAAAATATTTATAATCGAAATATGAATTGTTTAGCCATTTGGTTCCGACATTAGTGTATTTTGATACAGACATACATCTATTTTTCTAGATTTTAAAAATTAATTTCAAGCAATAATGTTTATTTTGACTGTATAAATTACAATTAAAATTAAATAGGCAAGTAAAATGTTTATTTTTTTTTTCATATTATTAACAGGCCTAATGTAAGCTTTAAATTTGAAATAAAAATTGAATAACCTGGAACAAATACACAAAAGAAAGTTTTTAAATTTAAAAAAGAAAGTAATAAACGAGTTTATAGATTCTTTTAAAAAGTTTACCCTGCAAAACCTTGAAACTGAAATGAAAATGAATCTATAAAAACATTAAATATTCTTATAGCTTATGTTTTTAAATTTTAGACTCATAATTTACTCTAACTGGATAAATTTAACTTCATAAATTATGTAAAAATAATTACTAAAAGGTATTAATGAATAATCGTTATAAATTCATTTTTAGGAATTGTGACTTGTTTTTCAGTTTTATTTTAATAATATTTATCCTTTACTATTTTACCACGGTATGAAGAGAAGAAAATTTATTTTAAGCAAGAGCATAATTACAAGATTGGGAAATATCTACACTGAATTCAATTAATATGATATTTACGTATTCCCCTTTCTTAAGTTCCATTGAAGTTTCAGCTTGTCGGTTTAAACTAAAATATTTGTCGAAGGAATGATAAGTAATGAATGAAAAATAGAACATAGTTTATCGGTCTAAATTAAATGGGGTATTGTTAAATGGCTTCTTTTTGTAATACCCAGAATGAAATTTGCATAAATACTAACGAAATAATTAACGCACATAACCAAAAACAACTCCCGAATACTAAGATGATTAAAATTTTATTTTCTGAAAATTTGTACTGAATTTTAACTCCGAAGTTTTTCGTTTATTTATTTCCTCCTGTATTTTGTATGTTGAAATACATCTGAAACTGACAAATTGCAATTGTTTGTCAATATTCTGAAAATTATTTTGTGTTCATCCCATAAGAGTGATGATAAACGATTTTGCGACACTGAATAATTTGGTAGGTAGGTAGTTCCATTAGCGTTAACTGGAACTACACAACGGGGTATTGGCGACGGTTCGGGACCCATCGAGAAGTGAAAGATCCGAGAACATCTCGACATTTAGAATCACGGCCAGATGACAAAGTCACGTGAGTTGACATTCCACTCTATAAACTTCCGCACGGGGTCAAAGTGTAGACATTTGCTGCCTCAACAGATTTAACGTGCACAAACCCCAACGAACATAACAGTCTTTGTTTGGATCGACTGACGAAATCGCAACCCCACCGGTTGCTAATTCCAGATGTTTAGAACCACGGTCAGATGACGAAGTCAACACGTGACACCCCACTCTCGAAACCTCAGCACCACGTCAACGTGAGCACATTTGTGGTCACGTCAGTTTAAACGTGCGTTTACTGAGGTCCACTCCCTGGGAAAACAGCGTTTGCTTTCCTTGTGGCGCCGTACGCCATCCCACCATTGGTATGCTGGCAATCACCCTGGACTATCAATCACATGCTGTGGCCCTCGGCCTTTTCAATCGGCCATGGCCAGATTTCGAAGTGGCCATCTTAAAAGTATCAAATTTCAGAACGGGGAGAGAATTTTCCCTCCTTGTTCCTGTTCCCTACCTGCCAGTCCTGATCACCTTCTTCTCTGTCTTGGCGCTTCGTATAAGCAGCTGTTGGTTGATCAGGACTTTTTGCAAGTATATGGGGAGCTGGCACGACGGGGCCTTCTGGACCTGGTGTAGGCTTTCCTACACCAGGGGGATGTGCAACAACAACAACTGTCTTTGGTTTGAACGAGTGAATAAATCGCAACCCTCCGGTTGCTAATCCAATATTCTTCCAACCGGGCTGCCGCGACCACCTAAGGATCTGGGCCACTTTTGGTCAGGTGGCAAATATTACTCACCACTTTCAGTTCTTTTTTCATCTTTCTCGTGATGTCCACGCTCTTTTTCCTGAGTCGCTTTATAGCCAGCATCCGCCCTTTGAACATCCCCACCGTTGTGTAGATGCTGGTGTACCGGAAGTCAGCGTCAGCATTAGAACTCAGAGATACTTGACTGGTACGAATCAAGGGATGGAGATTCTGCAAGAAAAGCACAAAACACCTAATTTAGGCCGATATAATGCTTAGCAGTATTTATTCTTAGTCAAAAAGAAATTATTTGAGCCGCGGTAGCTCAGTCAGTAGAGCGTCGGGCTCGCATCCGAAGGGTTGTGGGTTCTGTCCTCGGCGGAGCCTCCAATTCTGATGATTGCGAGATCGGCGCTTCGACCTGGCTAAAGCCCGTCGTGTTCACTAATGGTGACTGGGTCACGTTAAATAGGTCGTGGTCACAATGTCCCCCATGTTCCCATACCAAATCAATACCTCTGGGGGTACCTGATCAGGGGGTTATCGGCCTCTGATTGGGATCTAAATTACGATATGTGTCAGTGAATGGATGTATTAAAGGGACCTTCCTGTAAAACGGATGTGTCATGTATGTCGAGCAAAGTCGGACTTCCTCCCAATGGGGCTCAATAACATGGAAGGCGCACCCTCCTCGCCTCTGCCAGTGTAGGCATAAGAAACAACAACAACAAGAAATTATTTAGTAAAAAGGGAACAAGAGGGTGCTACTGACTGGGCACAATTCAAGACCTCGTGATTCAACGTACAAGTACCGTTCATCAGTCACCGGTAAAACAGCGTTAGTGATTACATCGTCAACTGTGGAGGAGCAACAAGCTGAGGTAAGATTTCTTTTTGCAAAAGAAAAGAAAGTTGGAGAGATCCATTCGGAGATGGTGGAGTTTACGGAAAATACTGTATCGACTGTTCCAATGTGGGAAGATGGTGTAAAATGTATCAAGATGGGCGAACGAGTTGGGTCGATGAAGTTCGATCTGGGAGGCCTAGTGTCTTTTTAAACCTTTTCAATTGTTGATGAAATCGCAAGTAATCTCCAAGCAATTGCAACTGTTCTGCAGGCATTTCGTCCGAATTTTGAAAACTGCAGTCAAATAAAAAAAAGACGTAAAACACAACTATTGATTAACTTACTTTATTTAAAACCAAGGCATACTTTCAGAATTTGCAATACTGTCGATAACTTTTGGATTTAAGTATTGTGTCATTGACATAAAAAATTTGTTATTTATAAAGTGTTTGTAGTAATTTGGAACAGTGTGTAGGGAGAATTTTTCGTAGCAAAAGAAAAAAAGGAGCGCGCTTTGCACTGCAGTACATCGCAACATAATTGAAAAAATATCGGACAAAATTTTGATAAAATTAAAGAAAAATTGTTCTGCGACGTACTTCGAAATTTTAAGTACTTTCTGCTCCAGGGCATACCAATCTTATATAAGACTTGCCTGGTTCGAATCAGGTGATGGACATTATTTAAGAAAAGCACAGAACATAATTTCAGCAGGTATGGTTAGCAATAATTATTCTACCAGTTTGGGCAGTCGAAACATGTATTATTGTACGTAATGTCATATAGTTAGTACATAAAATTGATCTTACTGGACTGAATCTGACTGGTATAAATCAGGGAATAGATTCAGCAAGAAAAGCACAGAACATAATTCAGGCAGAAATGGTTAGCAGTATTTATTCTGCCTGTCAGTCTATACGCTGTCAAAACATGATCCTACGTAATTTTACAGTTGATACACATAATCAATCAACCTTACAAATGTAAGATCATATTTTGTATTTCCAATGAAGTGGGCTGTACGCATCACTTGTGGTGTACCTTCTGCAAGCAGCTTATTTCTCCGTTATTAGGTGTATCTACATAAAGTAAAAAACGTATACTTTATTTAAAAAAAAAAACTACGATAAAAGGACTGGAGAAAATAAATTTATAAGGTGCTTAGTTTGGGGAATCCAGCTGGGTTGTGTGTTTAGAACCCTGAACCACTATTTAGTTGACTTTGACTATAATAATTTAAGTGAATTGAGTTACTAATAACGTGCTCAAAGAACTTAGAAGGACATAGAATTAAAAACATTTGTGTTTTCGTGATATAATTAGGGATCCGGTTGAGTTTTAATTCTCAATATTACGAGTGAAAAAGTTACGATCTAGAAAAAAGAGATAGTGCAGATTAATTTGCAGGTAGGATGACATTTGGAATTGAAGTCAAAGACGGCGGTGTCTAAACGAAACACTTCGGTGTGGGTCGCTATGGGAAGTTGTGCAGGTGTTGTTGCAGAAAAGCACGGTCTTTTATGAGAGCTTTTGACCCATGGGTCATATGATGGTAATGGTCAGAGTGCTTCGTCTTGTACATGAGGGAATTTAGAAGAACGTGGATGAAATGTGCTGTAGAAATTCAGCTATGGGTTTTATTTTGGTTTCAGAATGGATGATGTCATTCCGGATAAAGTAAGAACCGCTGATAATAGTCCAAAAAATACGGTTCCGAAATATATGTACTCTTATTTCGGATGACTAAGGAAAAATATAGATGGAAGAAATAGAACATGGACGCAAACTACTGCAACAAAAAACAGACAAATTCTCTGCTTCAACTTAACACTTCTGATGGTTGCATCAACGATGTATCTCGTCATTAGCAAAACTGACCAGATCTTGATGGATGGCATATATCGTCCATCAAGAACTCGTCATACCTTGTCATAAGAAAACTGTTAAGATCTTAATCTCCTCAACATAAAAAAATTGGAAATATCTTGATGACGGTATATCTCGTTGTTAGCAAGATTGGTCAGATCTTGATGGACGAGATATCTCGTCGAAACAACTTGGAGGGTTAAAAGAAAATATATGAATAAGGAAATATAACCAGAGTTATCGCCTTAAAAGATATTTCTCCAAAATCTGGAATTCTGAGTCTGCATGAATTACTTAGCAGCGAAGCAGGTGGGATCTGTCCACCAGGCCAGGCTGATTACAATGCGGGCAGAACAGATCGGTCACAAATTCAACCATATGCAGATCGGCGGCAAGAAAATCATGCCCAAGGAAAAAAGGATATGAATGTTGTTAAAAGGTTTTAGATACATTTTAATTTTAACAGTCAAATTTCATTAATTGTAAACTTTCGTAATGCACTCTATAACAAAAGAATCGACGCACCAAGAAGGAATCATCCGATTGCTTTGAAATTTCGTATGCAAAAATGTTTTGACCGAATATACAAATGATTAAAATTTGGTAACCAATGAATGAATAGTGCGATCTCCATCGCATCGGAACTGCGCATCCAGCAGATGTATATAAGGAGTTGTTCTTGAACTGTTGTTAAAAAGTTCTGCTGCATTGCGATTTAGAATACCTTTCAACGACTGAAAAAATGCCTCGCCGCAGGATTCGAGCCCATTACGAGCAACTTTCAGAGTTTGAAAGAGGTCGTATCATTGGATTGAAAGAGGTAGGTTAGGCAAATCGGAGAATCGCTCGTCATGTGAGTCGAAGCGATGCGGCGATTAGAAGATGCTGGCAAGAGTGGGTTGACAATGGCAGATTTCAGCGTCATGATGGTAGCGGTCGACGTAGGGCCACAACAGATCGCGAGGACAGAGTGAGTGTGAGATCATCTGTCACAGCGCCTGATTCATCGCTATCAACCATCAGTCGTGCGACCAACACACGAGTGTCCACCATGACCATTCACAGACGGCTGAGAGAGCGAAATCTACGCTCTTACCGACCGTTTCGCCACCTGCCACTCACGCCTGCACACTGTCGAGCCAGATTACAGTGGTGCTTGGCTCGATCAGGTTGGAATGATGCTGACTGGGGACGTATAGTCTTTAGTGACGAATCCCGCTTCCAACTGTGTCTTGACGATCATCGAAGACGTGTCTTGAGACGCCCAGGTCAGCGTTTCGATCCTGCTTTCACTATTGCACGCCACACGGCCCTCAACAAGGATTTATGGTCTGGGGTGCCATTTTCCTTGATAGCCGGACCCCTTTGTTCGTCATTAGAGGTACACTTACTGCACAACGGTACGTTAACGACATTCTGAGACCTGTTTTGCTACCGTTCCTTTCGCAGTTCCCTGGGCTTATTTTTCAGCAAGACAATGCCAGACCACATATGGCATGTGTTGCTTGCTATGAACTGTCTTCAAGCTTGTCAAACACTTCATTGGCCAGCCAGATCACCAGATCTCTCTCCCATCGAGCATGTCTGAGATATGATGGGAAGGCGACTGCATCTGGTAGGGAATGTTGATGACGTAGTCCGACAATTGGAGCAAATTTGGCAATAAATACCGCAGGAGACCATATGGGAGCTTTATTGGTCTATGCCACGCCGTGTGGCAGCTTGCATCCAGGCTAGAGGCGGGTCTACGCCTTATTGAGCTCGTTACTGTAACTCTGAAATAAATCCTTCAATTGTTCTGAAATTTTAATAATTTTCTATTCTGTTCATAATTTTCCTATCCACCAATTTTTGTCTCCATCGCACAACTCCTTCTTGGTTCGTCGATTTTTTTGTTATAGAGTGAATATTTCGTATATATTCACAAGTGTTTCCATATAGATACTATTCTAAATGAAACCATCATATAGAAAGTAATATTGAAAATCCCACTGTTCATTCCTGTATGATTTGAAAAACTCAAACTGAAGTTGTCTTAAATTACGTTTCAAGATTCAACAGGCAATTTCATAAATTGAAAAGTCTACTCCATGAGATATATTTGCTGTGCTTCCATACTATTCTAAACGAAACCATTATGTAAAAAGTAATATTGAATTTACCACTCGCCCTTTGTATGATTTGGGAGAGTAACTTATATTGGATAAAATGTATCTGATCTCGTCATATCCAAAAGTATTAGAGGTTTACACTCAAAAATACTCATAAATTTAATGCCGTCGGGAGTCAAGAAATAGCGGTATAACTTTTTTCAATTACTGAAATTCTGCAAGATTTTTAGTCAAAGTGGCGAACAGATCAAACCAGTTTATGGTATTCGTAACAAAATAAAATTAGAAACATAGCTGTAAATATGCTTTTGATTCAAGATATGGAGCACAGATAAGCAATCAAAAGGGAACCTTACAAAGAATTTATCCAACACGTGAAGGTTTCGAGACCCATTCACTTTATACGCTTAAAGCGTTTTATATAGTCTGGGGAGGAAATGGTTTGATCCCTGCTCGAAAAAAGCCCAGGAGAACCCAACACCCACAAATAACTTTATTTATTTTTACATAGGCAAAAAGGCCTGGATAACATAAAATTTATAAAAATAGATGAGAAAACATGGGCTAACAGGGCCGAATCAGGCCAATATGCCCTATAAAAAAATTATTACTGATAAAATATAAAAAATGTGAACTATGGACTACTGGTAAAAACATAGTAAAAATACCGTGCACAGAACGCGTGTGTTTATACGAAAAATATAAAGAAACAAAACTTATAAAAATAGAACGGTAAAACAGGACGACACGGTGAAGGTGCAAAGGTGAGTGTTTTTTTATATTTAAAATAGAAGGAATCCGTAGGAATCCGTAATAACAGGACGGTTTAAGTAAAATGAATCGAAATGGTTGTCCGCCGGTAAACAGTCAACAACGGGGGATTCTGACAGCTTGATTTGTTCGAGTAGTTGGTTGATCTCCTCGAGTTGGTGCAAAATAACTATTAAAATGGGAGTGTAAAACATTAAATAAAAGAGATCTGGATGTGTATGATTGAAACCGAGCTTTATTCCCCGAGACCAGACTGCCCGACATTGTTGGTCAGTTAACACTGGAAGGTTTGTCTACTAAAACAGTCGGTTAGTTAATTGAGTCTTATGGCAAAGAGGCGTTATTTGGCCATACTAAACCAAACTCGACAGACAATGCCAATTAATAAAAATGCACACACAAGGAAAATTTTACTAACACAGAAATAAAAAAGACACCCAGGAAGGAACCTGCGAAAAACTCGCAGATTGTTAGCGCATTGGACATAAATTCCTACTGAGGCATTATAGCCATTATACTGACATAACCAAAGACTATCCATCTTGCCAAGAGACAAAAGATGATTGTTTGGTTGGGTTTTTTATGGTGCAAGGGCCAATCAGCACCGAAATAAGGCAACGTCAAATAAAACATGTCATGAAAGGGTAAAAGGAAGGATTGGGAATACAGTAGAGCTGAAGACAAAAGGAGGGTTGACAGAAATACACAATTTGTGTTTCCTTGTTTATTATAAGACACCTGGAGACTAGTTTGCGGTTGCATGTTACCCTGTGCCGAGGCTCAAGACACAATGTTAAGTGCTAGTGTTAGAAACCCATCCTAGATGGACCGTGAAGTCGACGTTTCTCATTCTGGCACAAAATAATACAACAGTTGATGGTTTGGTTTGTCAATAAGGTCATATTTTGCTCCACGAGGACTAGTTGGTTGGTTAATTTGGGGGTTTATGGCACAGGGGCCATATTTAGTCTAGCTGTGCCGTAAAAAAGACGTCAACTAAAAATTGTCGTGAAAGGGTTGGTTGGTTTAGGGTTTTATGGCGCAAGTATCCTATTTGGCCATACTGCGCCACACAAAGACGTACAATACCAAATAATAACCATATATACACAATGATCTCTTTAAATGACACAGAAAAGAGATAAATACATCCAGTGAAGAATGCAGCTGACACAACTCGAAGATTGTTAGTGCAGTGAACATACCCACTGAGCAACACCGGCTCCATCGTGACAGGAGAAAAGTAGGGATTCGAGAGCAGATTAGAGGGATGGAAACAAAAAAGTTCGCTTGCGTATCCCGGAAATGCGATCCCTGTGTATACTAGAGACAGTAACTTCATGGAATAAGACATTATCACTAGATTATCTTGGGTTAGTGAAGCCCGTACACACTTAGTTAGTTGACTATGTGTTTTATGGCGCAAGGGCCATATTTGACCATGCCAAACACAAGACAAGAACGAGGTACGAAAAGAAAAGTGTTCAAGGGTAGGCCAGGGTAAAAACGAAAGGGAGGGCATATCAATTAGATTGCTTGTGGTTGTGATTTACGTACAACTAAAGATGTGACCCTGAAAGTCTAATTGGACTGGGTTAGGATGGTTATTTAAATTTTCTGACGCTAGGTTCAAAACTAGGACAAAAACTGGGCCAAACACAAGACCAAACAAAAACAATACAAGCAATGATACAGGATTAAATAAGTATACAAGGGTTTAAAATGTGTGGTGTGTGAATATAATTAAATGTTCACATTCACAATAAAATATTTAAATTATTCAAAATTCAAATGTTTTGTAAGCATATGAAATCAGTAAATATATAGTATCAAAACATATTGATCACAAACATACAAATGAGAAAAGACTTTTAATGCATATGGTAAGATGTTCATGGAAAACAAGAGATGGATACGAATGATAAAAATGTTTTATAAAATTCAGATTATTGATACTATGTAAAAGTTTAAAATGATTTGAATGTGAATTTTCTCCAATCAAACACTGTGAGGTTAATATAGAGTTGTTAAAAAAGTGTCGATGATGATGATTGAAAACTGAACAAACGATTGAAATAAGTTGTATGGTAAAGAGGAACAATACTTTCTCCACACACAGTAGCACTCTCTCCTAACTAAAGATGCCTGTGAGTGAAACGTGTGTATAAAATACGCGCGTAAGGAGAGTTAATACCGTTTGGGAAGATCTAATGGGTATTGAAGGCCACAATGAAATGTCTCGATGAATGTCATCCATACTAGGACCGAGATTCAAGCCTATAGAATCAGAGCACCAATCTGTCGACTATGAAGCCAGTCTACACTATAGACGTGTAATGCGCATTCTAGCCTGATTTCTATTCGTTGTGGCTATATTGACGTTAGTTGTTTTGAGGTTTTATGGCACAAAGGTCGTATTTGGTCAAGCTGTTCCAAACACAAGGCAACAACTAAGGCGGTAAAGTAACATAAGGTTAGGCGAGAGTAAAACAGAAGGAAGAGCATATCAATCAGGTATCTCAGGGTAGTTAATCACCACAAGGGATTGGTTGCTTGTTTCGGGTAGGCAAATTTAAAATGGAAGGTAGGGACGATCACTCGGAAACCTATGGTATCTATGCCCATACACACCTGAAGATGTGCTGCTGAGGGCTAACGATGAGGGGAAGCGAAGCTAAAATTAGATCGAGTTGTAGGAAAAGTTATGAAAATTTATCTAACTTAAGCGAGAGATTTAATTAGATAATGAATAACTTTGTTCTTTAGGTGGATATTTTGTTCTTTTTTATAAATACATTAGTATTTTATAAATACTTAAATAAGTTGGCACTACAATTTATTTAAAAGTAGAATACACGTGTATATTACTCTTAATTCAATCGTAAGGGATCATTAAAATACTGCTCAATCCTCAAGTAACATTTTGATTCTTTTCAAGCATACGGTTTCTTTTCAAGAAACAGAGTCAGTTTGATTTGGAACTGCAGTGAATTCAAAACGAATTATTTCTAGTTAAAAATTAATGTTACACTGACAGTACAAAACTAAACTCAGTCGGAACTAAAGCAAAGTTAGCTTCATACATGTTACATCATTGTGCAAATATGATTGTACTCAATACCTTTTCTTTTACAACTTACTCCCAGATGCGCCAATTACAGGAAGAAAAGGATCGAGCATTATTCTGAACCATCTATCACAGAGATACCGATAAATTACCTTTTTATATGTATTTGAAGATATGCAAGCGAAAAATGCATTTGTGATTTTATCCTGATTTGACATGAAAAAAGAGTGTAATTTTATGCGGGTTTTTGGAAAAAAAGATTGACTTACAGATAGTGCGCTTTTCAGCTAAGCTCACCCACGGAATATTTCGCAAAAATACTATTTTCCAAGTATTTTGTTTGTCATAAAGGTTTCCAGCAAGAAATTTCGAATATTTCATAAACTTTTCTCATGTTGACTGGACAAGTTGGAAAATTCACCGGCTCATGGTATTTTCTCCTACTTATTTGTCTGCGAGAAGTTTTGTATTTTCTCTTCGCAACAAAAGAGAACATATTGTCTGTTTGAAATTTTAAAATTTCACATTCTAAAACATATATATGTTAGGTTATTTTAAATATGTTCTATGTTTAAGTAGACAAATCTTAATTGAAATCATCTAAACTACAGTAAAATAAAACTATACAAGATTATTAGGAAACAATTTAAAAAACTATGAGAAACGTGAGAATTTGACTTAGAAAGACCGTTCATTTTTCGTTATAAATATTAATTCGAAATTTTCAAAAATTGCTACAAAATAAGTAATAAGGCTTTTTAAATTTTATTGGAAGAGCGACAAACTAATAAATTCTCATAAAATGGGCTTCCAAGGATTTGATATCTTGCATATTCACTCACGAAATAATGTAGGATTATTCAATCCAATAAATAATGCGTTAATATCAGTGTAAAAATACTGTTACCTAAATCTTTTTCTAACATGAAAAAGCTATAAGAACCTTTTTGTATTTTGAAACGAAACATCCCCTTTAATGTAATTGGATTCTTACGATTTTAAGCAAATGATTGGGGAAAAAATTCAATGGATGTAAATAAAAGCTACGTCATATTAAAAACAGTCTAACAGAGAATTAACATATATATTTTAAGTCGGAATACTTATGGTTAATGTCTAGACGGGTTAATTAAAGTAGTTTTTTTTAAGTATAAATCACATTCCTTTCATACTTAGAGAAACTACGTTGTTTGACTCTTTCATAGCACTTTCTGGACTTTTCATGTAATCTTTGTTCCCATAATTTTAGTTTGTGTTTTTTTTATAAATATTTAACAGTTTCATATTCTTTTAAAATTAAAAAAAATGTTTCCTTTTTTTTATTGTATTTTAAAATTTGTTTTGTATTTACGAGCGTGACTTCGCAAGTCTAAATATTGCCTCAATAAAGTTGAATCATTTATCATAACTTTTTTGTTTCAAAACTATTAGACATTTACCCAGAAAGTTAGCATTTTCCTAACAGCAACGCTCATCAGGGAAGTGTGCCCCTTACAATTCTAACACAGAAGGACATATCATTGTTTCATTATTATACTCACGTATTTCTTCTTTCTGTTCTGTTTTTAAAAAATCTAAAAAATATACAATATGGGCAAAGAACAAAATAAACAAAAAAATGAAACTGCATATACTGAAAACGAGAAAATCAAGAAGCACCGAAAACAAATCTCGAGCTAAACTGTTGACTTCCAAATTTTTAAAGATAATGGTTAAGGGCATTTTTTAGCTAATGGAGCCTTTATTTCAGACCTTTGGAGCATTCGTTTCTTTCGGGTAATCGTTTTAATCATCCTTCAATTTTTATATTAAAAAAATAGTTTATATCAAAATAAAGACATTCAAGAATTAGTTATTCTGAAACTTCAGTTCAAAACAATGTTCAATACTATTCAGTTTCGAAGAAAGCAAATCCTGTAGTCGAGTCGTAAAGTAATGTATTTCGATGGAGAATAAACCTTTATTTGCTGTTTACTTTTCATATGAAGCTGCATCGTGTATTTTTTTCGAGATGAAATTCTTTTATACATTTAAACACGAGTCTTCTTCATTATTCAAGATATGCAAGAGTATAGAGAAAAGGAACTGTACATGACCGAATTCATATGCAACGTTATAGCCTTATTTAACTTTCTGAAGGTCACGCACTAGAACATAGTCTTTCCTGAATGAATTATAAACAGTTTTGACCTTATTTTTCAATAGTACCTATCATAGTTTTCTCTCCAGCAATGGGGCCATTTAAACGTTAACCTTCCTGGTGGTTATCTCGCCGATATATCTCGTTATTTACAAAACTGATCAAATATTGCTGACCGAGATAATTCGTCATTGGAAAAGAATAACGAGATCTGGATCTAAGAAATTGGCAATATACTGTTGATCAGATTTGGATAAAGAAAATCGGCAATACACTGATCTCGAGATATCTCGCCTTCAGCAAAACTGACCAAATCTGGATTTTTAAAAATCGTTTATAAACTGTTCACGAGATATCTGGTTTTTACCAAAACTGAACAAATATTTATGAACGAGATATTTTGTTATTAGAAAAAAGATGATGGGATCTATAACCAAGGAAAACTGCAATATACTGATGACTAGATCTGGATCTAAAAATATTGGTAATATACTAATAACATTGATAGCTCGTCAACAACAAAACTCACTAGTTCTTGATGAACGTGATTTTTTTTCGTAAAAAAACTGACAAGATCTGGATTTTTAAAAAATTGTCAATAAACTGATGATTTGATCTAGATCTAAAAATACTGGTAATATACTGATGACAAGATATTTTGTCATTAGCAAAATTAGTCAGATCTTGATGAACGAGAGGGACATTCCGTGGCTCAATCAGTGGTTTGTGAGCTGAAGGAGAAGCAGATTCGAATCCAGTCTGGTTTGATTCTTCCTTGGGTGTATTTCCCTCTTTTGTGTCAGTGAAACTTCCATTGTGTGTTTGTCCATTTCTTGATGGTGTCTATCTTGTGCTTGGCACAGCTCGACCCAGTATGCATGACATACATTACCTTTGCATCATAAAACGCAAAGTAACCAACTTCATGGACGAGATATCTCGTCGAAAACAACTGGAGGTTTAAATGGGACGAGGGATGATAGCAATGCCATGTTCAGTAATCTCACGACACTCACAGGGCTAATTGCTGTAGAAACAAAATCTCGATATCTTAAAAGGCATTCATGGCACTTCATGAGCATTATTGAATCAAATTTTGAATATTATATGGATGTGTTGTCTTGGATTGCGCGATTTTTTATGACACAGACCAAACAATGTAATTATTTGACTCTCGGTTTAAAAATTTAAAAAAATTTAGCGTTTTGAACATTGTACTGCGACATCGTAATTTAAAAATGGGTTTTTTCCTCACAAAATTCACTAATCCATAAAATAAATATGCAAAAAAATGCACATAACCTGGAGAGAAATACTTGTTAAAATTTCGTTGTTCATTGTTCCGATATCAGAAAAAAGATGTTTGTAGAGCGGAGTAAAATGTTACACTAGTATGGATCTTATTGATTTATATTTGCCACAGGTGATGAGTGCATTACTTTCACTTTGTGTCGAAGAATAATGCAGCATTTGAGTGAAAAGGGCAGAATGAGCTTGAGGTGCCTACATAGGTTTTCAAAAGAAGTAATAACGCGAACAAACAAAAGCTCTTTAGAAACTTTGTCAGCAGCAATTCTTTTGCAGAAGAATAAATATTTCTTTTTAATGGAAAGGGTTAAAATTTGTTTCATATTGCAACTCACAAAAAAAAATTCGAAATAATTTTTGGACTAAATTTCTCTTTATACAATGATATTTTTATGCATTTTAAAAGCTCAGGTTTTTGCTGTATGTCCTTATTCCCTTCAAACATAGACTATCTTAATCACTTTAGTAAGGTAATAACTAAACCTTCTATTCGATTGGCCGTTGACTATTTGAGCAAATGTGTATACAAAAGATTTGAATGGGGTCACAAAATAATATTTTGTGTACAAAACTTAAAGTCAATACCTGTACCAGAAAAAGTGCCATTGTCAAATTCTCTGATCTTGAGTTTTTATCAATTCAAAATACTTCAAATTAATTAAAGTTAAAATTGAAAGAAATGTGCCAATGTTCTGCCCCTCAATACATTATGAAAATTTCAAAAAATTGGAAATATTTTGTACCGCTCTACTAAAAATAAATATAAAACAAATTAATAAATCAGCTGTAACCATTTTCAAAATGGACATTGTTCCTTTTTCTACCAAGAACAGACAGAATGCGTTTTCTATTTATCCATACATAATTTAGCGATTGAATCAGTTTGTTCAAAATAAAAAAATATACCAGTCTCCAACAATGTTGGGTATTAATAAATTTATTTATTTGTTTTCGTACATAGAAATTTCGATAGTATCTTTTCTATTCGACAAGGTTAGTAAATGCCTTTTGACTATTTTCCTAACAGATGGCTAGCAGGCAGCCAGATCGCCGATGTCATCGCGCCTGAATGTTTATGTTCCAGAGACAGCTTAGACACACACCCTGTTCTTTATGAAAATGCCCACCAAGAACCATCGCTGTCAGTTACATCTTTATTTGTTAACAGAAAAGGTGTTTTTGTTGGTTCTGGGTTCATATCTGTTAAATCGTCAAGCACACAATGGGATCGATTGTCGTGCCCAAACAATATATGATACACAATATCTTGGATTCATGCAAAAGTTCGTCCCGTCTTGACGAAAATTGAAGTAAAATATTTTGTTTACTAAAACTTGCATTGAATAAATATATTACGTGCCGTTCTGTTCGATGACCTTTCTGGATCTCTTCAGTAGCTGCATCGCCCCGCGTTCATACAAGTTCTGAGGTTTCTGGCTAAAAATCTGACCCACGTTACTTAATGATATAAATAGGGCAACTTTTTGCAACAAATGCAACTTTTTAAAAATTAGCTTAAAATAAATTAATATGAAATTACTATTTTATTTTTTTGCCCTCTGAACCAACCCTTTGATCACGTGTGTCTGATCTTGCGAATGCCGAAGTATGGCTTATCAAACAAGAAGTTCACGGAAAGAAGGTGATCGTCCTAACAGACGAAAGTGAAATAAATGTCAAGAAATACTTTTAACACTCTGGCTATCCAGTGATTACTCTTGATAATCCAGTGAAACTTGCGTAATCGACTGCAGAGTTTGCGAGGTAAATGTCGATCATCAATATGTTGTTCGCCTGGTAGATGACGTTTTAAAATCTCCTAATGTTGAGCGAAAGGATTCTGCGCTTCTGCTATCCGATACAGCACATTATATGACAGCGGCAGGCGCAGTTTTTCAATGTTTTAGAAATTACTGGCCAAGGATCGGCCATTCAACGTTCTTCTGTATTTCAGTATGTATTATAACACTGTTGTACACGACTAGAATTGTCAATATATTTTTAATTTTTCATTCTTTACGAATAATTTATTTTAGAATTTAGTGTATCCAAAATAAATGCAACTTTATTTCCATAAATGCAACTTTATTTCCATAAATCCAACTTTAGGGATTGATAATTGCAACTTTTCCCATTTTTGCTGAACAAAAATGTTGCCCTAGTTATGAACCACTTACGGCACGTGGAATAGTCAACGGCATCTTCAACCAAAACAAAGCATATCTTCTTTTGCATCTGCGAAGCAGTCTTGCCTTTTTAGAAGTAAAGTTTAAGACGCAAATAAAATGCTCCTCATTTTCTGCCTTTTTTTAATGCTTAACAAAAGTTAAAAATCGCAATCCAACGACGTAATTTTTCCTCATGTTCTCGCAGAAATAAGGGCAATAAACTGGACGAAATTTTGTATCAACTTAATAGAAACCATGAGTACAGTATTGATTCTATTAGAATTATGCATTTAGCTCGCGGTATGGATTAAACACGAGTTATTTTGTGTCATGACAAGAACAATTTTAAAATCGAAATGTTTTATACCGGATCGTAAACTTCAAGTCAAAGAGGGTTTGAATGCAAATGTTACATGAATATTTCTCGACTATTCATTGGATTGAGGTGGAAATTAATAAAAGCCCTATTCAAAGCTAATGGAACTTAACATTCGTAATGTGGCATATCGCTAGATAAACTCTTACAACTGACATTTACATGGGTGGTTTACGATGACACGATATGATATAAGGAATTGGAACTCACTTCAACCTCACTGAGGCCGTATGATGTCTGATAGTACTACTATCACAGCTTCCATCTACATTTTCTCAGCCTTCACATTGGCTGGCCTGATTCGTCAAGTCTAGGGACAGTAAAACTGATTGTAATGATAACTTGCACGACCAGGAAAGTGCGCACGTGTTTGTCTTCATAGTTTGGAGAGATCGATAATAATTCACCTGTTACTCCTCCTGGTTCTTCTCTCGACAAGGTATCTAGTGATTAGCAAAATTGACCCGATCTTGATGGAAGCCTATAGGGTTAGGTGTTCCCAATATTGCCCATGTGCTTAATATCGCCTACTGTTTGCAAGCTACTATGCGCGACATATATGAGTTTATGTAGTTACCTTGACGGTATAGAGTTTTGCTACACGTAGCGCCACCGGCAAGTTTCCTATCAGTTATATCAACAACACTATTGTATCTGAAGTATTCGAGGCTGTGATGAACGTATATTTTGTCTCCAATCAATTCAGGGAATATCCAGGTAAGTATTTCCAAATCATAACTTCGTTTAAATGACTTGAAAGTACATTATATACTAAAGGTAGGTAGGTATGCTCTACTAGCAACTCGTTTTTAATAGTAGCTCTTAATTTCGCATGGTGGGTGGTAATAAGAACAGGGGTAGGCGATATTAGAAATCCACTCTTGAAAATTCTCTTGAGAAACTTTTTGAAGTTTACTTGTTAACTTAAACTGACATAAGTAAAGAAGGTATATAATCTCTTGAAACCAAAAGCTAATAGTTCCTAGTGATATTAATTTAGTTTCCTGCTTGATTTCCCAACCCAGAAAGCTGAGATACAAATAATTAGTTAGGGTAGGCGATATTGGAAATTTTACCCTACCTCCTATTACCATATCTTGATCTCCCCATCATCCAAAAAATATCGGCAATATTTTGATGATTAATCTAGTCAACAGCAAAATTGGTAATAAAGGTAATTAATAGTGTCTAACTAGAGTAATACAACGGACTATTTGTGACGATCCGAGACTGTGAGGTTCGGAGGTTTTCCTACATACACAAGGAGGAATGGGTGTTGGGGGAACGAGACATCCCTAGGGACGTTGGCGGGGGTGTCCGTGAAAGGTCACCCGGGTTAGGAGGAGAAGGGGGAAGAGCGGAAAGAAAAGAAGAGATTCGACCCATTGAGACGAGAGAGAACGGACGATGAGGGGTTCTCTGCTGCTGTTGTATATTATTTTGTAATGTATCCATATCTAACCAAGAAGTATTCAAATAAATAGATGGAAATATATCTATGAAGTGTTGCCCTCTCCAGTAGATAAAACGAACCACGAACCACTCACCAGAGATAGAGAAAAGGGTGAGGTGTGATAGGGACCAAACCTCAAGGAAAGAATCAGAGAGCAACACGTAATTTTCAACCATGGTCAGATGACCAGGACTAGGTCAAAACCAGAGCTGGCACCAAACTTTCAAAACTTATGCGCAACATCAACCTGGGGTAATTTTAAGCAACCACAGACAGCCCCCACGTACAAGACGGTTGGTTGATTTTAGTTATAATGTGCAAGGTGCCGTATTTGGTGGTGCTGCGAAAAGCACAATAGACCACGCCAAGTAATGGACTTACACCAGGCCTCGAAATAGATTTTTTAATGCAGGTGCACCTTGTGCACCTAAGTTTTTAAATTAGGTGCACAGATTATGTATCAGGTGCATATTTAAAAAAACGTAATATAAGAGCATTAATGTAATGCAAACTACTTTATTAGTTGGGTATGTTTAGATAGGTTAGTAGTAGATAGAAAATAAAAATATTTAAACAATTTTTTTTTATGTGCGAAATTATTACTTCTAATGGAATTTGAAAATGCAACCATAAATTCTTAATTTTTTCGTTCCCATAGCCTCTCAATTTCTTCATTGTTTGGCCAATAACATGATTCGAAGACAGCAA
The DNA here is from genome assembly GCA_947359465.1 of Metellina segmentata. NCBI lineage: Eukaryota > Metazoa > Arthropoda > Arachnida > Araneae > Tetragnathidae > Metellina > Metellina segmentata. Next base: position 127,988,567 of record OX375873.1, on the reverse strand, counting down.
ATGCAGACAAAAGTGGATCCTTAACAATGGATTTAAATCTCATCAATTGGCGAACTGCATAGTTGGATTATGTGTCACGTTTCCTTCAAAACTTTCGTTTTTTCAAGCTATCCGGCGCACGGCTGTCGCGACAGTCGCTTCAACAGAGCCATCTGGAAAATGTTTCGATCACCGGAAAGTTCTGGTGGCACTGGCACAAGTAAATCCTCCTCCCTTATAAACCCGTTACGGCCCAGCAATTTTATTTTCGCATAGTGTGTATTTAGGAATTTTAATTACGTTCCTTTAGAGCGAGAGAGGTTGATACTAATATTTTGTTCAGACATCAAAATAAATTAAAACACGTTTTCCCTCCCCCTTTTTTAAACGTTAGTTGCACTGCGTGCACCTAGCGGGAAAAAATTAGGTGCACAATTTTATTTTCATGTGCACAGTGCACCTGTGTACCCGGGTATTTCGAGCCCTGACTTACACCACGACTCGAAATACCCGGGTGCATAGGTGCACTGTGCACATGAAAATAAAATTGTGCACCTAATTTTTGCCAGCTTGGTGCATGCGTGCACCTAACGTTAAAAAGTGGAGGGAACGTTTTATGTTATTTTGATGCTTTAACAAACTATTAGTATCGAACTCTCTTGCTCTAAGGAACGTAATTAAAATTCCTAAGTACACACTATGCGAAAACAAAATTTCTGGGCCGTAACGGGTTTATACAGAACTTTCCGATGATCGAAACATTTTCCAGCTAGCTCTGTTGAAGCGACTGTCGCGATAACCGTGCTCCGGAGAAGGGAGAATGTAGATGTTTAAATATTTTTATTTACTATCTACAAACCTCTGTTTAAACATACCCAACTAATAAAGTTGTTTACATTATATCAATGCTTTTATGTTACGTTTTTTTAAATGTGCACCTAAAATATAACTTGTGCACCTAATTTAAAAACTTTGGTGCACCTTGTGCACCTGTATTAAAAAATCTATTTCGAGGCCTGACTTACACAATCAAGGAAAGTTTTTAATTCCACAAATATGAGGAGAAATAGATTCAGGGAGGAATCAAACCTTACAGAAATCGAAACTCCATTGGACCAACAACTCTCAGGCTGGTAGCGCTACACACTGAGCCACGCTCCTCCCATACACAACGTTTTTGGATCTATCGGGTTTCGAATTTACAACCCGCCTGTTGCTAATAAGTTATCTTTCCAAATGGTGCTGCTGCCCAATATGTGAATGGAAAACGCTTTTACATAAATTAAATGCCATTAAAAATAATTTAGGAAATGACAATAAAATGTAATTAGTAAATAACAGTATAAATATAAAAATAAAGCAATTAAAAACTAAGGGATGAATGAAACTTTCCGATAATCCCACGCATAAATATAAACAATGTATTACAAAAATAATCTCTGAACAGTTAAAAAAATACTATTATAAGTGCTCGCAGGACGAGTAAAAGTGTCCTCCGTAAAGCTACAAAGCAAATCAAAGTGTAAAATACCGAGAAAGTAAATCATAATTACCTTCCTGGGAAAGTCGACGCATTTTTCTATTTAACAGACAATAATAGAAGGGCTAATTGCGCGAGACAAGTTATAAATATATTTATTCGCAGATGTTGCAGAGCTTCCAAGCACACTCTCCACTGATTTTGAAAAAGTTAATTAATGTTTATTGATGCAGAACGTTTGTGAAGCTTAAATTCAAATCTTTAAATTAATGCACCCATATTTCCTTTTTGATCCTTGTACCTCATCTTAAACTAAGACTCCTTTCATGAAATTATATATATATATATATATATATATAGTGTCTACATTTCTCCTTCCTCATAAAGAAACTTAAATCTTATTGTGAGATAGAATTGATATCAACTGTTATTGCGATATAGTTTAATATCAACGCTTGCGACTGGTTAAATATGAACTCGTATTAATTATTCGCTCGAATTTATTTCAGGTGTCTGCATTGTGTTGTCCGACACTCAAAATTAAAAAAAAATCTTCAATTTTAAAGTTTTTCTGAAATATTTTCAGTAGGTACACACACATTGTATTTTGCAATTATTATAACTATTTTATGGTTTCAAAACTTTAAAATGTTTTTTATTAAAATTAAAAAATTAAAAAAATAGACGTTGTGCAAAATTGGTATGTCTTAAAATATTTTGAAACAAATCACGTCATTTTTGCATTAATTAACTCCTAAAGTTCATACTTTTCTTATACATACATAATACCTTTCCCCCCCTTATACATACATAATACTTTTCTTACACATACATATTATTTTTCTAATACATACATAATACTTTTCTTATACATTCATAATACTTTTCTTTCTTATTACTTTTCCCCTTAAAACTTTCCTTTCTTATGAAAATAAATCTGTTACATGCCTGTTGATTACTTATTCAAATGTAATCCGTTCATTAGAATGGGTTTTCTGAAGATGGGGCCGAGGTAGCCCGGTTGAGAGAGTAACGGATTAGTAACCAAAGGGTCGGATTTTTCTCTCCAGGTTTGATCCTGGACTGTCGCGAATAGCTGGGTAATGACGTCCTAATCCACCAATAATTTCATTTTTAAAAAATTTTGCTAACATTGTTTTATTTATTATTTTTTTTTTAATTTTTCGTTTTTGATTTCTATTTACTTTAAATTTCCTTTTGCTTTTGAAAAAAAATATTTATATGTCAGTGGTCAGGCATTCAAAAGCATTACAATATTTGTTAAACCCTCCAAGTGATTTCGATGATATATCTCGTCCATAAAGACATGTCCAGTTTTGCTAATGAAATATTCTTACTCATTAGGATATCGCCGATTTTTTGTGATGACTGGATCAAGATCTGGTCAGATTTTTTCTAAGAATGAGCTATCTCGTCCATCAAGTATTGTTGGTCGGTTTTGCTAATGACCAAATACCTTGTCGAGGAAGCCACCAGAAGGACTAAGTTCTGTTTATGTCTTAAGAAGTATGTCTGCAACATCAATACGCTCTATAACAAAAAACGACGCACCAAGAAGGAGTTGTGCCGGCCTCGATCAACTTGGAACGGCGCACGCCACACATGCCCACAACAGCGCGTTATGATCTGAGGTGCCATCTTCTTTATAGACGCACCTCTTTGGTTGTCATTTCTGGCACACTTACAGAATAGCCGTACGTAGACGACATTCTACGACCGGTTGCGTTACCGTTCCTTTTGAGACACCTCGGACTTACTTTTCAACAAGATAATGCACGGCCGCACACGGCACGTGTTGCTATGCTTAAAGCTTTCCCAACACTTCCTCGGTAAGATAGGTCTCCTGATCTCTCCCATAGAGCAAATTTGGGACGTTATGGGAAGGCTATTGCAACCATCCCGGAATGTTGACCATTAAGCCCGAAAGTTGGAGACAATTTGGCAAGAAATTAAACAGGACACCATCCGGGAACTTTTTCAGTTTATGCCAAGCCGGGTGACAGCTTATATCCAGGCCAGAAGTGGACCAATGCCTTATTGACTTCATCAATTTGTAACGGTCATACTGTGAAATAAATCATTCAATTGTTCTGAAATTTTAATCGTTTGTTTTTCTATGTATGTTCTTCACATCCACATAGTTTGTATTCAACCCTCAAGTCCTGCAGTCGACCTCATAGTGGCGAGGGGGTGCCCCTGGGCAGAACGGGCGAAGTACGTCGGGAGAATAGTCTCCTGGTAGGGTCACCCAAGGCTTGAAGGTCAGTCCATTATGCTCAGCTAACGGCTGCAGGTGAACTCAGAGGTCAAGTCAGTCTTCTGCCCTAGTGGTTCCTCGAAATAAAAAGAAGCTGCAAATCACCCTTAGCCAGATGGTTCTTATAAGCAGCTGTTGGTTGATCAGGACTTTTTGCAAGTATATGGGGATCTGGCACGACGGGGCCTTCTGGACCTGGTGTAGGGTTTCCTACACCAGAGGGATGTGCAACAACAACATCGTACAACTCCTTCTTGGTGCGTCGATATTTTTGTTATAGAGTGTATATGCATTTACAAAATATTCTTAATCAGTAGAATGAAACATATTTGGGATTGCTTTAGTAACGCTGTGAAACACACACACACGAATTTATGTTGTGGCATCTGAATTTCGGCGTAGAAACAGCTTTGAAACAAACTATTTAATTAGGTTTAAAGTACTTGCATAAGTTAAGGCTAAATGAAAGTCAAGACAAAATGGTGTCAATCTAGTGGTTCCATAAACGCAGTGCGTTCGTCACTTTCAAAACTTCAACGGATCTCTCTGGTCTAGGGGTCAGGAGTGAAAGTCACCGTTCCTTTAGATCCTCGTTTACGAAGGGGACACTTACCAATAAAGAGGGTTGCTGGACACCCCTTAATTCCATCCGGTCGTAAACTCTCCATAAATTCGCGTTTGGGAGTATTTATATATCGACGGTCAGCTGAACCAGTCATTGAATATGTGATGTCAAAGGAATACTACATTGCTGTTAAATCTTGAGCCACTCATAGGTTGAAACTGCGATGTTTTGTATTTTGGATCCGACGATGGAAATATAAATTAGGGGAGAGTGACCTCAAACATCATTTTGAGTTTAAACATTGTCACTAAAACTGTTTCGAAATGTTGATGGATTTTTTAGCAAAATACATTGCAAATATACACACAAAAAATTTATAAACTTTTTCGAATCAGCTGTTTTGGAAAAAAGGTTGCCCATTATGAGACACCAAGCTTTCTTAATATGAGACAGTGTCTCATATTGAGCATTAACAATGACAAAGTACAACACATGGATATGAAACTACATGTAAAACTCATTATATACCAAGAGCAAAACAAAAATAAGTATTACAAACTCTTAAAAGTGATGTGCCACTAGAGGTTGTTACTGAAGTATGGGTCGACTTGCAATGGGAAAGGTCATGTTTACAAAGACTCGACAGTCTCCCTAGCTAATAGTTCATTAAGCTTCCTGCACATGACGACACCGTACGGTAAAGATACAGGAGACTCTAATATTATAAAAGGAAATGTTCGTTTATTTCTTGCACGCAAAGTCATGACGAATCTATGGCACTTACAGTAATAGGATTTGGAACACAGATAGTCCAAATTTTTTGCAATTTTAGGGTCGTGGCGACTTTTAAAATTAAATCTAGAACATTTTTGTTGTTGTTATTGTTTCTTATGCCTACACTGGCAGACGAGAGGAGTGCCAGGCCCGTCGAAGACGGCAAGAGGCGAGGGGAGTGCGCCTTCCATGTTATTGAGCCCCATTGGGAGGAAGTCCGACTTTGCTCGACATACATGACACATCCGTTTTACAGTAAGGTCCCTTTCATACATCCATTCACTCACACATATCGTAATTTAGATCCCAATCAGAGGCCGATAACCCCCTGATCAGGTACCCCCAGAGGTATTGATTTGGTATGGGAACATGGGGGACATTGTGACCACGACCTATTTAACGTGCCCCAGTTACCATTAGTGAACACGAGAACATTTTTAAATGAATTTAATAAAATTTAATTATTTTTTTCTATGGAATGGCAACAGCATAAAAGATTACATTCTAAATTATTTTTTCCTTTTTCATTTTGCGCGGAGGAAAGATTTTCCTGCAGACGATAAAAAACAAATTTTAACATTAGCTATGCAGTTCTTTTTTCAATCTCCTAGAACGTTAAAGATAGAGTAAAAATTTCAACGGATTTGAAAACTGCGGAAAATTTCACATTAGATCGATGTCTAAATATACGATTTTCTTTAAATAAATAAAAAAAATTAATTGAATATCTTTTATATTTTCGCAAGAGAATGTGACGTCACGCCAACATTCGTGTTCCAAAAATAAACAGATTATATTTCCTGCCCTTTTACAATTTGACCGAAAAGTAGCAAAGAAAATAAAAATAAAAACTTTTTGGCAGACATTATTTAGTACTTTTTTGTAAAATCAGGATAGTTAAAGATATATTGAAAATTTCAACGGATTTGAGAAATCTGCGGAAAATTTAACACCAGATAGAAACCTTATACGTTTGATTTTCTTTTAATAAATCATTTTTGAATTAAATATTTATATTTTCGCAAGAGATTGTGACGTGACGCCGAATTCCTATTTGGTTTGCGAAGCAAACCAACACCACGGGCAACTCCGTTATGGTTGTTATCCAATTTAACCATAGTTCATGTTATTCATAATTTTGTTTGCTTTTCAAATCAAATTGGAATTTGCAGGGAATTTATTCCAATAGGGTACGCATTTCCAACTCTACGAGAACGCCACTATGGCTGTTATCCAATAGTCTACGAATTCGTAGCAATCACCGGGAGTTAGTGAGCAGTGATCACACCTGACCCAACAAAAAGAACTGTCACGGGCAACGCCGTGCTGGCCACGCAATAGCTAGTATCTCATACTAGGACACTTTCCTCTATTTTTCTTCCATCTTTAATAATACCTTTCGAAAATTCATTACCTTATCAAAGAAAATAATCAATTGTATAATATATCGTGCACCTTTACTCAGGCTTTTCTGATGCGATCATCGCATAATAAATTGTTTCCAGCTATGGCGAGGTTGCAATATCTTCTTGTATATCTACCAAATGCGGAATAACTGTATTTTTCGAACTGTTGTGCAACTGCCATGCTTCATTTCAAAGGTTTTTGTTTATTAATGATTCGAGTGTCACGTATGACCCTTTAAAGTACGATGTCAATGAAGAATGGCGTATAAACCCTTCCAGGCGGTTGTATTGACGAGGAATCTCACCATTATCAAAACTGACCAGATATTATTTTACGACACATCTCGTCATTAGAAGTAAACATGATCCAGATCATCAGAATTAAACTGACCAGCTCTTTATCTAATCATCAAAAAGTATGCAATACCACTATATTATCTGAGTTTATAAGATCTTGATGGATGATATATCGCGTCGAAACGATTAGTAGAGTGAACTTATTTTCACCATAACTTATTGGTGCGTAAAGTGACAGTTGTTAGGAAAGACATGTCTGGTCATTAGAAGAAAACATGATCCCAATCATCAGAGTTAAATTGACAAGATCTTGATCTCATCATAAAAAAACAACAACAATATTATCTAAATTGGTAAGATCTTGATGGACGACATATCGTGTCGAAACTATTAGTTGGGGGAACTTAATTTCACCAGAACTACTTGGTGCGTAAAGTCATAGTTGCTAGGAAAGAGATATCTGATCATTAGAAAAAAACATGATCCAGATCAGCAGAATTAAATTGACCATATCTTGATCTTATCATCACAAAAAATCAGCAATACCTCGTTATTATCTAAATACGCGAGGTTTGGAGGTTCCCCTACCAACACAAAAAAGAATGGGTGTTGAGGAAACGAAACATCCCTAGGGACGTCGGCGGGGTGTCAGCGAAAGGTCACTCGGGTTAGGAGGAGAAAGGGGGAGAGCGGAAGGAAAAGAAATATTCGACCCGTGGAGACGGCAGAGAACGGACGATGAGGGGCTCTCTGCTGCTGTTTTATCCTATGTTGTAATGTATTCATATCTAACCAAGAAGTATTCAAATAAATAGATGGAAATATATCTATGAAGTGTTGCCCTCTCCAGTAGATAAAACGAACCACTCACCAGAGATAGAGAAAAGGGTGAGGTGTGATAGGGACCAAACCTCAAGGGAAGAATCAGAGAACAACACGTAATTTTCAACCATGATCAGATGACCAGGACCAGGTCAAAACCAGAGCTGGCACCAAACTTTCAAAACTTATGCGCAACGTCAACCTGAGGTAATTTTAAGCAACCACAGACAGCCCCCACGTACAAGACGGTTGGTTGATTTTAGTTATAATGTACAAGGTGCCGTATTTGGTGGTGCTGCGAAAAACACAATAGACCACGCCAAGTAATGGACTTACACCAGGCCTCGAAATAGATTTTTTATTGGTGCTTCATTTCTTCATTCAAGCTTCATTTCTTCATTGGTGCGGTGTGAAAAAATGGGTAAGATCTTCATAGCCGATATATCGCGTCGGAATCATTAGTAGGGTGAACTTATTTTCACCAGAACTACTTGGGGCGTAAAGTGATAGTTATCAGTAAATACAATTTGGCATCCATACGGAATTTTCTAGATCTTGTGTCTTAAACTGATTTTAATTAAACTAAGGTTGAATGTATTTCATACTGAAACATGGTATATTAAAAAGCACTATTAATTAGTAAAAACAAGTTATAATGTGTACCTCTCTTTAATTGAACCCTCGAACACGCAAAATTTTACAAAAAGCAACCTATAGCGATGGTATCAGTGGTTACTAGCTTTACACTACGGGCTGAACTATTTTCTTTTTAGCCTTGGTTTATTCATTTATTCCATACAATAGTAGGCATTTAATATAAACATTTCAAATAGTGTTCACAAAACCTCTACTTATAATACAGTACCCTTTTTATCACCTTCTAAAAATCAAATTAATAGATTAAAATATTGTTTCAGTATTTATTTAAAAGTACCTTTAAGCCTGAACTATATTCAAACACTACGAGGACTGTTTAATAAAGAATGATCATAATTTTTTTAAAGGTGATTAAAAAAAATCAAGAATAATAAAATTCACATTGGATGTGTTGCGGGATAAGTGGAGAATAGATAGGTGCAAGTTTCACGGTCATGACGTCATTGCTGAGGCCTTGGCAGCCGGCCAAGAACGCCTAGTTTTACTTTCGCCTACGGCAAAAATGGATCTTACACGTGAAGTGCAATATGCTGCATTGAAATTTTGTTTTCGCCTTAAAAAATTGTCAGATCTTTCAAGAACCAATGTTATGTGTGTTCCTCATCCTCCATATAGTCCTAATGAAGGACCATGCGATTTTTTGCTTTACCCGAATTTGAAGAAACACCTCCGGTAAAAGCGGTTTTCATCATCACAGACAGTGGTAAAAGTTGAGTAGGCGACTTTTGTAAGACCTGTCAAAACATAGCTTCCAGCATGTGTTTGAAGACTGGAAAAGAGGTGGGATAAGTGTATTGCATGTAATGGAGAGTATTTTGAGAAAGACAAAAATAATTTGGAGGATTAGTACAGGAAATTATTTGTTATTAATTTCTGATCATTCTTTATTGAACAGCCCTCGTATGAACATATCAACTTAACTTAAAATTGTTTCTAAATTCACTAATTCTATGTATTCGTTCACGGTAAAAATCATAATGTATAAAAGAGGAAACTTACCCTGCAAATTCTTCCTATGGTAGTAGTGGGAGTATATTCATTTATCTGAATATCTTTATAATCTATTTTCCATATCAGACTGTCTAACTCTTGTTCGTATGACCAATTCCTAGAAAAAACAGTGTTATTCGAGCTAATTAAACCTAAACTTAAAACAACAAGAAACTAATTAATATTCATATAAATTTAATAAATATGCAAATAATTAAATATATTTGACCAAATATGTATTATACATTTAAGGAAAGTTATTTTTTTCACCTCACGTGTATTCTGTGTGATGCAAAAACAATATATTGACAGCGAGGTTGCATTTTTCGAAAGAAAATTTGATGATTGAATTTTAGTTAATTTAATATTTTGAAACAAAGTTTAAATTACTAATGAATTGCGCAAAATTGAGGCAGAAATCAAAGTACATAATATGTTTTCATCAAATATCCACAGTGTCCATGCTGTGTAGATTAATGATTGTGTGTGCGTGGTACATCTTTATTTTAAATGAACCGTTTAACAGAAATGGTGTTAGCTAAAAATATAATGTTAATTCTTGATTTTAACTATTTAAAATTTCAATTTAAAGGGAAAGATTTGATTGTTTCAAAATTTACGATTTCCAAAAACTAATTTCATAATTCTTAATAATTAACGGTTTTATAAAATCTTAGGGTCTACACATTTGTTTTATTTCAGTTTCTCTCAAAAGTGTGATATCGAATAATATATATTAAGTTTCTAAAATAAAAATAATAACTAACAGTACAAATTTGAAAAACACGGGACTGTAAATGTTCCAATTTATAATCAGGCCTACAAATTGTAGGAGTATTTATTAATTAAATCCTACATACAGGAAACGACTTTACAATATTTGTTAGAACTCGTTTTAAGAAAGAAATGTGTAAGATGTTTTATAGTTTATATTAGGAAAGAATATTAAATAAATGTTACAACAACAAAAATTAAGCTTACGAAACGTATAGATATAACTAGAATATTAGAGTATTTTGTTTCACAACATGTAATTAAATATGTAGAACAAAACCTTAAGGGCATGTCCAATAGTAAATATTCTGAAATCAATCTGGCAAGTGTTTCCCTGGGCTTTGTACTTTCAATTTCATGAAATAATTTATGAAAATTAATGAAATAAGGAAAGAAGATTGGAGTTTGAATATTATTTAAGGAACTTTATTTATGTAATTAAGGTTTGTTTAAACATTGAGAACAGAGGGGGAGAAGAGACTGAAAATTAATCAGAAATCCATGAAAAATACGAAAGAACGAGTAAGCAATAAAAAAAATAGTCACATCGGAAATTTCGAGGAAAGTTAAAACTTCTCTTCTAGTCATTCAATTCGAAATCTCACGAATAAAAAAAAAATGTTCAGTTTGATTTCTTTTAATTCTTCAAGTAAATACAAAAAGAAAAAATATATACTACGGTATTTATTTCAAATATCGGTGAGGCTTTTTCTAAGTTTGGTAATGGTAATTAATTCATACAATCAGTTTTTTGCAGGAAGGTAGGCAATTAATAAACGTCGAACTGGATAATGACACCTCGTCAACGAGATATTGCGATTTTTTTAATGAGGAGATTAAGATCTGTTCACATTAGCGTGTAAGTTTGGAAAGTGGGTTGCTTGCTAAGGTGTTCACTTCGTCATCTTAAACCCGGACCGTCACCAATAGCCCGTTATATTTCTCTAGAGCGACGGTAGTTTACTTCCTGCCTGAGCTAAAACTGTGGAATACAGCATAAAAATTCGTGAACGTGTTGCGTGATTGATTTTGCATGTACCCACTAAAACAGATATATTAGCTCAAATCACGAAACGGGTGTACAATACCATGTTTATCTTTCAGTAAATAGACTTATTATCACAGTTCATTGTGAAACATAATAATACAAAGTAAAATATAATGCGATGAAAAAGTCGTACATACTTGTAAGCCACCAGAATTCCCACAAGCAATATGAGAACCACCCCTCCAGTAACACCAAAAGCTGATTTCCACACTAAATAAATATTAAAAAGTTTTGTTTAATGTTTAGATAAAATGTAGCATGTGAGTGATTTTTTATTAATAATTTGCTTAAAAAAGACTCACAAAATGTTTAAAAAATCACAAGATATACTTTCATTTAGGAGTTTCTTAATACACAGTACATAGTGTAATTAAATTTGCTTAAATCATATAATTGAAAATGAAATTTTACATTTTAATAAATTTTTTTTTGTAGATATACTTTTAATAAATGATTATATGAACCTAAGAAATTAACTTAATTATATTACAAACCTAAATAGATTTAATTCAATTAATTAAGCAGACAAGTACAACATTAGTCATGATTTTAAGGAAATCATTTCAAAGGAATAAAAACATGCAAAAAAGTTTTACTGAACCTAAATTAATTACTCTAAATATCGTTTATTTACCCTCGCATTTTAAATTAGCCATATGAGTTATTATTCTTTTTTTAAGTCGTATTCTGCTTACATGAAGTGCTCTTATTATTTTCTGTGGATACATATTTAAACGTCTAAACACTCCCATTTAGATTCCTTTAACTGCTTTCTATTTGCATACTGTAATTTAAAAACCAACTTAATTTCAAATAGTAATTCAATGCTTTATAAATTCTCATCATCAATTCTTTGAAGTTTAATTAGAATGCGAGATTTTGAAAAGTTCAATTACTGAATAAGATTTGGATAGTTTTCACTTGTTTTAATTCAAATATTTTTGCTCATTAATCATCCACCCCCATATTAGTGTAATGAAAATTACACTAATAAGTTGAGGCGCTTTTGTGTTTGCAATAAGTTTTTCTGTCAAGTCTAGGATATTTTTCTAAAATTTTCACGTACATTTAAGATTGGAATAACAAATTTAAAAATCCCTGTTTATACGGGTAGCATATAAATGTTTTTTTTTTGCAAAAGAACTAATCAATTTTTCTAATGAAGAGATCAAGATCTGGTCTGTTTTGCTAATGACGACATATCTTATCAATCAAGATTAGGTCAGTGTTGCTAATGACGAGATACCTCGTCGAGACAATCAACAGCAAGGTTAACACTAGAACAGCCGGATTTTGGACTTACCTAAAACCGCCGTTGAGGGTAACGTGACCCTCATAATAAATGTAAGCGATATCAAACTTAAATTTTTGTAATTGATAAAGGATGTTGAAATAACAATATATAAGAGTTTTTATGTTTTTTTTTTTTTTTAATAATTTAATTTTTATTTTTTAGATGTAATACTTTTTTTTTGCTTAAAAAGCTGTTATTTTCAAATGGCAACAAAAAATGGCAATATATTTATAATGTAATGTATAATATTACACAATATATTATACATTACATTATACTGTATTGGAATGTATAATATTACACAATATTCTTTAGCAGGAGTACATGATAAGAAAACCAACAAAAGATACAAATGCAAATAATACAAATTAGCACACATGTTTCAAAGTGAGATTACAAAAGCATAAACTGTGAATAAAAACAATGTGTTCCAAAGTTCAATAGACATTAGCGCAGGTGGAACAATATGAACGATTGACAGTGACATGAACATATTTATCACAAATTGGTTTCTGCCATTCCTCACAACTGGCAGAAGTCTTATTTTGTCCCTTGCAAAGTTCAGAGGCACATTTCTTTCGTTTTGGGGTCTGTATTTGAACAATTGGGGCATGTGTTGCGCAAAGCATTGTTTTAGTGCGGGTCCAGAAATAAAAACGACTGCGACGAGGATGGCCTTTTCAATTTTTTATTTAAAATTGACATCTAGCACACACAATAATACAGACGAAGGACGAACAGACAAAACACATAGTGCGTCTTACACCGATGAGGACAGCTAACGTAATGACTTACACAACAAGCTTTTTCCCCTAGGGAAGAACATTTCCTTTTACAAAGAGGGATTAAATCCCTACAAGCACCATTCGTAGTAATTCCACGGAGCGCAAAAATAAATTATGGATATAATTTTTTGGAGCTCGTGGATTCCTTGAAAATTAGCCAAGCATTGAGAGCAGCAATGTCAAGGACGTTATAAAAAACATGAAGAGGTCACCTACGACTTCCACATCTTGTAGCATCTGCTCTACTATATCAACGCCACATTTAGTGTGATTATAGGAAGTGACAGTATTCGGCAAGCACATTCGTGTGCATGGTACTATGAATCGTGAGATTCCTGTGTGTGTGTGTGTGTGTGTGTGTCGACTTTCTGACAAGTCTCCGTCTGTAGCAGGTACTTTTTGTCTAACTCTAATAGACGGTGTTGTTTCTCGAGTAATTGTTCTCTTCTAACACGTAGCATTAGCAGAACATCTACATCAATTTCTTTGCCCAAAATTTTCGTCGCTTGTCTTCGACGAATCGCCTTTTGTTTCTTAGCTTGTTCCATGATTCTTCTATGCTCTCCGTCACTCAGTTCTTCCAACGAGATCCGCACGTTGCTATCTCAGTCCTCCGGACAATAGTTCCCTTCGCCGGCGACCTTATCTTCCATTCCGTTAGGCGAACCGAAATTTCAACTTCGGCATCACTTTTGCGTAAGCACCCACGCACTCCCTCTTCTCACGCCTTCGTCGCGGTAGAAAAAGTCAAACTACCGCCGTTGTTGGTCACTTTCATCGTGATTAGTTCCTTTAAACACTTCAAATTAGCATCGTGCCGCTGGGTTTCGCGGCAGGAATTAAATCCTGTCGATTTGTTACGACTTTAATACACGTCTTCACAACTTATTTACTGATAAAATACGAGCAGGACAGAGAGCAATGAAAAGACGTCTTTATTAGACCACAGTCATGATTCGAGTGCTTCAAGAGATGGCGCAGCAAGTTACGAGTTGCGTGTCAACAAATTAATTATTCCTTGATCAGCAATACTCAGACAGATTTCATTGCCTTTTATGGTATCATTTGATGAGACATCTTATAGTAAATAGATGGGAACAGATGGATCACGGCGTGGGAAGAAATTTAGCTTAGCTTGCAAAAATTAATTATTTCTGATGCAATGGCCTTCAAAACTGTGAAAGGCACGTGAAAAAATACTCGGAGGCGCAGGCAAATCTCGAAGCAATTTTCTCACGAATAATTTTTTAACGCTGCGTAACAATGGCAAAGGTTAAGTTTTGTTGAAGCTTTAATGACATATACAGGGTGTTTCAGTGAACCGTTTCAGAACTTCTAAGAGGGGTAGGGTACTTCCTGACGAACCAGAATCATATACCAATGGGCAATCAGAAATGCTTTCCTGAGGTGGTAGATGGCGTTGTGCGAAAATCCCGAGCTTTCGTGTAGGGAATCTTCATTTCGCACAAGAACGCCAAGTTAGTAGGATGGATGATTACACGATCGCAGAGTTAGCCGATATGCATTTGGCGTACGGGGCTGCAAATTGTAGTGGGCCAGCCGCACAGCGTTTGTACGCGGAACGATATCCGACGAGGCGTATCCCCAGTCATAATTTATTTGCAAGACTGCACCAGAGGTTAGCTGAGACAGGTTCATTAGAAAGAGCTGACAGGGACAGGGTAAGAACAGCACGGACTGCAGACGTCGAACAGAATGTGCTGCAGCATGTACAGGGGAATCCAAGAACGAGTACACGAAGTGTAGCAAACGCAGTCGGGGTTTCCCATTGCAGCGTCTGGAGGATTCTCCAAGAAGAAGACATGCATCCGTTTCACGTGCAGCGTGTCCAGACACAGCAACCGGAGGATTATGCACCTCGTATTGCTTTCGCACAGTGGTACCTTGTAAAATGTGCTACAAATCCCCTTTTTCCTGCTGAAGTGTTGTTTTCCGATGAGGCATCCTTCACAAGGGAAGGAATTTTCAACACGCATAACGACCATATCTGGGCGGTCGAGAACCCGCATGCAATACGACGTCGTGCAGACACAGCAACCGGAGGATTATGCACCTCGTATTGCTTTCGCACAGTGGTACCTTGTAAAATGTGCTACAAATCCCCTTTTTCCTGCTGAAGTGTTGTTTTCCGATGAGGCATCCTTCACAAGGGAAGGAATTTTCAACACGCATAACGACCATATCTGGGCGGTCGAGAACCCGCATGCAATACGACGTTGTGCAGCACAGATTCGATTTTCGGTCAATGTATGGGCCGATATTATGGGAGATCACCTCATCGGACCTTACCTGTTACCGTCTCGCCTAACCTGACCTAACTACTTGCTTTTTGTGCAGCAAGTATTGCCACAACTTTTGAGAGATGAACAGATTTCTGCATCGACGCAACAGACAATGTGGTTCCAACACGATGGAGCCCCTGCCCATTATAGCGGAGATGTTCGTAACTACCTGGATGTCACATTTGGTCAGCAGTGGATCGGACGTGGTGATCCCACGCGTTGGCCTGCTCGGTCACCCGACCTATCATGTCTTGATTTTTATTTCTGGGGTCAGCTGAAATCGCTAGTTTATGACACCCCTGTTGACAATGTTGAGGAGCTGGTTGCAAGAATTGCAGTAGCTGCCGGAGAAATACTAGATATGCCTTGAGTATTCCAGAATGTTCGGATGTCCATGCGTCGGAGATATGAGGTGTGCATTGTAGCCCGTGGAAGAAACTTCGAACACTTACTTTAATCCATGTACCTTTTGCTTGTTTTCATGTATTATAAAAACGATTTCTCACCTACGGTCTCTTTTCTTTACGGTGCTTCTGTGTACAACACCCCTTCAGGAAAGCATTTCTGACCCCACATTGCTATATGATTTCGAGTTGTCAGGATGTACCCTACCCCTCTTAGAAGTTCTGAAACGGTTCACTGAAACACCCTGTATATATATATATATATATGAGAGACAGATGTGTGAATCACTGGTATCTGAATTTTAACGGCTTTTGGAGGGCAAGGGTCTCTTGTCTACTCAATCCTCTTGACATTGTTTATACGGAAAAATGTTTATATACTGGTCGAAATCAAAAACGCCGAGAACACAACTGTAGAAAATGGCGTCGAGTTACGTACCCGATAGTAGCTGCAGCAGGGCTGGTTTCCCTCCAAAAGCTTTCCAGCACATCAGTGCTGCTTGGATACGAGCGTATTTCAGAGAACAGTCAGAGTGCTCAGAGCGAACCCGCTAACTGTCACGATAGTCATCGCAATCAAACAAAATTTTGTGGCACTAGTTTCCCCATGCGCAGAAAACAAAAATGAGGCTTCGGGAATTCGAAAACAGACAATCACTTGAAAATTGGCCATTTGTCTTATGATGGTCAAGATGACCCCTGTTGGCTGTTCTAGGTATTTCTTAGATGATTAAATTTAATAATTAACATAGAAATATGAAAAGTGCCACAATACACTTGTAAGTAAACAATATGATATTCGATGTTCAACTATATGCTCAAATAAAGCATGGGAAATTTGAAAGAGGGTCAAAATGACCCCAACGACGCTTCTAGTGTTAAAGACCTTGTATCCTTTTGAACAAAGTCTACATTTCCATGCTTAATATAAAAAAATGTAGTTAATTATTCAACAACTTATCATGAATTTGAATTATATTTTTCTGTGAGACATCTAGTATTAATTTATCCTTTTTTTTTCAAACATTTCCATTGTTTAGTTCCTAGAAAATATTCATGTTCTTAAACACTTTTGTCATACCAATTTTGTTACACTGCACAACACACAGTGCTCAGAAACGATACCAATCATAGTAATGAATCTTTCGTATAAAAATATATTTTATAGCACTGATACAGTTTATAGCACTGATTTAGAACAATAGAATTGTTCTACAATATGAACTTAGATTTTGTGATTCTTCAATATTTCGGGTACGACATTGTAACATTTAAAAAATCGCATTTATTTTGAGTTCTCAAATGTTATAACCTACATTTCACCATAGAAAAATATTCTGTACACTCCAAAACATCATTTTTCAATAAACGTATACTCGTGTGTTAAAAATTACATTTTAAAATTCTATCAGTATTCGACACAACTGCTAGAAATATGTAAGTCGTGAAGTAAATTTGAATAATTTTATCAACTTATCTCTAATGTTATTGAGATTTATGTCTTTTTTCATTAGAATATGTCAATTCTAAAACATCCAGGAAAGCAGGCATCAAATCTAAGCTTTCCGTCCCTTCAAATTTGATGATTTTTCGTGTTAATATTTGAGTTTCTAGTAAATATTATTTAACCATTCGTGTGGTTATCTCGATCAGGTATTTCGTTATTAGTTTAACTGACCAGATATGTTGGATGAGATATATCTCACCATTATTGAAAAACTGACCAGATCTGTTGGATGAGATATCTCTCACCATTATTGAAAAACTGATCAGATCTGTTGGATCTCATCATTATTAAAAACTAACCAGATCTTGATGAACGAGAAATTTCATCTTTATTGAAAAACTGACCCGATTTTGCTCTCGTCGTCGAGGCTATGGTGACGAGATATCTTGGCAGATCTTGATGGGTGATATATATTGTCATTAACAAAATTGTACAGATCTAAATGGTTGACATAACTGGTCGAAACCACAGGGAGAGTTAATGCATACTCCCGATCCTACCGGCTTCGACTAAAACTACCGCTGTCATTTATTCCTTAATAAAAACTATTTTTATCTCATATTCAGCAGATAAATCTTCTTGAGAAGGTTTGGAATTGTCATTTTATAGGATAGGCAATAAAATATATAGGCATATAAGTCATCATGGTGATCTAAAATAATGCACTTGATCACACTTGTGAGGTAATAAAATAGAGATTCCTTCCATACCATTGACATTCGTTCCTCAGAGTTCTCAGTTTACAGTATAATATACGCTCGATCAGTTTCAAGAATAGGGATAATGTACCATCTACTCCACATTTATAGCAGTGCTTACAGGGCACAAAGAGTGTGATAGAATTCTCTGTTATTCTTGACGCAAACTGAGCGATCTAGCGTATGATTGTAGAATTGTAGAAAATATATAACTACATCGCGTTCAGAAACTGAATGAAATCAAACGACTTTGGTCCCATATCTCTTTTGTTTAGAAAAGTGAAGTTACGATTTTACGACTATGGTACATATTTTATGATCAGGCATTATATGAAGACATACTGATGCTGTTATTGGATGGTATACTTAGGTCTAATTCTCTCATCTCTCTCAGTAAACTTTCTTTGAATGTCGATATCCACTTCTTTACGTTTTATTGTTCAGCTTGGACAAATGATGCCCTTGCGATGCATAAAAGGTCAACCACCCTTATCGTTTGAGCACGTTAATAGGTAGGTTGGTTTTTTAAGGGTTTTATGACGCAAGGGCCAAATAAGGTCATACTCCGCCAGACACAAGACATACAACATCAAGAACTATACACACTCAAATGAAAGTTTTAGTGACACAGAAGAGAGAAATACACCGAGGAGGAATGCACCTGACAGTAATCCAACCTGCTACGCCTACAACAAGAAGATTGCCAGCGCAGTGAACATCCACAGAGCCACGATGGCCCTGAAGGTTAAATAGTAATTGGACACGTTTTATTAATGTTTATAAGATTGGGGGTGCCTTTGCAATGGTATGAAACTAGTTTAGTTGTCATTCTATGGATACATCTAAAACGTCTGTCATGTAAACATTATCTTTGCATCCCTTCAGATGATGTAAAGCCATTTATGTGCTGGCTTCATTATAATGAGTTTAGCGTCTTACACAACAGTACAAAATTCCACAAGTCGAGACACGCCAAATTATGGTTAGACGAACACTTATCTAACTTTGGGGTCATGCCATTCCCATCTAAGCCACAAGATTTTGGCGATGTCGAATATGTCTCGTATACCATGGAACCAGTGTGAAACATAGAATACGACGCCTAAAGGTCCGATTACAACGTGACGACTGAAACGTCTTCGACTGTGCGATTAGAGATGAGCAATCAGAACAATACGATCTAAGTAACTTGTCCATACGAGTTTCAGTCGCTACGTGAACAACAACGTTGTTTTATTTTTATTTTCTAGTCCTAGTTTCTATCTTCGCGACCTTTAAAGATACAAATAAAATTTGAACGAATTTAAAATCTGATGAATACTTTACACCATATCGATACTTTAAATGTTATTTTCGTCAAATAAATAATTTTTCAATTAGGACTTCAATATTTTCGTAAAATGGCCACAATACCTTCTGAACATTTTTTTTTTTCATATTTACAACAAAATGTTTTTGTGTACCTTGTTCCAATATCCATTAAAAATACAGTGCAAAAGAAAAAAAATAATTTTCCTATTCACAATATTTAAAAAATTAAATTTTAAAAAATATTTCAACATTTAAATTTTTTTATTTTTTTGCAATTTTTAATTTGTTTTCAAATACTTTTTTTAATTTATATTATATGAAGTGTTCCCCACAAATCTGTGCATGGGATTGTTTATACCACTCTTATTTAATTTTTTACAGATATTTTTGTTACAAGCACTGAAAAACAGTCAGTTGATTTCAGCAATTTTTTTTAGATAAATATTTTTTCAAATCCTTATTCCATGCATAAAACGCATAGGTCTTGAAAGCTTGAATTAGTAAGCGAATTAGTTTTTCCAATGCATATTTCATTACACTATCGCTTGGCAGCTTTTTGTTTACAAGTAGCGCTGGAATGTTTCCGTTTCGGCATTATGCAGAGATATAATATAAAAATAGAATGAAAACAACAATTATAATATCACAACTATAAATTTTTGTTTACAATACGATAGATTGACAACTCGAAAATTTTGATTTGTGCACTTCACCTCACAAGAAAATACGAAAACAAGCAGAATTTAGCAGTATAACAATAACTTCTCGTGAATAAACACGTTTGGATCAATTCATTTCACTTCAAACTGAAAAAGGCAAACATTAGAAAGTTTCGTGAAATTAAATAACACGAAAGGGCAAGGCTCACACGATAGTGTTTATGTCATATGTGCAGACAAAATACAGTCTACTTTCGGTTTCGTTACTTACATTCAATAGAAAAACTTTTATAACTCTCTAAATAATGTGGCTACAGCTATAAAATTTTACACATGTATTCTTAAACGTTGTATAATAAATGTAAGATAATAAAAAATCGACATTTTGGTCATTCTTAGGTTACTGTGTCCCCGGGAATCAGTTAAAAATCAACTGCACTCAAAACCAACGGGACGGATGTCGAAGACCATCTGCGCTGCCTGACAGATTGCCTGTTTGGGCAATTTTATTAAATATTTTTCTTTTAAACTTCTTTTTCTGTTAGTCCTGTGTCCCAATTAAATAAAATTAAAATGCATTGATTTCCAAAGTTGTGCCAGGATTCAACTTCCAATCCCACGAAATTTCAGTCTCAACTGTGAACAAGATAGTTAATGTTCAGTCTCAACTGTGAACAAGAATGTAATGTTGATAGTTAATGATAGTTAATGCAACAGTGTTGGTGTCTTATCTTCTTGAGGGGAAGAGGAAGAACAATTATTAACTGCGCTAAAACAGTTTAAAAGAATTGAACCTCAT
Organism: Metellina segmentata; assembly: GCA_947359465.1. Taxonomy (NCBI): domain Eukaryota; kingdom Metazoa; phylum Arthropoda; class Arachnida; order Araneae; family Tetragnathidae; genus Metellina; species Metellina segmentata. The sequence continues at coordinate 127,967,737 of OX375873.1, read as the reverse complement.
CGTATGTACTGCCGAGGTACAGAGAAGGTTTTCAAAACATTCTAACACAAATGCATCTTTTGAAGTACGATTCAGTGTTTCGAAAAATTTTCCCGCTTGAATATTGCGCAGCTTAATTAAGTTTTGGCAATCATTGAAAATGGACTAATAAGACAGTCTTGTGGTAAAGTGAAACAGTCTATAAGCCCTGCTGAAAAACTGGACTAACGTTCAGGTAAACAATTTAATCGTAATAATAATTATTATTATATTTTTTAAAATACAACAACGAAAAGGTAATGGTAGCTTGTTTTCACATTACATAAAAAAAGATAATGTAGAACGCAGTGATTAATTAATCCGAACTCTTTTGGACGCTAAAAATGACATATGACTGAATCAGTTTCGAATCATTCATTTTCAAGCTACGAAAAGACGAACAACAAAAACTTCTGATCGAGTCGAGCAGTCGAGTTCTACGTTTGAGCCGTCTCACTATAGTCACTACTATGGTACGGCCACTGACGCGCCATTGGAAATGGTTCCATTCCATTTACCTTAAAGAAGTCCCATTTATGCACCGTTTTCCGATGCGATGCTACCGTCGAACGGAAATCGGTAGTAGTTTCGGTCGAAAACATTGGAATCGGATCTTTAGAATTCAACTGAATTGTGTACCACTCAGCAGAAAGTGTTGCTTCAATACCTACACGACACTTCAGTAACTTTATTCATACTTTATTGTATTTCTTCAATTCTAAGCTCCCGTGAGAGGCCTACTATGTATTAGACTGGTGTATCAGTTTTTCTGGCACTTCAGTTTACTAGTACTTATTATTTTTTTTATAAAAAACTCAAAAAATGTCTGTTAAATGACTACACTTCCATAAACATTTTGATCAATTTATTTTTTCGGAAGATGTAAACTCTTATAAGATGATTAAGGAATAAACTGCAAACACTCCCTCCAAAATACTATTCCGTGAATTTTTAACCCTTCAAGTGGTTTCGACGAAATATCGTGTCCATCAATATATGACCAACTGAGCTAATGTGTTACCTCATCATCAAAATATGACTAATTTTTTATGACGAAATATTTCGTCGAGATAACCAACAGCAGGGTTAAAATACTTATATGTAGTGAAAGTATGTGACGAAATTATTCATTCAAAAATTATCTTAATTTTCAACATCACTTATGCCTATTTCATATACTAGTCACATACTTTGTGTGCCCCGCATTTCTCACAGATCGATAGAAAATAATATGGCTATCCAAATATATATATTGATATAATTATGCTTGCACCTTATATAAACAATATTAATACCGACATATGAAGTATCCATGATAAATTCTGTCAGCCAATAACTGACTGTATTCGATTACGAACCTACCTGTTTGCTCTCGTTGCAAATATCTTGAAAACAAATAAGGCCAATGTATTTCGAAAATATTGGCATTGGCAGTGTTAGATAGTTGAATAGAATAAAGTTGTTAGGTATTGAATTTCAGTAAATTATATGGAACTATTATAAAATAATTTTATTGGAGCCAGGTAAATTCTTATATGATCTTTAATTTTGTCTACCTCGTATTTAAGAAAGTTTCAATTAAAAAAAGATCTAAGCACTTGTCAATTTAATTTTATAATAAACTCTCATTCACTAGCCAAAATCTGCTTATTGATCATCAATATTTAGATAATCACTTATCAGATGCAAACAAATATCTCTATTTCGTAGACGTTATTTTATTCTGCCAAGTTAAGTCTCAGTTTCTAAATGTAATTTAAATTCAGAAAATTTGCAGTTCGAGTTACATAATTTCTTTGTTTCAAATTGTATTTTACCCACAATTATAAAATAGTATTTTCAAAGCATTCAAAACATTTGATAGTTTTTAAACTTACAAACAGATTGATTGAATGTTCTATTTTTTTAATTTCTGCTGATCACTTTTCATGTTAATACTTACTAGCACACTTTTCTCCTTGGAACCCACAGTGGGGTTCATCACGGGGCGGAGAAGAACCGACCCAGTCAACATCAGAAAGAAATTGAAGGACCTAAAAATAAACAGAACATGAATTTGCAGTGAATTTACAAAACGATTCCAAACAGTTTGTTTATTTATACATACTGCAATTTTAATTATATATTGTATAGCAGAACACCAGTGTTTCCTTATCTTCTCCAAATCAAAACGAGGAACTGTTTTCAATTGTTTCCAAGAACACATGTTCGTGCTCTATTCTGAGCATGTGTCCCGTATGAAAGGAATGGCGTCTATTCTGCTTTAAAGCGAGAGAGCAATCATTCTGTTGTCCATTTAAAGGTGTGTACTAATTCGTTTCTTGTACGTAAATAAATGTTGTGTCTCGTCCTTAGTTTTTATTTGATTTTATATATAACTGACTTGATAAGTTTGCTATAGCATGTATTAATTCATTACGTGATTAATTATAAATAAATAAAAATATTAATGGAGTTCTTTCATTATTTATGTTGAAGTGTCATTTACTCTTTGACGTAAACTATCGTTTAATTAAATTTAAAAGTAGCACCATATCAGATGGCTTTACAAATAAAATTTAATTTTCAATACCATGATGAAAAGTCTTTTCAAATTAAAAATATTCTCTGAAGTTTAAATGCTATACTATCCTTTCTGTACTGAAACAAAGTAGATAAAAAACGAGTACTCGTTTTACTGAACATTCGTTTTTGCTTAAAGTGAGCTTTTCTAAGTCTTTCCTAGTCACGAGTAGAGTGCAGAAGCACTAATGGGTCCACCCTCCAAGTGTTTTGGCGAGAAATCTCGTCCATTATTTTGTCAATTTCAGTGAGGACGAGATATCTCGACGAGGCAAAACTTCCCTATCACTCCATGGGCAATGAAGATCCAAGTAGGAAAAGAAATTGTCCCTTGCCCAGTACTGGTAACAATTTGGAACGACTTTTCGTATCCGAGGCTAGACATCATAAGGCAGTTTTGCGACACGAAGAGAAGCCAAGAGGGTTAATTAATAAGACAGATAAATTAAAACTTACATGGCTTTCCTAATATTTTACAATTAATGCGGTTTTGAAGAGATACCTCGTCAACCCAGATCTGATCAGTTTAGCTAATGACTGAATACCACATCAAGACAATCACCAGGAGGGTAAAGAGGAGTGGTCACTCTGACTCTTGGTTGAACATATTCCATTTCGGGTTCCAATCAGGGGATGCATGTTCCTAGAGGTTGTCCGATCTGAAAGGCCACCCTTGGGCACTCGGAGTTGTGCTTTTCCGGATCACAACTATGACTACTTTGCTGCCCATGTGCATAGGATCCACGTGATGTCCTCTCCACAAAACCTACTGTGCGTTCAGGACACCATGGATGCTTCTCACCTGCAGTGTCTTGGACCAAGAACCAGACACTGAGGAGGACTAGTCGAGGAAGCTTTCCCGTCTCCACAGGTCTGCTTGCCACCGAATGGTCCAACAGCCAAGGATGGGCATTTGCTTGCAAGTAAGTTCAAAAAGGTCTGGATATACTACGTTCAAATCTTGTTAGCCCTCGTTTAGCAAAACCATTATCGTACAGCAGCAAACTTATGTGTGTGGATGTCCATTACATGACGTTGTCTGTGTCGGGCACGGCTTGGCCAAATAAAACCCTCGCGCCATAAAAACAAAAACAAACAAACTAATCGGTGATACAACAAATTGTCCCAGTTCATGTTAATGTAAGATAAAGCAACATAATGTAACAATTCGGGTCTGATTGTGAAATGTGATTGATGATTTCACTTCACAACTGTCATACCGTGATCAAACATAATAGTTAGGTAAGTGTTTTAATTAGCGTCGCTCTGAAGCAACGCAATGAGTTATTGCCGACAGTTCGCAATCAAACCCGAAGGGTAGGATTCGAAAATAACACCACGTAATTTTGAACCAGGATCAGATGACGAGGTCACTCCTGAGCTGGCATCCTAATCTCTAATATTCCACATCACTCCAACGTGAGTACATATGATGCCATGACAGATTTCAAGAGCACTAGTCTCCTTTGTACACGACGGTCTTTGGTTGAATTCGAACCAACCCTCCGGTTGTCAATACGTTAATCTTTAAACCGGGTTGTAGCCCAAGAGAGAGAGAGAGAGAAGAATAGGAATAAATCCACTACTAGAACTACATTCCAATTATGAATTGATAGGTAGAATTTGGGTTTTACGGTGCAGGGCCATGCTGAGCCAGACACGAAGACATACAATATCAATTAATAGACATACACACAATGGAAGTTTCACTGACAGAGAATAAAGAAATACACTCAGGAAGGCCTTGGACCAAGAACCAGACACCGAAAAGGTCTAGTCGAGAAAAATCTTCCCGTCTCTACAGATCTTCTTGCCACCAAATGACCCAACAGGAATAAACTTGACAGGATTCGAGCCTTCGCCACCTACAACGTCAAGGTTGCCAGAGAAGTGGGCCTACACCTAGGCACGATGGCCCCGATATTTGATTCGGGTCCGAACAGATTGTAAAAGTAATAAGAGATTGAAACAGTTTTGTGTGGAATATGAAAACAGATCCCGTACTGGCACTGCTGATCGATTCTCATGCAACTGGAAAACTCCTACTGGATAGAGTCCATACTCTCCGACAATCCCAGGCACGGGCTTCCTGGCTATGAGGGTGTAGTTTCCCTCGGCATCGCCATTCTCGTCCATGTACACCATGTAGCCCATGGCACCTGAAAGACAGAAACTGCCCATTACCTCATGCACTTAAGACGGAAAGGATGAGTTGCGTATCAAACCATGGACATTCTAATGAAATAGATGGGACATGTGGGCAAAGTAGCTGTTATAAGATATCTGAAGGGTAAATCACGTGGACATATGAATCCCCTTAGCCTATTGGCTGTCGAATCGCAGACTAGTGTTTTTGATCACGGTGGATAATAATTGAACTAATCAATAATTTAGGATTTATGCTTTTGCCAGCAACCACAGGACATATCTTCAAACCGAGAAATTGGAAGAGATAACAAGAATCAGTGGCCACATGATCCGTCTATTTCATTAGAAGGTCGATGTATCAAACTCGCTATGCTCAATACTGTTACGCTCGAGCAATACCAACAACAATGGTTAAGGTGTATTTATACACTAGACATCCAAAAATTCGATCCCAATATCGACGATGGCTTTCAACGATACTGGCGATACACGTCGCTTTAAAACGATAGAAAGATTTTATTTAAATATTCCGAATTATAGTTTTCTTGTTACAAGTGTTTTTCTTAAGGTACTGTCTCCGTGTACAAACAGATTTCAAAATTTTAACTCAATGTCTGTAGAACTGATTTTTTACACAGTATGCTTTGTCCAAACGGTAATAACAAACGTAAATTGATCTATTATACCTTTGTGTCTATATAAAAAATGTATATACTACTGTGACTTGTATTTTGACCCTCAGATTTATTAATTGAGAAATATATTTTTAGTTGATTAACACACTAGGGTGGTCACAAAAAATCAGTTTTCGAATTTCTACCGCGACACCCCCCTAAAAGTTGCCAATAGGCTAGAAAATGTGATTGGCAAAGTTTTAGCTAATTCTGATAATATTAACCCGTGCCTCAATGAGGTTAAAGTTATGAAAAACAGTGATTTTTAGCAAAAAATCGTAGTTTTTACTCTTTAAAATCGAAACCATTCGTCCTAGAAACCTTGTCTTATTTCATAGGAAATTTTATTGACCTGAAGTTTGATCTCATCCACTTTTTTTGCTAAAGCTGATAAAATGGTATTTAGTATTTTCAGGTAAGATCGTAATGGATATCCTCAAAAATGAATTTTCATGCAAAGCCCTAAAAGCATTACAATATTCAATTACATCTGCTTTTCAGATTTTGCATTTTGTATTTTTCATTTTGTACATTAAAAAGGCTTTTGTTAGAGATATTTTCAAAAATAAATCCAACAACATTCAAATTCAAAATGAAGGAATTAGGGGTAAAGAAGAGGAAGCAAGGAGTAAAAATGACAACACATAGTGTTCAAATGTATTTACTAATTATATTGTTGAATTATACATCATTATATTATTATTATTTAAATATACAAATTAAGTGGTAATTACAAGGTAAGGTGGTAATATCTTAGATATTGTAGCTTTTAAAGCGTCTTGAAGAATGTGCCTACATTCAGATACAACTTGTAAAAGTACTTCAGATACAACTTGCGAGAGGTATTTAACATTTTTCAGGCATTAGGTCATGACCCAAGGAAGAAGTGTCATACGATTCCGCAACTGATCTCATCAAAAATAGATATAGAAATTCCAATTGAGAGGGAGCTGTTGTGCACTGGGATGGGAAATTGCTTCCAGATTTGTTGAGTAAAGAAAATGTGTAGTGGATAGCGATTTTGATTACTTGTGGCGATGAATAACAGTTGATAGATGTTCCAATCCTTGAAAATAGTACGAGTATAATTCAGGCAAAAGCTGTATTATCAGCAGTTGAGCAGCGGGGACAGTTGGGAAAATCCAGGCAATGTGTTCTGATACCACGGCAGTAGATACTGGTCGCCTTAGGGAACCTGCGTTTTACAAGAGCAGTTATCAGAGAAAAACCTTCTGAATTTAGCATGTCGCCACCATGTTTTAGAAGTTGCTTACAAAGCAGCTTTTAATTGCAAAATGGGCACATTCACTGGTCCTCAGCCAGATATTTTTCGAAAATTCCAGACTGTGTGGTCTAAGCTAGACAAAAAGAAATACAAACAGGTATAGATGAAATTATTAGAAATAAAATAAGTTATCCAGACCAAATTTCAAGTTTTCTTTTTGAACAATTAAAAAACCGATAGCCCAGGTATGATTATAAAGAATTCATCCAACTTTGCATAATTCATTTAGGGCGTCTTCATTAAAAAGTCATTACTTTTAGAGTACATGGTGCTATTAATCACGCCAGATAGATGGCAATTGCCATTTATTCTCTTAAAATGTATATTTTCAGGGATCAATTTTCGTTAACTGATTTAGAGAGAAAAGGTATTGCAGATATTTGTTTATTTATAAACAATATTTATGTAAAAGCATGGTTCAATGCTCATAAACCCACTTTGGTCCCCAACCTAGACCTACAATTATTAAAATCTTTAGTTCAATACAGGAAAATTGATAAAGAGGTTGCAGACAAGACCCTATCTAAATTAATAAACCATCTGTGGTATCTGAACTTAGAGTAAGTTCCATTTTTATTTTTCGATGATACTTTGGAAAAAATGTCAAAACAAGCATGGTTGAAAAATTAAGGTCCGAAGTAGAAAATGATTGTGATGATAAAGATGTAAAACCAAAACTCAATCTCCCACAAGTTGTTCAATTATTGGACAAAGAAGGTAATTAATTTGTTCCTGCTCGAATTCTAAATTTTTTTGAGAGATTTGAAATCGATACAGACATTTTTAAATACTGATCCCGATGTATGATGTGAAAATCAACATTATTTAAAAGCAAAAAAAAAATAGTGAACTGTTAAAGGGTTGTTAATGACACTGCTGAGAGAGGAGTAAAATTAATTAAAGACTTTAATTCCTCTTTGAAGAAAGACGAAGAACAACGGAAGTTACTTTTACAAGTTGTATCTGAATGTAGACAAATTTTTCCGGACTCTTCAAAAGCTACAGTATCTACGACATTACCAGCTTAATTTGTAATTACCACTTAATTTGTATATTAAATAATAATATAATAATGTATAATTCAACTATAAAATTAATAAAATACATTTGAACACTATTTGTTGTCATATTTACTCCTTACTTCCTCTTCTTTACACCTAATTCCTTCATTTTGAATTTGAATGTTGTTGGATTTATTTATGAAAATACCTATAACAAAAGTCTTTTTAATGTACAAAATAAAATATACAAAAGCAAAATCTTGAAAACAGATGTAATTGAATATTGTAATGTTTTTAGGGCTTTGCATGAAAAGACACTTTTGAGGATATCCACTACGACCTTACCTGCAAAATGCTAAATACCATTCTATCAGCTTTAGCAAAAAAAGTGGATGAGATTAAATTTCAAGGCAATAAAATTTAATATGAAATTAGACAAGAACCAGGTTTCTAGGACGAGTGGTTTCGATTTTAAGGAGTGAAAACTACGATTTTTTGCTATAAATCACTGTGTTTCTTAAGTTTAACTTCAATGAGGCTCGGGTTAATATTATCAGGTTGAGCTGAAACTTTGACAATCACAGTTTCTAGCCTATTGGCAAATTTTAGGGGGTTGCCATGGAAAATTGGGCGAAAAAAAATTTCCCCATATACCTTGTGACCACCCAATTAACACACACATTCCTGAAAACATCTTTATTTCCATACTTCATAGGTGAAAAAAATTGTAAAAAACCCTATTTCCTTTAGAAACTTGATGGAGGTTCAGAACATGAAGAATAATATTATTGGAATAATTTCTTTCAGAAATTGTCTTCCTGAACAAATACGAATTTCAGGTATCACTGTTCAAAATACATGCTAATTAGCAAATTATTACTAAATTAGATCATTGATGATTAGTTTAATCTGATGTTTTGCGCTGAAAAGATTTTAAGCATAAGTTACTAAAAAGATGTAACTAATATCGTCAATATAATTAGGTTTGGTGTAAAATCAGATTTGACATGACACTAAATTTTTCATTGAAATTGTTTGAATTATTTCTCACTAGTAAATTAATACCTTAGATTTGGGGAGTTATTATTGAATTTTAATACGAAACAATCTGTCCTTTTAAATTGTAATGCTAAAATCAAAACAACGAATGTATTTAAATCTTTAATGTCCGTAAACAGCAAATAATAAAATGATTATTCAACAGCCTTGAAAGTTTTTCGAGAAATGAAATTGTAGGTAGATATTTCAATCAACGTCTTACTGGAGCAACACAACGGGCTATTGACGATACTCTGGGATCTATCTCAACGGGAAAGGTGAAATTCTAGAAGATTAGATGAAATATGAATGGTTAAAGTAAAGTATTTTCGCATCACCAACGTTTTATCTCGAAAAAGAGCAACAACGTTCTATAAAGATTGCATTTTTAGAGAAACTTAATATACGTATCTAAAATGACTTTAAAATAAAAATAAATCTTCGCGCTACAGTTAAGAACAAATTCCTTCAAGGAATGTTTCAAATTGCGGCAGAGTCTAAAGTTCTTCTAGTGAATGATGAATGACGAAACGATGGATGCGAAATCAGATTTACGATTCTTTCGACAAGGAGGCTATTATCCGTAAAACTTTCTATCACCGTACATCTAAAGTACATAATTTTTCTCCTTGTCAGGAATTTCTTAAGAATTTTCAAGAGTATTTTACGTTGAGGAAGATTTGAAACCCGTTTGAAATTGAATTCTAACAATACTGTATATCAATGAGAACAGAAGGTTTTGTTTTTTGTAATAGTTTGTAGTAAACATCGTAGTTTGTTTTCTTGAGTACTTCTGAGTTGATCATTTTCCTTTCACTCTAAAATAGTGCTATTTGCAACAAAACTGGTCAGATGAACTGTCCCGATGAAAGGGATAGGTTAAGAGATTGTTGTAGTCTATGTTTTTCAATCGGAAATTCATTTAACATGGAATGTCTACATGGAATATTCGAAGTGGAATATTCTATATGGATCACAGAGAAATTTTCCCAAACCAGAAACACAACATCAAACGATATTCTTCGGCATTCAGAACAATAAAATATTTTAAGATAATAAATATAATAATATTCAGACAATAAATATAGTTCCATAAAGTTTGCAGTGAATGAACCTATAATAGATCATTACACTGACGCTGAAATGAAACACTCACCACAAAAAGAAAAAAAAAACATAACATCCGTGTAAGTTTTAAAATTCTTGTTGTGTATCTAGTGATTCAAATTACATATTTTATATAAAATCCAAGTTTCTTACAAAATTAATTTTAGTTTATATGTAGATGGGGATACTTTTATTCCAATTCAAATGAATTAGTTACACGTCATTTGTTAATGAAATTAATCGTTTCCAAGTGTCATATGCGTCTTCATATGTTTGCAGGTACTACACCATAAGATCTGAATACATTTGATGAAATTCAGTATACCTTGCAAACAGAGTTGCGTAAAGAATAAGCCGTTCAGCGCTAGTCTGTCTATCCGAATGTCTGAGCTATCCTGCCAAACAAACTGAATATATTAGATTAAGCTATGCCGTTATCGCCTTGCTTTTGTTAGGATCATGTTATATACGTTTCAATATATTTTCAAGACATACAAACAGATATAGGAGCAAACACGAAGTCTCAAATAGTTGTATGTAGCTATAGATAAGCAGAGTCTAAAGCAACGACATTGAATTTAGGAGTTAAGTTATATTGTTACTCTTATCCTCACAAATATTGATTTCGTTCACTTAATGCGAGTAGTTTAGAAACGGAGATGAATTCCATCAGAGTTCTGATCAAATCTTCATCCTGTTAACAAGATAAAAGATACTTTTTGTAAAAATGATTTTTATTACTTTATTATCAATGTGTATCAGCGTCTTGGAAACAAATCTCTAAACAATTATATAATGCCTATGAGTTGAAATAAAGAGAGTCAATAGAGCAGACAACGATGGGAATTGAAAATAAAGATAGCCAACAAAAGAAGCCTAAATGGGAATTAAATATACAAGGTGATTCGTAACAGCAAACGTTTGGACAGACTGCACAAGGTGTGTTAGATCATATAAAAAAAATCTTATTTTGTTTAGAAATGTATGAGTGCAAGCGTTGCTTTTAGGCGCAAACACAAGAATTGAGATTAAAATGAAACAAACTATTTATTTACATCATTATTTTAACAAAACTGCTTATTCACAATGGTTTCTACAATGACAGCTCAAATTTGCGATCATCAACATTAATGCAAGCTTTACAGCGTCGATGCATGGGCCGAATTTTTCTGCAGCACATCTTACCGGAATTGTTTTAAGATTTCCCAGTTTTGGTTAGAAATGAAGTGGGGTTTCAGTGCAATATGAATCCAGCCTTTTCAGCATTCCTATGGGCAATTACCCGCATGCTACAGTTAGGGCTCGATAGATTGGGCAAGGATTGGCTCGATAGATTGTGTGGGCACCTGTCGCTGGGCCAGCACGATCGTCTGATTTATCTAGTCTCGATTTCTTTTTATGGAAACATCTGAAAGCCATCGTGTTCGAGACTACAATTGACTCTCTTGACGACCTCCACGCTATACTTTTGGTTGTTGCTGCAAGTGTTCTTCTAATACCGGGAGCCTTCGATAAAGTGCACTAATCGATCAAGTTTGTAGTAATGTTGATGGTCTCGTGTTTGAGTAACTATTGTAAAACCATCATTGTACAATAATGATGTAAATAAACATATTGTTTCAAATCCTGCACAATTTTTGTGTTTGCAACTTAACGCATATTATACAAAAAATGATTCCTTCATTGTGTTAAAGCCTCTTTAAATTTGTCCCGTGAGTTATGAATCACCGGATAAAGTCAGAAAAGGTGGAATAAATTGGAATTGAAAATAAAGAGTCAACACAGTAAACATAAACAAGAATTGCATCCGCCCATAGTATAGAAACACAACTAAGGTGTTTCGGCAACGAGTAGATAAGGACTTCTATGGTAATTAGTTTATTACCATAGAATTACAATTGATCATTCAATGCAGTTCAGATGTTAAACACTAGATCGGAAGGATACTGGTTCGAATCCGGGCCAGTGCATCGATGTTCGTAAGCGTGTGGTGTAGAAGCGGCTGCTGTACCTTAAATCTCTCGTGGCCGAAAGTCCTCAAGTTGAGTTGGTGTGGCAGTTTGGAGAGTTGGATGACATTGCAGGTGTTGCCTCGTCATCTAACCGTGGTTCAAAATAACGTGGTGTTGTTCTAGGATCTTTCCCTTAAAGGATTGATACTGGACCGGTGTCATGAGCCCACTATGTTGCTCTATTACGCGATGTAAATTTAAAAAAATACCAATAAAACTTTTTCATTGCTTCTACAATTTAATTCGGATGCAAATATATATGTTTGAATGATATATCCACACTTATAATTCCTTTTATATTCGTCACACCTCTTGCTGTTAGACAAACTAAATTTTTTTTTCTTAGATGACTACTTCGTAAGTTTATTTAGAAATATCTTTGCAGTATAACGTATGGCTGCCTGTTTAAAATTTAACGTAGACTATCTTAATTTAAAACTATTTTAATCTAACTGGTCATTTTAAAATAAGAAGTAGCATACCTAACTTAAAAAGGCGTTGTTTTGTTTTTTAATATATTTTTATGAAGCAGAATTATAAAAACCATTAGGTATTCCGGATTATTAAGGAGGATTCAACCGGATTAGTAAGGAAAGTTAGTCGAAATATACATATACCACCAAAAAAATACCCATGTCCGATATTTTGCAGAAAATAAATAATAAATTAAACTTTAACTCCTAAATAATAAATCTACAGTATGTAAATGACTAGAACACATAAATAAAAAACAAAAACGAAGTTCTTATCATTAAAAAAATGCAAAATGCTACACAATGAAAGTTATGAGCAAGATGTCGAATTTCCACTTCCTGAGTATTCCGGACAATCTAAAAAATATTGATAAATACAATAGCTTACTTAAAAACACAAATTTATAAAAATTCAAAATGCTCAAATATGAAAGTAATGTTTTACTGTCTTAACTCAAATACACAAACACCAAATTCTAAATCAAATTTTTTAATTAGATATTGATCATAGCGTTGACACAATTGAAAAACCAAATTTATGCTTTTATGATCAAACAGTTTTTCGTTTTGGCGTGTTTCGTTTTACGTGTTCCATTACAGAATGTAAATTTTGTAAAATCAGATATTTTAAATAACTTTTTTCATCTCTCAATCAAATATTCAGAATTTTTTTACATTATGGGAAGAAATAAAAAATTAGTTCAAACATAAATATTAGAAATAAATTTGTATTGGAAAGAACAAATAATGGTAAAGCAATTTTATTGGGAAAGTATAGCGCCCTTGTTTTCTGCTAATGACTGTGTGTATCTCTGACGGTTAGTGCGATGAAATAGTCAGTCGAGAGTCAAGTTTTCCTGCGCACGGACGCATGGTCTTCTGTATCCTTAACTCTAAATAAACTTAATATGTGTTACTTAGTAACTTAGATTAACTTAGTAACTTAGATTAACTTAGTAACTTAGATTAACTTAGTAACTTAGATTAACTTAGTAACTTAGATTAACTTAGTAACTTAGATTAACTTAGTAACTTAGATTAACTTAGTAACTTAGATTAACTTTGTAACTTAGATTAACTTAGTAACTTAGATTAACTTAGTAACTTAGATTAACTTAGTAACTTAGATTAACTTAGTAACTTAGATTAACTTTGTAACTTAGATTAACTTAGTAACTTAGATTAACTTAGTAACTTAGATTAACTTAGTAATGATATAGCAGGCCTCGAAACAGATTTTTTAATACAGGTGCACAAGGTGCGCCAAAGTTTTTGAATTAGGTGCACAGGTTATATTTTAGGAAATTTAAAATAACGTAACATAAGAGCATTGATATAATGTAAACTACTTTATCAGTTGGGTATGTTTAGATAGGTTAGTAGTAGATAGTAAATAAACATATTTAAACATCTACATTCTCCCTTCTCCGGCGCACGACTGTCTCGACAGTCGCTTCAACAGAGCTAGCTGGAAAATGTTTTGATCATCGGAAAGTTCTGGTGGCATGGCACAAGTGAACCTTCATCCTGTATAAACCCGTTACGACCCAGTGATTTTTTTTTTCGCGTAGTGTGTATTTAGGAATTTTAATTACGTTCCCTTAGACCAACTCGCAAATATGTGTTATGTGTTATGTCGCCCCCATGCAAACTCGCAACCCTCCAGTTGCAAATACATTACTCTTTCAATCGGGTTACCACAACCCACCTAATCTTAAGGTATTATTACATGCATGAAAAGGTATTATCAGTACATATAGGTATACATAGGTATATTATAGGTATTATATTAGTAAGTAAGGTAGTATTAGTACATGCATGAAAAGGCTCATAACAATGTACTTTTTGAAAATATCACTTTTAACTATAACTACAATAATGTCAACTATTTTTTAATCCGCTTATCGCGTTTTGCATTTAAAAGTAAATAAAACATGGTGGATTGAACATAAAGTTACGAACTTCCTAATCGGCTATACGTATACGCTTGATTTTTCTGAATTTATAAAAGAATTTAAACGGATAAAAAAAAAAAAAAAAAAAGTTTTAAGTAGGAGGGTATTTTTCTGACAGTAGGCTATGTTTCTAGGTAATTTGCTAAACATTAAAAAAAATACTCACTGAAGTATGTCCTCTTTGTAATGTACGGTAGCATTACTCTTCCTTTTGAAGGATCTTCTTCATGTAATAAACATTCATTCAAAGCTCTGGCATACACATAGACAGCATCGTACAAATAAGCTCCTTCCGCAGGTACCTGAAGGATCGAAAAGAAAATAAGGTTATGTGTCATTCTGGAGCACTTAACATATCGGAGCAGAAATCCATTAACTGACACTTTTGGCGTTTTCTGACTCTAAATGTTTAATATCGGGGTCGTGAAAAATACAGTCCTACATTAATATGTTTGAACAAAATATTTATACATTTTATTTTTGACCTCAAAAATTATAAGCTGGTTGACGGCTGTACTGTAAAATTTGCTTTTCCGACAGGAAATCAGTTTATGCTTTAAGCCGATGATATTGAGTGGTGTTTCCGGAATTACTTTCAATCTTATCATGTAAGATCCATTTATGGTAAAATAGTTTTCATCGAAAATTTGGTGTTGCACTCCTTTTATGGAATTGACGCTATTGGGTTGATGCAATATTTCGTCCCGTTATTTTGACCAAAACTGAAAATGATTTAATCTTTCTAAAAAATATATTCAAACAATGCAGTATATGCCGTTCTGTTCAATTACCTTTTTCATCTCAATGTCTCTCTCTCTCTCTCTCTCTCTCTCTGTTTCTTTCTCTGGTATCTGCATAATCCCGTACTCATAGAAGTTCCGAGGTTTATGGCTAAAGAGCGAATCCAAGTGCCAAAACTTTCTGACCCACAACCACTCGTGGAATCGTCTGAACGGCCACCCTCACCCTACACAACGCATACACTACCCTACAATAATGGACCGGACGCCAGCGGATTTTCATAAAATCCGACTACTTGTTTCGGGGTGTTTTCGTGGTATGGCCTGGGACCTTTGCTTGTTGTTCATGATCAATTAAACGCCGGCGCCTACATGAACATTTTGGACAATTAGGTTCTTCCTACGCTCGGCCAATTTTATGGAATGGACGAATGTTACTTCCAGGGCGAGAACGCTACATGTCATGTTTCAGTCTCTATCAAGCAGTGGTATCGAGATATGGATGTAAAACGTCTTCCCTTTCCCACTCAGAGTCCCAAATTAAACCCCATAGAATATTTGTGGGACGAATTAGAGAATTAATTCTTGCTGCAGGAATGGACACAAATACCCATAGCTGTGTATCAAAACCTTGTTGAAATTATGCCCAGAAGGGTTGCTAGTGTAATTGTAGAACGTGGAGGGCCATCTCCCAGTTAAAGCATGTATTCTTTCCCTTCTACCACCACATCTTGCTGTCCTGTTTATTATTGTAGGGTAGTGTATCTTCATTTGTGTCTGAGAAGAATTATATCCTCTTTGGAAATATTAAAAAAGTTTATATATAAAATGCTTCTTATTTTCTGCCATTCGTAATGCTTAAAATTTTAAAGAACAACCCCAAAACGCATAATATTTTTCCCAAGTACACACTGCCGAAATTTTTTTTTTCAAGCATCAAAACATTTTATGTGTGAAGAAGATAAACACTTCGTTTTCGTGATGCAATGCCATCCAGAACCAAAAACGGGATTAACTTTTGCAACAGCAAAATAAATATTTAAAAAATATCCCTTACCACTCAATAAAGCATTGGTTCAAAGTTAAATGAAATTTCTATTCGATAAGCAGTATGCTTTTGAATATTAAAGCTTGTTACAAATATATTTTTAAATTCGTTGAATATTGTATTAGTATGTTTCACTCATAAGGTTGAGTCTTATATTTTTCTATATAATACATTTAATCTAACTAGACAGAGAGAGAGGCTGTTTTTCAAAATAATAAAAAATACAATTTTTCTGTAATTATATGATGGTGTTAATATGAATAACTTATGTAGCCCAAAAAAGCAGATTTGAAATAAAAAATTACAATTTTCTTTAAAATTTCAGATTAAGGAATATATTCAGTACAAAAGCGTTTTCATGCTATCTAATATTAGTTTAAAATGAATCCGATTTACAAAAACGTAATAATATATTTAATTAGTTTAATTGACACATATTTAATATTATTATATTTCTATGAAACAAATTTTATGCATTTGAATGGAATAAAAATGTATGGTTTTTGGTCTCTTAATATTAGTAGATAGGTATAAAAATAAGTAGCTATCTTTATATGTTTCAAACATTTTTTGGTATTTGTTTCATAAAGAAAAGCTACACTAAATAATATTGCAAATAGCCTATGCGAATATTAACCCTTCAAGTGGTTTTTACGAGCTATCTCGTACACCAATTTAATTTTCATTTGAATTAGATATAAAAGCTTCAGAAATAACTTTTCATAAAAGTTTAAAATCTTATTACTTTCAACTTAATCTAGATTTATCTGGACATGTGACATTTGATATCCGTATCTCATGGTAATTTTTATTTTGTGCTGGGAGGCCTGCAGACAGATGGAAGAATGATTAATGATAACAATCGATCATATGGTGGTTTCCACTTACAGCCAATTGTAGAAAATAATGTTTTCCGTGACAACTTCTATTCGTTGGAATCTTAAAATATTTCCGCTTCATGGGACTATTTTTCATTCGTGTATGTCAAATGTCGGACTTCTTGCAGGAAACTTCTTGCATTTCAACTTTCTTTCCGATAAGAATGGGAATAAACGTATTGATAGGAATGTTTAGAGTAATTGGTTATCTGAACGTGCGGGGTGCGAAAATTTTTTATTTTAAAATGTTGTTAGCTAACGTTGCACAGTGTGTAATTTTCGATTCTAGATGGACAAAATTCAATTTTCTTAGTGTCGCAGATTGTCAAAAATAAGTCATATCTTAAAAATAGTATGCCCCCTTAGCAAGTCCACGGTTTTTGTTTTTTTACATAATTACCCCTAACAGGAAGTACAAGGGTTCAAAGTAGAATTTTCTGCGTTGGCTGCAAAACCAATCTGGCGAATGCGTATTAGTACTTTGAGGAAAACTGAAAAGTATAGGTCCGATATTTTCTTTAGCGCTATTTGGTAGACACTATCATCAACTTCTGTTTATATAGGTACGTTTAGGTGCTTTTTATTTTCTTGGATACTATTTCATTAATTTGCAAGATCTCTTTGAATCTGTAGCTAGTTCGAGACTTACACAACTACTGACTGATTTCGAATTTCAAATAGAATTTAACATAATATTCACCGTATATCACTAAAACATTGCATGTGTATTTTTGACTGACTCATTTGAAGTGCGCAGAACAAAACATTTCTTGCGGAAATTTGCGAAACTGATAGATAGTCCTTAGATTTCAGAACGACTGTAGACATTTTTCGTCAGTACATTTTTGACATTTGAGTTATAAATTCGAAGCACACGAAAATAGATGCTATTTTAACTCATATTTCTCAGAAATGGATGAATATTTGTTATCGGATACTGTTTTGAATGTTTTAAATAGAGAATTCTTGAATTACCCGCCAAAAAGAAGTGAGCAAAAGAGGAGTAAAGTAAACGGGCACAGAGAAGTATTCCTCAGAAATTATTCTTTTTGACTACACGGAAATCATACCTCTCTCACACTGTGATTCCAGATCTACCAAGTAATTCACAAGGAAGTTTAAAAATAGGTCTAGAAGACCTAAAAACTATTTTTAAGCCTTATGTTTTAACTATTTCCAAGTATAAAAAAAACGAAACTCGTAACCTTGTAGAGACAACTAATCAAAAAGAATTGCGAATGACCACTGAAGTAAAATTCGAAAGTCAGGTGTACGATATTCTACTTCAAATCGTCAGAGAGCTTTTTGCTGCTTTTTAGGAAGAGGTGCAATTATGAAAACGAGCCGTGCATTAGTAAAACTATATGAAAATCAAGTGTTTAAGCTAAAATTTACACTAAGATTTCTATGCACCTTTATAAAATTACATAAACAGCGTAAAGAACTTTCTCTAATTTGTATACTCTGTATAACAACAAAAATGTGCTAAACGGTTATTGCTCTTTTGGGATCATTATCACGGAAACTTAAGCTGTACCACAACTCACAACTAGTCACTTATAAACTGCTCTGTTATACGGTTACGTACAATTTATGAACAATCCTTCAGACTGATTTTGTCGAAAGATAATATAAAAAATACAATAATAATATGGGACTGTGATTGCGGTGAACAGAAAATTTTCCGGTAATTATTTTCAGAAAAACATCAATCTGAGCAAAGTTGGTGTAGTATTTCTTTGGAACATTTTTTTTCTTTGTACTAATAAGGGTAGAAAAATTATTTGTCGAAATCTCCTGTTCCATCCACAACTAGACATTGCCGTTACATCAAATTTCTTTTTGCCAAGTAAATGCAGATTTAACCACTAGGGAAGTTAATAATGTACAAGGTAATTAAAACTGATTTTATTGTTTTCATAGATATGACCAAACATAAAACAGGGAATACTAACGATAGAAACACCACTAATAGATTTTTTTAGAAATGCTGAGAAGTTTGCATAAATAACTTATATTAATGTAATTATACTCTATCAAGTCAGATTGAAATGTTTACATTCTGGTATCCAGGTAAACTGTTAAGTTTTATGAGTACGAAGCAAGTGTAAGTTATATATATCTCAGAAAGTACCCACGGTAACCAGAGTTCCCGTAAACTAAACATAAAATAGTGTCCATGGAAATATTATTTCCCTTTTTATATTCTTCAAACTGGAACTTGATCAGCTTCTTAAAAGCGCAAGAGACAAAAACTGAACACTCTAGGCGAAAAGGGAAATATCTATATAAATAAGAATGGAGTATTTGTTTGTACATTGAATATTTTCGACCTATTTCAAGTTTTCTATCCGTTTTCGACCCTTCTGATGCCAAATCCGCCTCTTGCGCGTTTGGTGTCTGTCTGTCTTTTCTGTCTGTATGTCTGTCTACAGTGAGTGTCATACAGTGAGTACGTATCTTCATTTCTTCATTTAGTGAGTGAACTTGTTTGCGAAAGTCTGTCTGTCCGTCTTTCTGTTCTATGTTCGATTTTGTGTTTGTGCAGTCATCACATGAATTTCATTCCAGATATTTGATTGCAGTGTGTTTTATTTTATCCATTCTCTATTAGTTTAGAGATGGCAATATAAAACATTAATTTATTGTTAGATTTAGATGAGTTTCCACAGTGTTGCATGCCGGATGCAAGAGTGCCCCAAGTAAAACAATATTGTTTTTTTTACTTTGAGTGTGAGAGCCCTCGCCGTAAATCATAGTTTTTATTACTTGAGTTGAACAATGAATATAACTTAAGAAAGGGAATACCAAATTTACCCTAAAATCGTCTTTTGTCGTAGTAACCTATGTCACTTTTCGTCATTTTGTAGCTTTGTCATACAGCAAGGGTGCGATGTATATGAAATGTATTATGTACATGAATGAATATGAATGTGTAGGATTTGTATCCTACGTAAGTGTTAGACATTATAAAGATGGTCGAAAGGTGTTAAAAAATATTACATTATTCTACGAAAAACGTGAGTCATTATATATTTTCATCACATCTTCAATCTAGAATAAACCAATTCAAACCGAGTAGGTTCGGGTATTTTGCTAGTCTCTACTATTATAAAAGGAAGTGTTTGTCTAGTTGTTTGTCTGTTTCTTGCCGCTAAATCCTAACGATTCTAAGGCACTTATATCAATGAGATTTGGCACATAGTTAGTTCAAATTGTTTGTAATTTTTGGGTCCCGGCGAATTTTAAAATTCAGTCTAAAAGATTTTTAAATGAATTTAATAGTTTTATTCTCCATCGGTTTTTCAACGCATTTTTCCGGAAGAAGAAACACCCCAATCTTGACTTTTCTACCCACGTGACCTTGCCGTCAGGCTTTAGAATTATGCCAATTTTTTTCATCGCGGTAGATTCTAAATTTATTTTTTCCGTTTTCGCTTTCATTTTGTGCAGAGGAATGATTTTCCAGCAGAGGATAAAAAAAAAAAGGTTTTAACTTTAGTTATGTAGTTCTTTTTTCTATCTCCTAGACCGTTAAAGATAGAGTAAATATTTCAACGGATTTGAAATCTGCGGAAAATTTCTTTTTAGATCGATACCTAAAAATATGACTTTCTTTAAATAAATAATTTTTAAATTAAATACATCTTTTATATTTTCGCAAGAGATTGTGACGTCACGTGAAACAGATTGCATCTTCTGCCCTTCGCGTTAAAAAAAAAAAGAAACATATTACATTTTCTGATCTATTCCATTTCAGGGAATGAGAGAAAAAATAACAAAACATTTTGACTGGGATTGTTAATTTTCTGTAAAAATGACGAACTGATACGAATAGATTTGATGAATAGATTAGTTATTACCTCAGATCCACTTTATTTCTTTAGTAGGCTATTTAATTTAGGTAGTTGAGGTTCCAAGTATATAATTTTGTAATATTTTTCAAATGTCTTCCCCTTTAGTTTTTCTATATTACATATATCTTTATTTTAAAATGGAAATGCTATGGGTACATCTGACCATTATTCAGGTGTACGTGAATATAAAATTCCAAAACATACGGTTAATAATTGACCGAAGATATTTAATATAGGGAGAAAAGTGGACACATTTCTTTAAATTTAGCATATTTCTGCATCTAAATAGTTACTAAAAATGTTAAATATGTTCCATATCAGTATTTTATCAGTCACAGCCTCTTCTAATCACCCAAAACCAATGTATTTTTGATGCAATAATTTTGCCCGCCTAGATTGCTAAAATGACACACTGTGCGCCGCAATGAAGAAACACACCAGACTATTAGAAACGGCGCGGAATCAAACCCGAAGGGAAAGATCAGAGGACAGCATCATTTAATTTTGAACCACGCTCAGATGACGAATAAAGATAAGAGGCTACCTCATAATTTTGAATCACAGTCAGATTACGAAGTCAACAACCCACTCTCCAAACTTCCACATCACGCCAACGTGAGACAAAATTCTAGGATTTTAAAGAAGGTAGGTACTATTTTACTACAATTAATGACTGGAAATACAGTATCTCAATAAGGCATTTCAGAGCAGAAGTAAATTAGTTTAAAAATAGGCTTTATATAGTATTAAGAGAGGAACCTAACAGCAATTTTGCCGATAATATTTTATCAATAAATTCCTTGCCATGAATGGATACTACTGGTACTAGAGAAAGAGAAATGCTTATAAAATATTCAATAAATTACTTGGAGCTTATTGAAAGCATATTCTTATTTGTTTAAAACGTTGTTTTGGTAATTCAAACTAACTTCGTAAAATGTTTCTATCAGTTCAAATAGAGTTAATTAACCCTCTTGATGGTTCATCTTAGCGTTGAAAACTGCATTGTTGACGACTTGAAAAAGCTAGACTCTGATCCAAAACCTTTTCCTAGTTGGTGTTTCAATCCTCAGTAATAAGGCAGCTTGTTTCGAAACAGTACCTATTCATTAATAAAACTACTGTCCAATAGGGATGCGACATCGATGTTTTATAAAAAAACATCGATGTATTTACCATCGATTTAATGTAGCCGAAGTTTTTTAACATCGATGGTTTTTACATTTTTGATGTTTTTACGTTGTTGATGTTTTATTTTGTATAATAAAAGTACCGGTGTAAAAATTTTAAAAATAACGGTGCAACTGAATATTTGTCAGTGATAGCGACATCCGTCCCATCAGAAAATGCTTTTTACTTAACTGGTGGAACAGTTAGTGAAAAACGGAGTCGGCTTAAGGGGGAGAAAGTTAGTAAACTTCTTTTTTTATAAATAACAAATATTGGAGCATATAATTATTACAGGCCCCAATATTTTTTATTTGCAGGACATAAAAATAAGTTTATGTTTCCCCCCATAGGTTGATAAATAATTAATATCAACTAACAATGAATTATTGTTATGTACCTACCTGCTTATACTTATAGTTAGTAGTGCCTATTTGAAATCGTTGTAAATATTATTTTCTTTTGTATTATTCAATACGAAAACAAAAGACTCGTTAATTGTTCTTATTAATGTTTTTACTTTGTTTTGACAGTTAAAACAAATCTTAGTTATAAATTAATAAACACGGCAACTGACAAATAATTTAAAACTTACCCCCGGGCTAACATTAATGTTAGAGGTTACTAAACAAGTTTTTAAAAAATGGAAAAAAAAAGTTTAAAAACATGGATGGTTTTTGGGCTTTGTATCATTAACATCGTTTTTTAATTATTGAATATCAATGTGTTGAAACATCGTTGTTTTGTTGTCGATGTCGTATCTCAACTGACCAGATCTTTAAGAACGAGGTAGCTCGTCACTGCCATACATGATAAAATCTTGATGGACCATGTATCTAGCTGAAACCACTTCGAGGGTTAAAGGCCTTTGACAACAATAAGCTTCATGTCCAGTTCTAGAGCAATCAATTTCCTGAAAAGTTTAAGGCAGGTAGCCTATTTGTGAGGATCCTTATTTGTCATCTCGTGAACAATTTACTTAACACTGTACTTAGAATATCCCGTAATAATAATCCGTACAAAATCCTTGCAATATCCCGTAAACTATCAAAACTAATATTTAAAACTTACCCTAACACTTCCTTAAGAAGCAAACCATTTCTTCAATTTCCTCACTGTACTACAAGAAAACCGATTAAACTAAAGACCCTGTATTGGAGAGAGAGAGAGAGAAAAGACACTTGCAAAGAAAACGGAGCATGTGTCCATTAAGTGCAAGGAACAAAGGGTGTAAGTGACAATCGAATGGATGTTGTTTCATTTCGAGTGTCACGAAACGTACCCTCTTCATCCCCCCCAGCCGACTGACGGGATTGGGGAAGTTGAAAGGCGGAAGCTGCATGTATTTGTTCACTTTAATTGTGAAGTCTTCGAATCCCACCGGAGGGGAGCTGACAACGCCAAGGTAAGACTGGAATGCTTTTTTCGCCACGTCTTCGATTTCATCTCGCAGTAAACCTGTATGGAAATAAAAGAAAAAGTCGTTTTGAATAACCAGCATATCATGTATATGAAAGTTGAAATATAAATTATAAATTAAAATAACTGGAAATCAAGTACACAAAGCGATTCTTGGGGCAAAATTCAACAGGTATTAGGGTACACTAAAATAATAATTTTTTTAGATAGCATTTTTTTAGATACAAGCGTCGCGCTTGAGCGTAAAAATTTCGCAGAGTGATTGTAACTCATGGGACCAACTTCAAGTGGTGTTAGGGCACACTAAAATAATCATTTTTGTTTTTACGATGTATAGGCATAAGTGACGCGCTTAGATGGAAAAATTTCGCAGGGTGACTCGTAACACATGGGACCAACTTCAAGGAGTGTTAGAGCACACTAAAATAATCATTTTTTTAGATAGCTATGTATGGACACAAGTGACGTGCTTTGGTGCAAAAATTTCGCAGGGTGATTCGGAACTCATGGTACGAACTTCAAGGGGTATTAGAGCACACTAAAATAATCATTTTTTGTAGCGATATATAGGCATAAGTGACGCACGTGAACGCAAACATTTCGCAGGGTGTCTCAGAACTCGTGGGAACTTCAAGGAATGTTTGAGCACACTAGAAGAGTCATTTGTTTAGATAGCGATGTATGGACACAGGTGACGCGCTTTGGCGCAAAAATTTCGCAGGGTGATTTGGTACTCATGGGACCAACTTCAAGGGGTGCAAGAGCACACTAAAATAATAATTTTTGTATAGCGATGTATGGGCACAAATGACGTATTTGGACGCAAAAATTTCGCAGGGTGTCTCTGAACTCATGTAAACTTTAATGAGTGTTAGAGCACACTAAAATAATCATTTTGTTTACAAGGATACATGTGCGCCGGAGACGCGCTACGGCTCAAACACAAGAATTGCGAAGCAAACGAAACAGTGTTTATTGACATCATTATTTTATAAATTATTTCTAATGATTAAACATAATGAATTTTACAGTAATTATTCACAGGTACACCAACAACATTAATGCAAGTTTTGCTGTGTCGATGCTTGTCTTTGGGGTCTTTTTCGCTGCTGAGAATCCACTAATTTGTTCGACGCGGTTGCACATCGTTATTTTGCAGGAACCCTTCAATTCAAAGGCATGTTTCGCAAGCTTGCACTAATGTTGGTGCATTTATTGTAAGAACTCAGTTTCAGCATTTATTGTAAGAACTCAGTTTCAGCATTTATTGTAAGAACTCATAGCAAAATAGAAATTTTAAAGTAATGATGGAAATGAGTATTTTGTTTAATTTCCTGCTAATTTATTTATTTTAACTAACGTCGCACTGAATCAACACCAAAAACTGTCGGTGACAGTTCGGATCATCTCCAAGGGAAAGATTTAACGTAATTTTGAACCGCGGTCCGAAGACGAGATAAAACCTCAGCCGGTACTCCACTCTACAAACTTCCACACTAGATTTTCCAGACGACAGATTTAAGGTTCACCAGCCGCCTCTATACCATACGCTTGAAAACATCCATACACTGACCCGGATTCGAACCAGGAACCTTCCGATCTAGAGGCTAACACCTTAACCACCAGACCCAATCCCAAAGGGAAAGATCCCAGGCTAACACATCATGACTTTAAGCCACGGTCAGATGACGAGGTAAAACCTGTGCTTGAACCCGACTGTCCAAATTTCAACACAGTGTCAATGTGAGGACATTTTAGGCCATGACGAAACTAACAGGTACCAGACCTTTGCATATGAATCTTTGGTTGGATTCGAACTCGAAACTCTCGAGTTGCTAATCCGTTACTCTTCCAACCAGTCAGCCGTGGGTCGTACGGGCTAAAGTGGTGCGTTTAGGCTCAAACACAAAGATTGAACTTGAAACGAAACAGTGCTTATTGACATCATTATTTTATAATTAAATATTTATAATGATTTTTACACTAATTGATCACAGCTACATCACCAACATTAATGTAAGCTTGACAGCTTCTATGATTGGATTAGTATCAGGCAGGTAGGTATTTAATAAACGTCTTGCTGGAGCAACGCAACGGGTTATTGGCGAAGGTTCGTGGTCAACTCCCGAAGGGAAAGATTCGTGAAACCATCACAATTCATAGCTAAAGTGTATGATTTGTTAATTACAATCCAAATCTTTACTAGCCGACCAACCGGTATAGTGGTTAAGGTGTTAGCCTCTAGATCGGAAGGTTCCTGGTTCGAATCCGGGTCCGGGCATGGATGTTTGTAAGCGTATGGTGTAGAGGCGGCTGGTGCACCTTAAATCTGTCGTGGCCGAAAGTCCTCACGTTGGGTTGGCGTGGAAGTTTGGAGAGTGGGGTGCCAGCTCAGGTGTTGCTTCGTCATCTGACCGTGGTTCAAAATTACGAGGCGTTGTCCTCGGATCTTTCCCTTAAGGGACTGATCCCGGACCGTCGTCAATAGCCCGTTGTGTTGCTCTAGTACGACGTTAACTAAAATTACCATTACCATTACCATTACCAAATCTTTTCAATGTAACTGTAGTCTATGCGGTATACTTGGTTCATAGATGATTTTACGCCATTATCATACCATCAATCACTTGGGATAAATTAGTTATATGAAATCAGAACAAGTCAAGTCCTACTTCTGTAACGGTGTTACCAAAACAAGTGCAATTCCAATGAATCATTACTTAACACATATTTGTGAATACTTAAATTCAGCTTGGTAAGGCACAAGATATGATGGTTTTATTTAGGGAAATTCGATTCAAAATCAGAAAGCAATGCTAGCTGCAAAACACGTGGTTTAATCAACAATTTATAGAATACTGATTTCTGATACAAACATGAGCAGATGGAAAACGTTTTTGGCTTCAATAAAATCCCTGACAGTGAACTATCACACACCGATGGAAAAATGACTACATTAAATCGCAAAAGCTGATTAAGTGCTTAGAAACTTATTACAAAATTCTTAATTAAATTCAGAGGGTTGGTACAACAGTGAAAAGCGACTTTAATATCGTTGGTCTTGTATTAAACGAATATTAAATTGTGAAGCATTATGACCAGGAAAATAGTAATTTCAATGCATGTGTTTCCATTTTTGAATTAATTTATGTCATTTAATCTGAAGAAATAATAAAATGTTTTAATGGTTGTAAGACCTAACGTATTGAAGCTAAAAATAGTTGCATATAAGCGGTGAAATAAATGCAAAAAATACATAAAACACATATTATATACCTACATAATTACGCATTATTTTTGTCTATCCAGGTAGTTATATATATCAATTATCGTTACACTGTAGCACATAATGGTTTATAAACGATGGTCCGGTAGCAAACCCGAAGGGAAAGATTAGTGGACAGCACCACGTACATGTATGTCTTGAGTATGTTAATAGGCCAGAGATAAAAAAAAGTACATAACTTCTACCATATCAATGCAATTAAGTTCATACTTAAGTTACGTATACCGGATAAATAGTTTGTAACCGTCCCGGTGGTTGTCTCGGCGAGATATCTTGTCATGAGAGAAGAAAACTCGCCAGAACCTGATCTCTTGGTCACCATGTCTCGTCTTTAGAAGAAAACTCGCCAGATCCTGATATATTGGTCATCAAATCACGTTAGAAGAAAACTCGCCACATCCTGATCTGTTGGTCACGTTTCGTCATTAGAAGAAAACTTGCCAGATCCTAATCTCTTGGTCATCATATCTCGTTATTAGAAGAAAACTCGCCAGATCCTGATATCTTGGTCATCATGCCTCGTCATTAGAAGAAACCTCGGCACATCCTGATCTCTTGGTCATCATGCCTCATCTTTAGAAGAATACTCGCCAGATCCTGATATTTTGGTCATCAAATCTTGCTGTTAGAAGAAAACTCGCCACATCCTTATACTCTTGGTCACGTTTCGTCATTAGAAGAAAACTTGCCATATCCTAATCTCTTGGTCATCATATCTCGTCATTAGAAGAAAACTCGCCAGATCGTGATCTCTAGGTCATCATGTCTCGTCGTTAGAAGAAAACTCGCCAGATCCTGATCTCTTGACATCAAGTCTCGTTGTTAGAAAAAAAACTCCGCAGATTCTGATCTCTTGGTCACGTTTCGTCATTAGAAGAAAACTTGCCAGATCCAGTTCTCTTGGCCATCATGCCTCGTCATTAGAAGAAACCTCGGCAAATACTGATCTCTTGGTCATCATACCTCGTCTTTAGAAGAAAACTCGCCGGATCCTGATATATTGGTCATCAAATCTCGTCATTAGAAGAAACCTCGCCAGATCCTGATCTCTTGGTCATCATGTCTCGTCGTTAGAAGAAAACTCGCCAGATCCTGATCCAATGTCATCAAGTCTCGTTGTTAGTAAAAAACTCGCCAGATCCTGATCCCTTGGTCACTTTTCGTCATTAGATGAAAACTTGCCTGATCCTAATCTCTTGGTCACTATGTCTCGTCATTAGAAGAAAACTCGGCAGATCCTGAGCACTATGTCATTATGTCTCGTCATTAGAAGAAAACTCGTCAGATCCTGATCTCTGAGTTGTAGGATGCGCAGGAATTAAACATGTGCATCCTACAACGAAAAGCTTGCTAGCGCAGTGGACATACCCTCTGAGTCACGACGTCCCACGAGAAAGGATGGAGAGCGGAAAGTAGAGAAAGCTTGCGTGTTTGAAAAATTGGTAATATCCATGGTGCAAAACGTTTAACTTTTCTCGATAGTACATTTGATTCATTTTTTAAACGCTTTACGACTATATCGCTGCAGTTTAATTTACATTAAAGTTTTAAATGAAAAGGATATCCTTTTAAACGATTGAACTTGCTTGTAGAGTATTTATATTCCTTGAGCCTACCCGTTTAAGTTATGTATAAACGTTCCATTTGAACAAAATATTATTTGCGTCTCATTTCAGTTGGAAAATGTCGCATCTGCACTTAGCAGAAATTACTTTACAGATAAAGTAAAACAAATTATCTTATCTCACAAAGCACATTCATAACGCATTTGTATGATTGTAGCCGTTGTTAACACTTCTTTTGCTCCTTAGATAAATTCAAAACAAAAATATAATATATTGTTCAAAAAAATTAACTTGAATGAAAGGAACTTAGGAAAATATGCAGATAATTGACCGAATACTGATTATTCTCAGAGTATTTTTGTAAATTATTCTTCAGAATACGAATGTACTTAATATGTACTTTTTTGTAAATCTAGGAAACAGAATGATCAATCAAGCTTACTAATTTTACAAATACTGCAAATATTTATCTCACAAAAACTGCAACACATGTAATTAAGGGCATAATTACATAGTCAAAGAATTTACTCGTATTAATGATGCTAATCACACAATTGCTTCAGAGTACATCAGCAAATATTTTCTATATTTATTTCTACCCATGAAACTTGATTATCTGTTATCCAGATGACAATGTGTTTACCAATTCATCAGATTTATTTAAACCAATCTAGTCACTTAAATGAGAATATATGTTTGAAAACAATTTTCTGTACTTATGGCTAACTAAAATCAAAAGGAAAGAATTAAAAACATATCCTGCGGTTATTAATGGTTAGAAATTACTCTTTCTAAGCAAATCGATAACAATACTCCCTTTTGCGATTTGATATTTATTTCCATTACTTTTAAGCAGCAATTTCATGTCGTATTTTTAAGTTTGTTGTTTTACTTAGTTTTTCCAGCCCCACTTCATTAACTTATGTCACTCAATGTTTTCTATTGTTTATATAATTTTGCATGGTACATTCCATAAAAATTATCCATCAGTTAAAAATACGTTTAAAACAGTTTTTTCAGATGCTTATAAAATTACACACATTTGTTCTTAGCTCAAATTCTCTAAGTTAACCTTTCTTAAAACTAGAAACTAAGCTAAAACAGTTCCTACTTCCGAAAATCATTTAAAAGTATTTATTTATGTTGAAAGTATCTCGTTCCAAAGTATCACTTCTTTGAGAATACATTATTGAACGAAATTCACTGTGAATGAATACTTACTAATATGAAGGATTTGGAAGTGGAATTAAGGAAGCAGATGCTATTAAAAAGCGAAATAGAAAGCAATAACTAAAACTTTATCTGTTAAATTTGTTTTGATTAGACATTTTTTCATATTCAGTTCGAGATTAGCTTAATGTATCACATTCATTTAAGGTCAGTTACATTTACGATTCAGTTGAAATTGGTAGATCATAAAATTTTAAGCTCACTTCATAGATAGAAAATTCGTAATGAAACATTAACAAAATTCGTGATACGTACAGAACATACAATGGCTCCCAAAAGTGTTCGTACACTTAAAAAATTTGTAGAAAAAGTGCTGTAGTCCGGAACTAATTTTAAATATTAAGTTCAATGTTTTTTATGTCATCTCCATGTTATTGTAAATAAAACCTAACATTTTAAAAACAAATATTGACTCATTTTCTTTTTATAAAAGTGAAAATGCAATGAAGTATAGAACGAACATGTCACAAAAGTGATCGTACAACTAAACATTTCAGATAAATTCATAAATAAAATTATCTTCGATCATTTTTTTTTTAAATTTTTATTTTGCATTGTGGTGACATTTGAAGTATCGTTTGGCCTTAATGTTTTGTTGCTTACGTCGTAATATTCTATTTATTATTTAAAAATGGCTCGCAATCGTAAGGAAATCAAAGAACAGCATTCGCAAATTGATTATTTTTCCTCATAGTATTTGTAAATCAGTTCAGAATATCGCTAAATTAGTAAAATTGTTTTCCATTCTACGATGAAGTATGTGATAAAATGCTTTAAAGACGAAAATCGGATCGAAAAGAAGGTAAAAAAAGATCGTCTGCAAAGTTAACTCAACGTGATCAGAGATTTATAGTTAGAAAATTTGTGAAAAATCCACGTTTGTGTGAGTGCAATAAAACCTTCTACAGAATTTACTGAAATATTTTCTACTGCAATTTCGTTCAATGCGTTCCATTTTTTTGTAAGAACGAAAAAGAGAAAGCTTAGGCTTTCCTTCACAAAATCAATGATAAATAAGCCCGAAACGTATTGGAATCATATCTTATTTGCAGATTGAAGTAAATTTAACATTTTTGGTTCTGACGGTCGTATACGTGTATGGAGAAGAAAAATAAGAGGATAATCTCGAGAACTTTGTTGCAACATTAAAGCATGGCGATGAAAGTGTCCTTTTGTAAGGGTGCATGTCATCATCAGGACGGTAATTTGGTATTTATTCTAGGCATAGTGAATCATGCTCTTTTTTTAAATATTTTATAGGACAATTTAAAATTGTCAACCAAAAATTTCGGTATTGGAAATTTTTTTTAAAATCAAGATAACGAACCTAAGCACACGGCGTTCGCTTCTGTGTCTCTAAAATTAACCACAATTTCTGTAAACACAACCTCAGTTGCCCGATTTAAACCCAATAAAACCCATTTGTAGGGAACAGGAAGTTATAGTGCGAATAAACTAGTGAACTCTATTTCCAGACACCTAAAAGTTGTAGCGGTTTTATATATATACCAGGGGGCCCGCCCCATGCTCGCTATTGCTCGCCGACCCCAGGAGGATTGCTTTGCAATCCTCATTGGTTCGCTGCGAGGACCTTACTCTCTTCGCTCGCATAAATGAAGACATGTGTCCTAGCAGAAGGGGTTGTTTACAAAATATGATACTCCAAAAAATATTTTTCAAATATTAAATTTGTAGGGCTGCAGAAAAGTTATACAGTACCTCTGCAATCAGAACTCGAACAATTTGGAATTCAAATGAAAACTTTGAGCAAATTTGGACTCGAAATGTGAGCGCCGCTTTGAAAATCGAATACCCAGCATGTTGTTTGTAAGTAAGCTACAACATCTCGACTAATATTTATATAAATTTCAATAAAATTTCATACGATAACGCTATAAATTCAATTGAGGAGCGAGGCTTTGTGGTAAACAATTGTACAGTATTGCCAAAACGCGATAACAAATAACGTGTTTTTTGCGTGCCAAGTAAGAGAATTATATACATAGATATATGCTATAGGATATTCTACTAAGTACTAATTCACCGAAACATTACAGTTTTTACTAATTTGTATTTTTTAAGTGTACGAAGACTTGTGATGTAACTTTTATGTTACTTTTTTGTAAGGTTCGCCATCTCGCATCTTACAAGAAGTGAAACGCCAAGTTGGCAACCCTACATAGAAAACGCCAAGCTGGCAACCTAAGAACAAAGCTTTTTCAATTAAAAGAAACGTCCACGAGATTTCAAGCCAAGGA
Organism: Metellina segmentata; assembly: GCA_947359465.1. Lineage (NCBI taxonomy): Eukaryota > Metazoa > Arthropoda > Arachnida > Araneae > Tetragnathidae > Metellina > Metellina segmentata. Next base: position 127,936,016 of record OX375873.1, on the reverse strand, counting down.
AGTGCGGCAAAAGCCAATTAAAAAAAGTCAGAGCAATAAATAGTTATCGATACAACTAAAAGATAAAATCCATCTTTAGAACAGGAGGTCAAGTAAAGATTATATACAGCCGGTGGGAGGAAAGTTACACTTTTCAATGCCTATCCAAATGTAATTGCTACTTTATACTACATGTAACTTACGTGACGTGACCGATTAAATTTAGTAAAATATACTCCAAATATGGAATTTTGACTCTGTGTCTTTTGAGTCTTTTACTGAACTTTCACGACGGAGCTCAGCAACAACCATCGGCCTCGGACCACTACTGGCGCAGTCGACAGGATCTTCGAACCCTGGAAATGAAGGTGAGAGCTCATCCTGAGTTTTTATTTTTTTTAATTCATGCAACTCCCACACAATTACGGAGCGAAAGTAGACTTTGTTGAAATATAATGCTATTCATTTTTGTTTAGAACACTTACGTGTTATGTGCACCACAGTGCAAATTTTATTCAGCACACCATGTGTTAATTAGTTCAATGGTTTATTGGGAAAAAGTTCATCAGAACTAGATAACTGTTGCGTTTTGGTTTTAAAAAGAATAGCTACTTTCGTTTCGGTAATGCATGTATGTAAATGCGATTTATCTGTATTATTGTATTAATATATGCAAATTTTGATTAGCACACCATGTGTTAATTGGTATAGAGGTTAATTGATAAAAAGTTCACCAGAACTAGATACCTTTTGTGTTATTGAGTTAAAGAATAACTACATTCGTTTCGGTAATGCATGTATGTAAATGCGATTTATCTGTAGTATTGTATTAATATATGCAAATTTTGATTAGCACACCATGTGTTAATTGGTATAGAGGTTAATTGAGAAAAAGTTCACCAGAACTAGATACCTTTTGTGTTATTGAGTTAAAGAATAACTACATTCGTTTCGGTAATGTATGTATGTAAATGCTATTTATGTGTACTATTGTATTAATATATGCAAATTTTGACTAGCACACCAGGTGTTAATTAGATTAATGGTTAATTGAGAAACAGTTCATCAGAACTAGATACTTTTTGTGTTATTGGGTTAGAGAATAACTATTTCGTTTTGGTAAACGGGGATTTCTGCGAATGTTTGTTGTTAAGGCGTAGAGTTAATATAAATCATAATTTTAGACTATTTAGAGTGAGGTTTCCAACCCTTTTCTTTCTGCATTCTGTGGCGTAAATTTAATTCCTGCGTTAAATTCGTTTGGGATGGCGTATCTCGCGAAAGCAAGGAAGGAGGATTTGAAGGTGTTGGCAGATGAATTGGGGTTAGATGTGTTGCCGCAACACTAAATCATCGATTTAAAGAACTCAATATTGAACAGCGAAGAATATGAACAGGAGTTTACCGAAAATCTTTTAAACAGTATCATAACAGATCGGAAAAATGCCGAGGAAAGGCGTTTCTTGGCTGAAAGTGAGGAAAGGCGTTTCTTGGCTGAAAGTGAGGAAAAGTGCATCGCTGCTGAAGAAAGACGTTTTGTGATGGAACTCGAGAAACGTTCTGCTTTCGAGTTAGAAAAGCTAAGGCTCGAAATGGAAGGCCGTCACAATACAGAAACATCAAATGAAGGGAATTCGAGCAACTCTAAGCACATCTACGATTTACAAAGAGTGATGCAGAAGTTCGATCCTAAAGAAGGAGACATCAGTCTATATCTGGTTCTTTTCGAGAGGCAGGCAGAACATGCTCACATTAAAAGGGAGGACTGGGTGTCACAGCTTTTTGGTTTATTACCCTATGACATTACTCAGTTAATTGCTAGAGAAGAAGCGACTGTCGCATATGACTACAGCCACGTGAAAGGGTTATTGCTAAAAAGGTTTAAACTAAGCCCAGAAACCTTCCGATTGAAATTTGTCCAGCTCAAGCGGACTGAAGATAAATCGTGGAAGGATTTTGCCTTTGAATTGACAAATTATTTTGAAGAATGGATTCAAGGTCTTGAGGTTGCGGATTTCGAAACGTTAAAGCATCTGGTAATTACGGATCAATTCAAACGTAAGGTACCTCCGGAAATGCGAGAGCATTTTGTCGATGTGTGTGTGAGTGGAGCACAATAAAATCTCCTACTACTCTAGCGGAACTCCTTGACAAATACGAAAGTGTTCGAGGGTTCAAGAAGAAATTCCAATCACCTGAAAACATAGTAAATAAGGAAAGAAATTCACATTTTCAAGAAAGAAGACGCTTTCAAGAAAGGAACTCCGATTTTCCTGCTAGATATGGACAGTTTCACGAGAGGAGCACTCATCAACGTAATACGAGTCCGAAAAATGAAGCGGGAAGGAAGAAGAAGATTCAGTGTTATTCTTGCGGATCATTTCAGCATCTTAGAAACGCATGTCCTAAGCTAGGAAGAAGACAAACTTCAGCAGTTGTGAGCAATATTGGAGCCCAAGACGCTACAACATCATGTGCAAGGGAAGACATGGTGGAGCCTCCATCGATGTTGACGGCAAAAGTGACCGTTCCAGTCACAAAGGCTGTAGAATACCAAAGAGGTATTGATGAACTCAAGATAGTGAGTTTAAAAAGCGGTAATAATATCTTCGACCGTATTATCGATTCTGGAGCGCAGATTTCAGTCATCCGGGCTGATCTGATTGATGATTCTCAAAATGAAGGGGAAGGAAAAATTAAAATTGTATCCGCATTTGGTGAGACAGAAATGGCACCTCTCAAGATAATCCATGTGAAAATCAATGACGGACGACACGGAGAAATTCCAGTGACATGTGCAGTGTCTGAAAAATTAGTAAGCGACATGCTCGTAAGCGTTTCAACGTATGACGCTTTAAACTCGAATGTGGAACTTTATGGCAATATTTTTAGCCAAGAAGGGGTTTCTCGAGTTGGAGAAACTTATTCAGTTTCGTCCTTAAACGAACTTACCTTGGCCCGTAGTGACACCGCAAATCACCCTGGGGTTAATGAGAAACGGAACGAGTTCGTGCAATTTCAATTGGAAGATGAAAGTTTAAAGGATATTTGGGAATTAGCAAGAAATAGAAGAAATGCATTCGAAGTGCAAGATGGGTTATTGGTACACTCAGAAATCGTAGGAGGAGAGAAAATTCAGCAGGTAGTTTTGCCTAAATTTAAAAGGCCGTATGTCCTAAAAATGGCACACGAAATTCCATTGGCCGGTCATTTAGGAGAACAGAAAACCAAACAACGGATAAAGTATTCCTTTTACTGGCCGAATATCAAGATTGATGTCAAACATTTTTGTGAAAGCTGCAAGGTCTGCCAGCTACGTAGAGGTACCACTTACAATGACAGAATTCCTATCCAACTTATTGTGAGACCTGAAAATCCTTTTGAAGTGTGGAGTGTAGATTGTATTGGTCCCCTAGAGCCACCATCCTCAAGAGGGCACAAGTTTATCGTTTGTGCTGTGGATTTGTGCACGAGATGGGCGGAAGCTATACCAGTAAGAACATTACTGCGAAAACAACTTGCGACGTCCTGATGAAAATTTTCTCCCAGACGGGGTTTCCTAAAACTATCTGTACCGATCAAGGGACAAATTTCACAGCACAGCTCACCAAGGGCTTCATGCAAGTTATCGGGGTGTCACCAAGATTTTCAACTCCGGGGCATCCAGAAAGCATGGGAGCCGTGGAGAGATGGAGCAAAACCCTGAAGGATATGCTCAGTAAGAACATACAAGAAAATGGTCGACAATGGGATATTCATCTCCCTTTCTTACTATTCGCATACAGAGAAGTACCTCACAGTACCACGGGAGTATCGCCATTTCAGTTGGTGTATGGAAGGTTACCTCCAGGTCCATTAAAATTAATTAAGGAGAGTTGGTTAGGAGAAACCGAAATTCCAACAGGAGCATCTCCTTCTGTTGAAAAATACTTAGAAGACCTTCGTCAAAGGATGAAAACGGCACACGAGATTGCCGCAAGGAATGCCGAAAAGGCACAAGGCTATTACACATCTAAATATAATCTGAGAGCGAGAGAAAAGACTTTCAAGGTTGGTGATAAGGTACTGATCCTTATTCCATGTTCTAGTCACAAACTTCTGAAGAACTGGTCAGGACCTGCAACTATTATCCAGCTAACTCGACCTCATTCTGCGTTGGTCGAGATGGAGGATAAAAGCCGAAAAGAGTTGCATTTCAACAAACTACGACCTTATATAGCCCGAGTTGAACAGGTGGGGTCGATTTTCGAACAAGATCAGGACTTTGGGGAAATCTTTTATGCCCCTACTCGAAATAAGAGTCAATGTGCAGACGATATTAAGGGTCATGTGTTCCAGACTACAAAGGCGTTGTGCGAAGAACAGCGACACCAATTAGTTCAGACCTTGGAAGGGTTTCGAGAAGTTTTCAGTGCACGACCTGGCCGAGCCAGAGTTGATGGACATTCAATCAAACTAACTAAAGATTGTGTGCCAAAGAAAATGCATCCCTATCGGTTTCCTATCGCCTTTTACATTAGAAAACTCACCCCATGCCGAACTCGGTGGGCCACTATCGAACAGGAGGCGTATGCTGTTCTAAGGGCGTTGAAAAAATTTGACACTTGGATATTTGGAGCACAAGTCCAAATTGTCTCCGATCATAACCCCCTTACTTATTTGACCCAGGGAATGCCACAGGGTGCAAAACTTGCACGTTGGGCTTTGGCATTGCAAAGATATAACATGAATATATTGTACAGAAAGGGTAGTAAGCATGGCAATGCAGATGCCTTATCGCGCATCAAAATTGATGAACCCTAGTTTTATTCAGTTCATATAAATATGTATATATATTTTTTTTCTTCTCAAAACTGTAATCTGATTTAGATAATTTTGATAACGTTCTTGTGACTTGTATTATGTATTTTATGTGGGAGTTCATGAATGTTAGTGTAGATATTTTTTTGAGCTCTCACGCTTCTCTCGAAGGACTGGATATCGTAATGAAGACCAGCTAATTAATTATGACTTTTAGTTATGATTCTAGATGGCGATTGGCAGCAGCATCATCACTTATGACTTAAGTGATGGATGTGCTTCCCCGGAGGGACATGTGAGGTTCGCCATCTCGCATCTTACAAGAAGTGAAACGCCAAGTTGGCAACCCTACATAGAAAACGCCAAGCTGGCAACCTAAGAACAAAGCTTTTTCAATTAAAAGAAACGTCCACGAGATTTCAAGCCGAGGAAGTGCGGCAAAAGCCAATTAAAAAAAGTCAGAGCAATAAATAGTTATCGATACAACTAAAAGATAAAATCCATCTTTAGAACAGGAGGTCAAGTAAAGATTATATACAGCCGGTGGGAGGAAAGTTACACTTTTCAATGCCTATCCAAATGTAATTGCTACTTTATACTACATGTAACTTACGTGACGTGACCGATTAAATTTAGTAAAATATACTCCAAATATGGAATTTTGACTCTGTGTCTTTTGAGTCTTTTACTGAACTTTCACGACGGAGTTCATCAACAACCATCGGCCTCGGACCACTACCTTTTGATTAATGATTTTCCAAAAAAAAAAGTTTTACTATGTTTTTAAAATATTTCATGTAGTTTTGTTAAGAACATGTCAGATATTATTAAAAAATCCCCATCATGAAACATAAGTTTTTGCTAATGGATAGAGCAGTATTTCATTGAAATTTGTAAGTGTACGAACACTTTTGGGAGCCACTGTATTTATATATTTGAACATGTTATTACGTAATTGTTTATGAAAAGAGATTACAATAATCTTATAATATTCTTGTGTTCAAATAAAACAGCAGCTTGTACTAAATATTCTTGCGAAATTCGTAATTAAAGAGTATTTTAAACAGAAAGAATATTATTCCTTCAAATACCATATTTACGTCGTAAAACATTTTTCTATACCACAGAACAAAAGTATAGAAATTTAAATTGATTCCAATTCTTTTTCTTAATTCCTTAAAAGTCAAATAGTTGGAATTGTTTTTGCACATTTAACGACACACACATCCTTTTTCAAATTTAATCAGGTGAACGTATTCAACTTATCTGAAATCGAAGGACGTTATCATATCAATATTAAAATAGGCACACGAGGGAAGTACGTTTTTAGTATTTTGCTGTCAAGATAACGCCATTCAAATTGGTTTAGTTTAAAATCTGTTCTAAGCGTTTCTGTCCTGCTTTTCCAATGTATAGTACACTTTTCTGCTATCAGTTTCTTGAAAACATTTATTAAATTCTTGCTAAGCAGTCTACTTTTTTTAGAAAGGATAACAAAGTTACTTTGAGCAAAAAATCTCTTCCTGATTCGATTGTAGGATACTTTCTTTGAGAACACAAAAACTATTCCAATTCCTTAATATTTAGAGAACGGTAGAATAATTTAAAACGTTATTTGCCTCTTTGCCTGATACGAATGCATTTGTATAAATACCATAAGAAAAGGAGAACAATGTTGTCTGTTACCTCATAGTAACAGACAACATTGCAGAACTTTAACTCCAGACATCGAATTGCTTTGACAATTTTCCGTGAATTTTGCGCTACAGTGTCCCATGATAATAAACTATAAAGTACTTTGGAGGTCATGAAAGCATAAAATTTATTTCTTCAAAGTAGGTAAGTAGTTAATTAACGGACCCAGGACCAACACAACGGGCTATTGACGATGGTCCAGGCTCAGTCCAGAACGGAAAGAAGCAAGGATGCCTCTTAATTTTGAATCACGGTCAGATGTCGAGGTCGACACCTGAGACTAGCCCCCACTCTTCAAACTTCCGCATATTGCCAATGCGAGGACATTAGAAGTCAGGACAGATTTAACGTTCACCAGTCATGAACACGACGGTCTTTGGCAGGACCAAGTTTTGAATAATTATGTTGCTCTTCCAACTGTGTTACTGCGGCCATTATATTATACGTATGAATCCTGCATGTTAATCCATGTGGAATTATGCAAGTAACAACCAATTGTGTTCTTGTGAAGTTCAGGTGTACAGTAATTATACTTATGTAATTATTCACTACCTCAGGTTTCTTATTCAACGGTGGTTTGGCTTTTTGAAGATAAATATGCCATATAAAGGTTAAAATAACAGTTGATTTTCGTAAACATTAATCCAAATTTTTCTGTACAGCAACACATAACATAACTAACGATTTGAATTTTATCTTTTAATATATTTGATTTTAAATGTGTTTTAGTCTCTTTTTCTCCAGTTTTCTAATATATTTTTTTGTTCCGAATGTACCCTGTTATGTTTCAATGATTTGTTTATATGGAAAATTACGCATTTTATGACACAGGTTTAATTTCTAAAATAACGTGATAATACGTTCCATAAGTTCGTAATGCGTTAACAAAACATATGCCCTAACTGCTATTGTCATAAATAAAGTTTCACAAATAGAGTTCTTTATATTTGTTTTATATATATACAGGGGTTATAACAGGTTTTAAGGTGTAAAAAAGTGACAAAAGTGACTAATCAAACAAAAAAGTGACGATAAGTAACTAATCGAACAAAATAAGAGACAAATAACAATAATGTCAAATATATCCAAGTAGAAATATAGAAAAGAAAAAGATCCTCCCTAGGCACCCATACCTTTTTCTTTTCTTTCTTTGGATTTATATTTATTTTCTTCATTCAAAAAGTAAAATATTTTCAAACAATATTAACAATGATAACAAAAAAATATTTGCTATCATGATTTTTAAATATGTTGTTCATTTTTGACATAGCTTGAAGGATGTCTTACTTTCCTTTGGTAGATTATGTCTAACTTTTTTTTGTTGTTGAAAAAGTCTGAAATTAATTCTTTCTGTTTCTTCTCATAGAAGAAAGTATATTTTTAAAGTCTGCTTTCGTGACTGAAAGGGCGGCTAAAGTCTCAGATGATGCTGGTCAGCAAAGACAGACTTTAAAAAATGTACTTTCTTCTCTGGAGAAGAAAGAGACAAAATTATTTTTAGACTTTTTATTAATATTACAAATTAATTTTAGACATTACCTAAGCAAGTGCTGCTTCCTTGAAATCTTTATTTTTTATCGCCTTCTTGAGTCTATGAATGGTTTCCTTGAACAATTTTAAAGCACTGTTCAACGCCTCATCGTCTTCCTTACACATAATTTTACGTTTTCGTTCTTCTTCTATTACCTTTCTTTTCTTTGCCATCTGCTTTAATTTTTTCCGTCTTCCAATCTTTCTTTTTCTTTCCCGTCCTTCCCTAATTTTTCTTGTACCTTCCGTTTTATATATTCTAAATAATAGCCACTGTGTAGACTTTATATGCAACCCTTACCATATACATTAGCTTTCATGTGATAGGTACCTAATAAGGTTGACTGTCAAACTCTACCAAGCTAATTTTTACCGTCATCAATGCATTGAGTGTGCGTTCTGACATTGGCTCTGTCTCCTGTCAAAGCTCTTTTTGCGGCTGAAAAACCACGTTCAATGTCAACACTATCATGAGAAAGTGACACAGCAGGCTTCACTAGTTTTGACACAACTGGGTAATTAGTATCCACTCCACTGAAGTTTCGCAGTCTGAAGAACTGGTTCCAGGTTTCATTATAGAACCTTCTTCCTCAAATTCTCTTCGGAAGGATTTCCTCTCATCCAAAAGTATGTCTGTTGGGACCTCCCATGACATTACTCTAGCATCTTCTAATACTTGTCGTACACTCTCACCACTGATCCTCTCAAGAAGACCAAGGCAGTATAAACTTTTAAGGAGAGTTGAACTGAAGGAGGACTTCTTCAAAAGATATTTAACACCAAAAGATATTTAGCACCGTAATTTTTAAGGGCCATGAGTTCGAAGAAAAAATTTCAAGTAATTTTCAAAGACCGTGGGAACTCTGCCTCAGGTTATCATCATTGGGGTTAAAAGAAAATATCAAAAGAAATTGCTGGCAAATTTTTAAAAATCTCATTTTTCTACCTTTTTTTTCATGAAGAAAATATACATGAGCAGAAAAAAAATTCCAATTTCGAAATTTAATTGACACATTTGACTTTTTTTTAGAAGAAAAAAATGAAACATTTTAGTTGCACACTAAATATTCTTCTTTCCAAATAGAATTTAAGAACTTAAACACCTAAAAAAAGTGAAAAATCGACAAAATGTCAAAAAGTGACGAAAGATTTAAAAAAAAAAAAAACGACAAAAAGTGACGTGTTGTAAGCCCTGATTTTATATATTTTAGTATTTTTAATGAAGTGCGTCTAAGCTTTAAAATATGTTGTAATTGATGTATGCGAATATTAACCCTCTGGTTTCGACGGTATATCTCGTACATCAGGATTGACCAATTTTTTGAATGGCGAGATCTCTCTTCATCATGATATTACCAATTTCTTATTGGTAAGATCAAGATCTGTATGTGTTTACAAAATATGTCCTAATTGCTATTGCCATTAATAAAGTTTCACAGATAGAGTTTCTTAGATTTTTTAAAATATATTTTTTAGTACTTTTAATGAAGTGCGCCTAAGCTTTGAAATATGTTGTAATTGATGTATGCGAATATTAACCCTTTGTGGTTTCGATGTGATATCTCGAACATCAAGATTGATCAATTTTGTTATGGCGAGAACTCTCGTCATTATTGTCAATATGAAGATCCGTATCGTTTACAAAATCTGCACTAATATATATATATATATATATATATATATATATATAATTATCCGAATCAATTGGTAATGGAATTCATTTGTATGATCAAAAATTAGGATTTTTTCCCAAATTCTTTCCAAGGGTTGTTGTTGTCTTGTCCATAGATAGAACACTTCAAATAGGGCCATGCACGGTCCACACAATCTCAGCTATTTTAAGGCAATTGTCCGAGTACATGTCCCCCAAGGGGAGTCACTAATTTGTTGAATTCTCGCCAAGATGGCCGGGCAAGAGAGGACGTGTTCGGGACTTAATTCTGTATCACAGTTTTTACTGCTGGGATATGTTCTTGTTCCATCCGTCTAAATTTTCATTCCCCTAAGGTGTCCAGTTCTCAGTCTTACTATGGTTTTGGCAAGTGATCTACTTGTAGTTAGTTCACAGATCTGATGTTTCAGCTTGATGGTCTTGTCCTTGAATTGTGATTTTGCCACTGCATTTATGTCATTAAGGGTGACGAGGGGAAATTTATCTTCATTGAGGTCTCTCGCTTCCTTTGCCAGTACATCGGCTGCGTCATTCCCTTCTATATCGACGTGTGCAGGTATCCATTGTAGAATACATTGGACCCTTTTTCGAAAAAAAGGTCTAGTATGTATTTTAATTAATTACTGTTTGTATGTATGTATATTGAAAATGGGAGAAAAAAAATACTATTTTTAAAGAAAAAGAGCTTTTAATTAATTAAATGAAAAAGCAACACTTTTACATGTTAAGCGTACTTACAAGTGCTATACGTTAGTACAGTATGCACGTACCGTACTTTAAATGAAAGACATTGCTTGCTGAACATCTCGGTTAAAGTAAGCTGTTTGACTGTCTCTATCCGTTTTCGGGTAGCCAAGTCGCGCATCCGTTTGACAGTGAGAAGTCGCATGTGGTCACACTCAGACTGACGCTCCATCCACTTCAACGCTGTTTCAAGGCCGAAAAATGCTTCACTAGAAGATGGTCCCGTGTCTGCATCGACTTCGACATTAAGGTCATCTTCTTCATCGACACTTTCTTCCCTCACATTTTCAATAAGTTCACCATCATTTAGAATTTGAAACCCAGAATCATTACTTTGCGAAGCAGTACGTTTCCGTCTTAATTTTTTTTCTGAAATTCTGAAAGCGATTCGGATAATTGGAGTTCTACTATATATATATATATATATATATATATATATATATATATATATATATATATATATATATATATATATATATATATATATATATATATATATATATATATATATATATATATACTGTGGTTTCGACCGGGATATCTCGCGTACCTAAAGATTGACCCAATTTTTTTAACAGTGAGATCTCTCGTCATCAAGGTATTGCCAAGTGGTTATTAGCAAGATGACGATCAGGTCAACTTTCAAGTGACGAGGTATCTCGTCCATTAAGATCTAGTTAGATTTCTTCTAATGACCAAATAATTATACATGTAACTACCAGATGGGCTAAGTGGGAATAACCTTCACCTGCTACAGGATGTATTTTAACACTAAATTGGTGAATGATATGACTGCTTTTGTTATAAACTGAAATCATGTAGATGAAATAACTCACATGTCAACTATTTACTGATTTTTGGCTGCAACTAACCATCCTGGTGATTGCCTTTACAAAGTATCTCGTTATCAGCTATACCATTAGCAGATTTTGATGGACGACATAACTCGTCGAAACTATTTTGAGAGTTAAAATGGGGTCGCTGTGGCAGTGCGTTTGTTCACTATGCGTAGGTTCGATTTATCAAACATACTTCCATCTAACATACATCCTAGGAAGCAGAATGGGCTTAAAACTGCGGCATACATCGCAGAACAAAGTCTCTGCAGAACAAGTTTTGCTTAAGTTTATCAAAATTTTGATCGATTTTTTTTTAAATCATAAGAGAGAGAGTTACGACGTTCTGCAGTGCAAAGCGCACTCCTTGCCACACCTTTTTTTCTTTTCTAGCTACGGAACAACCTCCATACACCGCACAAATTACCACAAACACTTTATAAATAACACATGTTCTGTGTCAATGACAAAATATTTAACTTCAAAAGTTATCGACAAAATTGCAAATTCTGAAAGTATGCCTTGGTTTTAAATAAAATTATTAATTTTGATTTTTTATGATAAATATGTAATTTAAATTTAGTCGATAGTTGTGTTTGACGTCTGTTTTTTATTTGACTGCAGTTTTCGAAAAACGGACAAAATGCCTGCAGAACAATTGCAATTGTTTGGGGTTGTGTTACAGAACACTGAATAAAATTCTGCATCTGGGCATACATCTAACATGCATTGGCATACTTCTTTTTTTATCAATAAAAAGTGTACTATTGTGTGTATCCATCATGTGATGTTGTCTGTATGTGGCACAGCTTGACCAAATATGACCCTTACGCCTTAAACACAGACCCAGTAATCTAATTGGCTATGGAACAAATTCTCTCCAGTTCAAGGTTACTGCAAGAATCCAGGTCTGACGTTTTGTGAACTGTGATTGATTGAATGATGATTTCACTTCATAATCGTCAAACCGTTTTCAAACATTATTGTTAGGTAAGTATTTTATTTAACGTCGCACTAGAGCAACACAACGGTGTATAGGCAACATTCCGGAAACAAACCCGAAAGGAGAGATCCGAGGATAACACCACGTTATTTTGAACTACGGTCAGATGACAAGGTCAAACAAACGCTGGGAAATATTGCACACCATTCCAGCGTGAGGACATTTGAGGCCACAACCCTTTTGTACACGACGGTCTTTCGTTCGATTGGAACAGTTACAGTATCAATTAATAGACATACACACCATGGAATTTTTTAGTGATATAGAATTTAGAAATACACGCAGGGAGGAATGCACCTGACAAGTATTACACCTGAGCCGCCTAGAACTCGCAGGTTGCAATAGAAGTGGACATACCCACTGAGTCACGACGGCTCATGAAATAGAATTATAAAATATAAATCAATAATAGAATTCTATTAGATGAGAGAAGTACAATATAAATGCTACAACCAGAAAATAAGAAGTTTACAAGATATTCGTTCAAACCTTTAAAATATCGTCTCGGATTTTGAGTTTCGTACTGTTCGATGTCCACTCCAACGACGTAGTATTCTCCATTGTCCAGCAAACCCCTTTTTTGAAGGCTAACCATCAGTCCCAAATGTTCGAAATAGTACCCAAGAACCACGTAAACTGAAAAGAAAAAACATCAGATTGAATAAACTTTAATTATATGACTACGTATTTTAGTAAGGGAAACATTTATTTCCAATTATTTTTCTTCGTTGCATATTTTATACGTTTTTACATTATACTTTTCAATCTTATATATTTGGTAAGATTTATAAGGTAAGTATTTCGTAACTATAAGAGTCAGTTATTCAGAAACGACACAAATGACATTTTATAGCTGCTTATCTGTATAAATAGAAATGAAATTTTTCTACCTTGAATATTTTTTTTCCTATTTCAAGTTATTTCTCGACTTTGAGCCTTTTTAAAGTACAATTTATGGTTTTCGCATTTGATTTCTGTCTCTCAGACTGTGTGGCCGCTCTACGATCAAACTGCTTGGTATATTTCCAATAAACTTGGTATATTGAGTACTCGTTGTCTTATGACTGAACTTCATTGTCTTTGTCTGTTTTATTATTTTATGTCTGTTTTTGTGTCTGTGCAAGTATCATATAAAATTTATTTAATGTATTCTCTTAATATGTTAGATATATTTTATCAAAATTAAATTAACTTAGTGATTACTTATTTATACTTCCTTTTCCTAAAACTTTAGGCAAATTTCATTCTAATTTTTAATAATTCCTTCATTTGAAATACTTGATAAACAGGTCGAAGAATTGTAGCAATCAAATTTCATTTGATCAGAGAAATATTTTTATTTAATTTTTTGTAGTATTTTTTTACATTTGTCCGATGTATTAAACAGAATTTCCCCGGATTTATAAATTTTCCTTCAGATTGTCTAAAGGAGGCACTTTATCGATAACATCAAGTATTGTAGCAGATCAAACGGTCAACATTAATAACTATAAACATTCTACCCCTTCTTGACTTTTTGCCAAGTGTGTATATTCTTGGGCCCCTTTGCCAAATGCGACGACAGACCTGTTAACTTTCACTCCTTGTGAGAGATGATTGGTGTTCCTGTCCTTGCGCTCTGCGGTTCTGTACTAATGTCTTACCCTAACTGTTAGTTATTAAATGTGTGTTAAGTTTTTACCCCGAGATTAATGATTATTCCACACGGCCAACCAGTTATGACTGGAGACCAACTCGTGGCGTGAATGAAATCCGATAGAAATAAGCCTGTTCCGAGATCTTTGGATTATACAATGCCTGAAGTGATCTACGAACTACGTTTTCGGCGTTTGGATTCCTGAATGACGACTCCAACATGCAGAGAGCATTACAGATGTGAGTTCTTCTTGATTACAATATAAAAGTGATATACAGGGTTATTCAAAATGAATCATCCGATTTCAATATTCCATATTTTCAAAAATAAACGACACAGAATGATAAGTAATACATGAATACAAAGGGAAAATATGGAAGTCTTTTATTGTGAAGCTTTTTTGCGGAAAAAGTCACTGGTATTACCTATTTCGATATGTCGCAAATCTGGCTCTTTCTCTAGATAAAGGAAGATCTCTCTAACTTCGTTTTCCAACAAGATGGGGCACCACCCCACTGGGATACAGAGGTTCGTCGTTTACTTAACACGGAGCTACCTCGCAGTTGGATCGGTCGCATTAAACCCCAGATGACTTGATATTGCACAACTGGCCACATAGGTCACCTCATATGACCCCGTGCGATTTCTTCCTTTGGCGGTTTGTAAAAGATAAAGTTTATATGCCACCATTACCCACAAATTTATGTGAACTTAAACAACGGATTTATGCTGCTGTACAATAAAGTACCACTGACACTTTACAACGAGTTTGGCAGGAATTTACATACCGTCTTGACATTATACGTCTAATTAAAAGAAGTAATATCGAACAACTCGTAAAAAAAACTTCCCTATTTTCCCTTTGTATTCATGTATTACTTATCATTCTGTGTCGTTCATTTATAAAATATAACATTTTGAAATCGGATGATTCATTTGAATAACCTTGTATGTAGCATAAAAATTGTTTTATCTCTCGAGAAGATTTAGTTACACAAGTATTAGTAACACTAGTAGTAATCACTTCTGTTTTCAATAGAATTAATGTCTACTGTTTCGTTAATTTGAAGTTATGTTTTTAAATAGAATTGTATGGTGAATTCTGATCTTGAAGTGACTACTCATTAAAAAAACCAACACTGTTTTAACTATCGAGAATTTTAAGTTACATAAGTATTAGTAACTAGTAGCAAACACTTATGTTTTCAATAGAATTAACGTTCACCGTTTCGTTAATATTGAAGTTTTGTTTTGAAATGGAATTTTATGGTGAATTATAATCTTGATGAAAGTATTGATTTGGACTTAGATTTTGGAAAATCAGATACTTATACTAGATGATACTGATAAAGTATTAATTTGAAGAAATACACTGCTGACCACCGTAAATGCAACACCCTGAAGGAAGCATGCAAATAAATGAAGCAAATAATATGAATTTTACAACATGCATTAGCGGAGGTGAGATATGCAAATGATTAGAATTTCAGCTCAGTCGCACATCACGCGCGCCTGTGGCGCCACTTCAAAGCGCTATTTAAGGCTTGGAGATTTTGACGATTTCAAGTATGGCAATTGTGTTTTTCTTGTGGTTTAAAAAAAAAAAACGATCAACTATGCCTCGTAGAAAACCGCTATCATCTTTTGATCAAGTATCCGAGTTCGACAGAGGAAGGATAGTGGCCTACCGAGATTGTGGATTATCTTTCAGGGAAATCGGTAGTCGTGTTGGACGAAACCAAACAACTGTAATGCGGATATGTGATCGTTGGATACAGGAGGGTACGACGGACCGACGTGTTCGATCGCATCCACCTCAGTGCTTCACGTGATGACAGGCATATTGTGCGTATGGCAGTGACGGATCGCTCAGCCAAATCACGAACCATAGCACAGCACATTCAGTCTGTAACGCATCATCCAGTGTCTGCGCGTACCATTCGACGCCGTTTACAGCAGAAAGGTATGTCCGCAAGACGCACATTGCTTCGTCTACCCTAGACGCAGAACCACAGACGTCACCGCCGCCAATGGTGCGATGAAAGAAGGATGTGGACGGCAGAATGGAATGAAATTGTCTTTACTGACGAGTCACACTTCTGTCTGCAACACCACGATGGTCCGATGCGAGTCTGGAGACACCGTGGAGAGAGGATGCTGAACAGCTGCGTTATGCAACGCCACACTGGTCCTGCACCGGGTATTATGGTATGGGGCGGTATTGGATATCACTCTCGCACTCCTCTAGTACGCAATGCCGGTACTTTAAACAGCCAGTGCTACATCTCCGAGGTGTTGGAGCCAGTTGTCCTTCCATACCTTTAAGGCTTGCCCACAGCCATATTTCAACAGGATAATGCGCGACCACGCGTGGCACGCTTTATCCAAGGGTTCTTCGTCAATTGCCAGATTGAATTGCTTCCCTGGCCAGCTTGCTCTCCTGATCTTTCGCCGATAGAAAACATGTGGTCCATGGTTGCTCAACGATTGACCCAGATTACATCCCCAGCTGCCACACCAGATCAACTTTGGCAACGTGTGGAAGCTGCTTGGTCTGCTGTACCCAAAGAACACATCCAAAGTCTCTTTGAATCAATACCGAGGCGTGTGGCAGCGGTGATTTCCAACAATGGCGGCTACTCTGGCTACTGATTTTGGCAGGAACCACATTTCACAGAAGTCTATAAATTTAATCATTTGATACTTGGTCAACATGTTACCTACAAAATAAATTTTTTTGTGATATCTCTTGTCTTTCTTGGTGTTGCAATTTGGGTGGCCAGCAGTGTATTTATGTTTTGGAATTATTATGTTTACATATTATGATACAACCCATTATGATTTTAAATATGATCTGCAAGTTAGTTAGTTTAGGGTAGTGAATAATTTGAAAATATTATAAATATCATGCATGGATATTTTACTATGATTAAGTCGTGAATGCCATCAATTTTACCTTTTGATTTGTTAGTGCTATTGTAGAATTGCATATTTTGTACTACTCTTGTTTTAATTAAGTGGTACAATTTCCTATTTGGCTAAGGGTAAAAAAACAAGACTTGATTGAATTAGCAAATGAAGTTGATATCGCTATCGGTGATAATTTTAAGATCGTTGTTGTTAGAGATGCTGTACTAAAAAGCGCTACATATGATGAAGAATTCACTTGGGAATTAAGTATAATCAGTGAAAGGAAAAAAACAGGGCCATGAAAAAGAAAAAGAGCTACTTGCTGCTGAAAAATAAAAATAAATACTTGCTGCTGAAAAAGAAAGAGAGAGAATGTTTGAGCTAGAAAAATTAAAATTGCAGGCAAGTGCTACAAATACGAAAACTGACTCACAATCTGTTCTGTCTGCCACAGAAAACAAAGACTTTGCATCATTGAAACGACATTAAGAGTGAGGATCGACCTAAACTCAGTTGCTATGGATGTGTAAAATTGGGAGTTATAAAACCGAATTGTCCCACCTGTTCTTAAGGTACAACAATGGAATGCACAGAATTTGGTTCTTTGCAACTTCGTTCGTGTTCAGTTCGACAATCTCAAGCAACCCTATTGAGAATCTCAATAAATGGGATGAATGGTATCGCATGGGCTGATACTGGAGCGAGTCACTCGATTGCTGGTGAAGTGCTGTACCGACTTTTGAGAGAAAAGGGAATAAAATTTGTAGCAGTAGTTTTAAACGTCACACTCGCTGATGGTTCTGAGAGAGAAACCGAGGTATTAAAACCCCAGGAAGATGTCTAAATTGAAGGACGTTCAGTCAGTACCGAATTAATTGCCTTTCCAATCGCGAAAAACAATCTAACTCTGTTAGGGACAGTCTTCTTGCGCAAAGCCAAAATAGTGAATGTTCCAAACCACCACTGTTTTGTTATTAACTGTCCGAGACGAAAATTTCCTTATGCTGAAGACACTTTCCAAAGAACCGTTGAAGTAACAGATATTGAGGTCAATTCAATACATTTGAGAGACAATGAAGGAAGACACATCACTAGAAAAGAAAGATCAGAATTAAACGCATTGTTAGAGAATTTCTCAGGTATATTTCAACCAGGGGAAGAAGCAACTTCCAAGATTTAACGATACATTAATACAGGAAATAATTTCGCTGCGCACTGTAGATGATATTTCGCACGATTGTCGAAGCGTTGTCGATAGTGACAATTTCGTTCCAGAGATAACTCTTTATCTGAAGAAATTTGCCAGTTTCACGAAACAAATGAAAGACCGTGTTGAAGACTGTCAAGACAATCATAAGTAGTATGCGGACAAGAGTTGTAAAGCATCACCTCGATTTAAGACGGGTGACAACGTTTGGGTTACTTGGCACCCAATAAATCAGGCTAAAAAGGGCAAACCTCCAAATTTATGCCCCGGCGTGATGGCCCATATGTAATTGTATCATAAAGGTATCCTGTCCCTTATACATATACTGATAAAGATTATATTTTTTCACCCATAGGAAACTACCATGTTTCAGCTCTGGTACTTTCCAACGGCCCTGATTCCCGACTTATGGCGCCTATTCGCAGCAAGGAATAACGACCAAACATGCTATCTGTGGTGAACAGGAGAAACGAAATCTTCCCGTTGGTGCCAGCAGTCCTGATGTTACACGTGATTGCTCATCCTCGAGGCCCCAAAAGAAACATTACCTTTCCGGTCCACCTCGCCTTATACAGTCTACACGTTGAACAACCTACCTCCCGAGGACGATTGACAGCAGGTTGAGGGGAAAAGTGTAGCAGATCAAACTGTCAACATTAATAACTATAAACATTCTGCCCCTTCTTGGCTCTTTGCCAAGTGATTAACTGCTTCTTGGCCCCTTGTCAAGTGCGACACGGCAAACCTGTTAACTTTCACTCCTTGTGAGAGATGATCGGTGTTCCTGTCCGTCCGCGATGTGGTCCTGTACTAATGTCTTACCCTAAATGTTAGTTATTAAATGTGTGTTAAGTTTTTATCCCGAGATTATTTTAGTATGCCACACGGTCAACCTGTTACAGTATACTATAAAATATTAATACAAAAAACTGTAAAAGTTTTATGATCAGTAAATTTCGAAAAGGTGCAAATCCAGAATAAAGAACTTGCACCAGTGAGGAAAATGCTCATTTCTGTGTTTTATTATTAAATTGATCGTCAAAATGCTCAAACGACAATTAAAACCCACCCATAAAATGGACTTAATTAATTAAAATTTCAAGTTTTGAATTACCGAAAAGTACGGATAAAGCAAATGACCTCAAAACGTGACGAGACGTCATTGTGCACCACGATGTAATGTTTACGTTTGTCTAGCGCGTTGAAATTTCATATTGCTAGCTCTTTTAGTTTTTAAACAATCAATTAAATTTTTTTTCTTGCTATTTCAACGTCACTATTAAAGTAAATAACCCGTCATAGTGCATAGTGACGTCACAAGAAGCGGCGTAGGAAAACTAGCGTTTTTGAGATGAAGTAAATAGTGCGAACTTGAATTTTTTTTATTTTACCTTTTCGGGCTATAAAAGTAAAAAAGAAAGATACTTTCCATCATATTTTTCATTTGCTATATTATAAAATATACACAAAAACGTGCAAGTTCCTCATTGACGTCTCATCATTTGCATCATCCAAATTTAAAATATCGAAAAGGATATTTACTAAGGATATTATATTATTATTTATTATTTATTACAATAACGAAGAATTGCTTTAATCCCACAACACAAGCAATGAGTAAGGTAGGTATTTTAAAATTAACGTCGTACTCTCTAGAGCAACACAGCGGGATATTTACGACGGTACAGGATCAATCCCCAATACCTGAGATGGCACCATTCTCCAAACTGCCACACCCACGCCAACGTGATACATTTGAGGAAACGATTTGACATGCATCAACCTCCTATGTACAAGATGGTCTTTTACTGGATTCGAAGTCGCAATCCTCCGGTTGCTAATCTGATGCTTTTCCAACCGGGTTATCGCGGCCCTCACGTGAAGACTGAATAACCACATCTTTGGTTGAAAGAATCCATGGATTTATTTAACCTTCTGAAAGATTCTACTTGAACTTTCCTTCAATTGGCCGACCAACCGGTATAGTGGTTAAGGTGTTAGCCTCTAGATCGGAAGGTTCCTGGTTCGAATCCGGGTTCGGGCATGGATGTTTGTAAACGTATGGTGTAGAGGCGGCTGGTGCACCTTTTAATCTGTCGTGGCCGAAAGTCCTCACGTTGGGTTGGCGTGGAAGTTTGGAGAGTGGGGTGCCAGCTCAGGTGTTGCTTCGTCATCTGACCGTGGTTCAAAATTACGAAGTGTTGTCCTCGGATCTTTCCCTTCAGGGACTGATCCCGGACCGTCGTCAATAGCCCGTTGTGTTGCTCTAGTACGAAGTTAACTAAAATTACCTTACCTTACCTTACCTTCAATTGGTTGGTTTTGGGGTTTTAAGGCTTTCTTCGGTGATGATTTTTATCAAAACGTAAGGTAATGGTACTTTGAGTTAACGTCGTACTAGAGCAACACAACGGGCTATTGACGACGGCCTGGGATCAGTCCCTTAAGGGAAAGAACCGAGGAAAACACCTCGTAATTTTGAACCACGGTCAGATGACGAAGCAACACCTGAACTGGCACCCCACTCTCCAAACTTCCACACCAATCGAACGTCAGGACATTTGGCCACGACATATTTAAGGTGCACCAACCGACTCTACACCATATGCTTACAAACATCCATGCCCGGACCCGGATTCGAACCAGAAACCTTCCGATCTAGAGGCTAACATCTTAACCACTATACCTTTGAAACTTATTACTTTTTGAAAAGTATGAATAAATCTGCCAAGCTAATTTAACACGTGCAAAAATTTACAAGCAAGGAAGTCACAAGTCAAGGAAAGCCAAATTAGAAAATACTTGATATTCAATATTTTGCGTTAAAATTTAGCATTGGACGTTGTAAACTGTATACTTTATGGTGCAAGCTTATATGAAGACGGTCCTTCATGCAAGCTTTATGTGCAGGAATTTTTAGAAGACATATTTTTTATAGATAGTACCTTTAAAATTGTTCTACCATGATCGTTGTTCAAATGAAGATGGAGTAAAAAGGGCACGCAAAAAAGATTTATCTTAATTTGAAGGGCGAAAACTAAAGATGTAAAAACAAACTTCGACGAAAATTCTTGATGAATAAAAAATATTTTTATCTTAAACGTGTGTTAGTTCTTAGTTATCGTTTTCTTGTAGTTTTCAATCTTGAATTCTTAAATTCCTCTTCGCGTCCGTTCATGTTCCCTTCAATTCATGATTTTGAAAACAACTTTTTCAATTCTTTCCATATCCTTCTGTGCATATTTGCACGGCCAGTCATTTCTTGTGACGTTTTTGAAACGATTGTTTTTATTGTACTCAAATTCTTAAAACTCTCTCATGGTTTGATTCTCGGCATTTCTGCAATTTAATTTCTTTAATATGTCAACGATTGCATACATTTGCATAACTTCAAATTCAAAAAACAAGAAACTGTTCTGAAGGTTAAAAGTAAAAAGGTGCCTAACAGTGGATTTCCAGCCACTGAGCAGCAATGAACATGCAGATCAATTGAATAAGGCCTGGAGCATGTATGCCCAACCTAAAGCCTCTGTAACAATGCATCAAGACAGGCAATTTAATCAACGTCGCACTGGAACAACATAATGGGCTATAGGCGACTGTACGAGATCAAAACCCTAAGAGAAAGATCTCAAGATCGCACCACATAATTTGTAACCATGGTCAGATGATGAGGTCACACCTGAACTGGCACCTCACTCTCCAAACTCTCACACTACGCCAACGTGACGATATTTAAGGCCACGGCCGTTTTAATTGCACCAGCTCCCTTTGTACACGACCGTCCTTGGTTGGATTCGAACTAGCAACCCTCCTGTTCCTAATCTGTTACTTTTCCAATCTTCATAAATTGAAATAATAATATATAAATAAAATTATAAGAATGTATTCATTATATATATATATATATCATGTGATATAAGTAATGAATGTATGAGAACATATCAAATGCTTTTAAAATATAACTATACTAGAGCAGTTCAGCAATTAGCTTGAATACCATCTAAGAGTTAGCAACTCGTATGAAGCAATTGAATGGTGATGGAATACGTGTAGAAACAATTGAACAATATGAATATGGAATAATACAAGTAGAAAGAATAGAATATGGAAGAATACGAGCAGAAACAATAGAATTCGTGTCGAAAGAATATAGTGATGACAGAAAATACAGGTAGAAACAATAGAAAGATAAACTACACGTAAAACCAAATAACAGCATAAAATATAAATGAAACGAAAAATAGAAGGCAATCTAACAAGAAAATGAAAATGGTTTCGTGTTACTCTTTTTTTTTTGTTTTCAGTAAGAAATGGAATACGAAATACTTTCGTCGCTAAATTATTCGAATAATAGGGTCCCATTCGGTAAGCCATCTTTTAAATTGGAAATTCGCTTCCTAGGTATAAATGTATGAACATTGCTCTCATTACCTGTACCTTTAAACCATGACAGGTTGGGTCAAAACTTTTGTTACAAACTATGTATCCCCTAACAATGTAGTTAAAAACCATTGAAATTTATAAAATAGATGGGCAGTTATTTATCATCACTAATACACTGTAGTGTGATAAAAACTGATATACCAGTGATTAGTACGAGAACATAGGATTGCAGAAATACGAAAGAGCGTGGAGTCTATGAGTTTTCGGAAGATTTTTCTGCAGATATTGAACGCCACATGTCCAACAGAATCGTCACCAATTCTGTCACATTCCGAGGTGTATGTTTTCTGTGTTCCACAGCGCGTTGCATAGCACCCAAGTTGTGCCCTCCACTTACCCTGCGTACAGAACACCCTGCACGTACAGATACAGATATCTCTAAGGTCAATGAATACAGTGCTAACTGACATCATTCTCAAGATGTGAGAAGAGAGGTGGTGCACCTTTACGAAAGGACAGACAGTTCACTAGACATATATTTTACCCTCTTTGCTATCCAGCTACTCACAAAACCACGGACTGCTCCCGGAATACTTTTACCGCATGGGATCCCCGACGTTGTACATCTGTTTATGTAGTGAAGTAGGATATTCCCATCACTGCATGCTTGAGTGCAGGAATAAGGAGCACCTCCAAAAAAGACTTGAGTTTGTCAAGAGTCATGACCAGTGACCCAAGTGTCTCCAAATGTTGGGCCGCTTGGGTAAATTTGTGTTGACGGTAACTCCTTCGTACCCTCCTTCGACGGTACGATGAAAGGTTCGTGCATCAGAACTCTGACAAGACATGTACGATCACGTAGATCTAAACTATTACCGTCACAGGAAAGTGATATAGATGCCTATGCAGAAATTCCCAATAGCCCTGCTAGCTATCAGCCATACTAGGCTCTAATGGTAGGATGGAAAAAATAGGGAACAAAACCCTATCCATCTCCATGGACTGAATACAAGTGTATTCAACACAAACTCTTGCCAGTTCATGGTTGACGAGTAATGAGCCTTCGTTTTCGCAACGACCATTGTGAATAGCGAA
Source organism: Metellina segmentata (assembly GCA_947359465.1). Lineage (NCBI taxonomy): Eukaryota > Metazoa > Arthropoda > Arachnida > Araneae > Tetragnathidae > Metellina > Metellina segmentata. Next base: position 127,912,523 of record OX375873.1, on the reverse strand, counting down.
TTTCGTTTCCACATAACGAGACTCACAACAGAACCCTCTTGGGGCCTTCCCTTGATCCGTAATGATTGAAGCTGGTTGAGGTGGAGGGGCTGCGCCCTCAATTAACCTTTAAGCTGCGAAACTTAGAAATTTTCAATTTGTTCCAGGACTGTCTCTTTCTCCTGCATGTCCAACCCCCTTACCTAATTACCTAACTTAAGCGATAGAGCCTTGAGTGGCATTTACTACTGACCCTTTCCTTTCATAGTATCATGTGGCGTATCATTTGAAAGATAGAGGGATATCACCGTTGCGACCTTCTGCAATTACCTCAAAGCGTTCACACCACACGGTTGACAGGGTAGGGTACCGCGCAAAAGGAGGGATACTCTAGAACAGGGGTGGCCAACCCGTGGTGCATGCGCAAACTTGGCGCATTTGATGATTACAACTGGCGCATTGCACATATTCTTTGATTACAAGTGAACAAGCATTTTCATCCATGAAATTCACTAAAAGAAAAACGAGGTAGCGAAAGAATGATTCAAATTTGAAAAATTATCTGCTGCTCTCAGTAACAACGTTACACCAAACATTGAAAGACTAGCGAAATCCAAACAGGCTCAAAAGTCTTATTAATGGTAAGTAATGTTTATGTGCTGTATAGACATTGTTTTACTTACAGTAGTTAAAGCATTTAAAAATGTTAATTATGTCTATGAACATACTTTTATTTAAAAAGTTATTAAGGATATAACAGGACCATGAACGTAAGATAGAAAAGGTGCTTGAGTTATATGGCGCATCGGAATTCGTATGTGAAAAAAAATTGGCGCATGATATGTAAAAGGTTGGCTACCCCTGCTCTAGAAGGTCAGTCGCTGATAGCTCGTAAATGGTGATCGATGCCAGTGGTCACTAAAAAGGGGGATACCATCCACAGTACACATATCTATACCGTGCTGCTGGTGTAAACGAAATTTTAGTGGTAACAATTATCTTTATGCTGTAGCGTAAAGCTTAAGAAGCAGCACTCAAATTGAGTTCAAAAAGAATTGGTCCGGTTGGAGATGGCAAGACCCCCAAAGTCCGATGAGTGTTCCTCTTTAACTATACTTTGGAGTGTTTAGACTTCTGTGTCCTTGCGTAATGTCTTGTTGGAAAAGGCCAATCCCATTAGAATCAAAGCAAGACATGAACGAGTAACTCGTGAGAAACAGTTCAAATATAGCGTTCATCTTTCAGAGACGTTTGTAGATGTATAAAGGTTCATTGGATGCATGCTAAATAAAACCCACAACATTAAGAAGCCTCCCCCCGCCTCTAGAATCCATGTCGACATGCCTTGCCCATCTCAAGGGCTACAACTATTATCCCTTGTTGAAATATACGTACATGGTGAGAACTTGTCATTCTCACAGAGCAAAGAGCTCTAGATGCTTCAGCAGATGACTATCCAACCGATCGCCGTCGTGTACGTGGGAGCTAGTGAACGATAAATTTGGCATGGCCTCAAATGTCTTACTTTGGCGTGCTGTGTAAATTTGGAGAGTAAAATTCCAGCTCGTGTTAACTCTGACAGTGGTTCAAATTTACGAGGTGTTGTTACGTTGGTAGCTATTTTAATTAACGTCGGACTGGAGCACAGCGGGTTGCTACCGAGTTATTAACGTCGCACCAACAGGCTACTGGCGACAGTCCAAGATCAAACTCGAAGAGAAAGATCAGAGGACAACGACAAATTTTGAGCCACGATCATATGACGATTTCACACCTGAAATGTCACCCCACTCTCCAAACTTCCACACCACTTTAACGTGAGGACATTTGAGGATACGACAGATTTAACGTTCGTCCTACATTTGTACACGATGGTTTTTGTTTGGATTTGAACTCGCAATCATCCGATTGCTTGTCCGTTACTCTTTCAACCGGGCTACCGCGGCCCGTGTTGTCCTAGGTTCAATCCCTTTCCTTCGGGGTTGATCCCGACTACTAAGGCTAAGTCTAACTACTAAAGCGACTACTAAGGGATGATCCCGAACCGTCACTAATAGCCATTAGTATTATTCCATTGTTACGTGAATTCAACTACCTAACTACATATGTATATCGCTTCATATAAGCATGGACATGCGCAACCAACGACGTGCATTAGTGACTTTGCTATACATTCTGCATGGATTCGTCTGCTCCACAGTTTCTGGCACTGCAGTGTAAATTGGTCCATATACCCAGCAATATAATCTGTTTGAAAACATACTCCAAAATCTTCACTTCTCTGAGAGATGGAAAACTTATTTGATGTACGATATTCATTATTTCTAGTTTTCGTAGTTTTTTTTATTAAAAGCGTCTCTAGAGAAAATCGTGCGTTTATGTAAAATCCATATTTTCGACATCAAAATTCGCTTAGCATATATATTAAACTGCGGGATTGGTTATGCTTATCTAACTTATGGTACTATTTACATTTGTTTGCATGGTCAGTCATGAAGAACGAAGATCAAAGAGCTTGGAAATATTTTGTTACCGAAACATGAGTTTCTGTAACTGGAACCACATTTCAGCTCTATAAAACTAGTGATAGATACCCATGTCAAAAACAGAATCATTTCATTATTTTTAATTTCCTGAATATTTGGAACAGACGATAATTTTCAACGAACAAGAACGAAACTGAAATGCGTGTTGGTTGTTCACGTGCATGGATATTTTCTGTTTCTATAGCTCGGAATTAGTTGTACATTTATTTCTAAATTTTGTGCACTTTTAGTGGTAAGATGTGGCAACTTTGCGAGATCAAAATATAAAGGACTCACGAAGTCATCACGTTTGTTTAATGTTGATGGCTGCTGTTTAGGTACAAATTGTTTAAGAATATCTTGTAATTTTGTAAAGAATATAAAGGTGTATCTATGCTTTATTATTACCCTATTTATTTATTTGCCTACTATAAAAAGTATACATTACAAACATGTTATAGTTTTGTATTGTATATGCTAAAGTGTTTCTTTAAAGTGCTGTTAAAGTATACTACTGTGATTGATCAAAAATTAACCGGAATGTCGTCGAAAAGTAAAAGGTATAAATTTATTGATCCAAATTTATTACATCTACTTCGATTTCATTGCACTTCTGCCGACGTTTTTTCCAATCCTCAAAACATGAATCAAAATCGTTTTTATGAAATCCCTTAAGGGTTCATATCGAATTTTCGTTTATTGCATCAATGGACTCAAAACGGTGAGCATGAAGAGGGAGTTTCACACATGTAAATAAGAAAAAGTTACTCAGTGCCATATCAGGTGAATACGGAGCTTGTGGAGCCGTATTTTTTTAATGCTTTGTCAAAATTCACGAATAATATGGCATTGTGAGAAGGCGCATTATTGTGATGTACAAAACCCATGAGTTATCTCGCCACAATTCAGGTCGTTTTTGACTTATCGTTTCGACGAATGATATAAGAACTTATTCAATAATGTCTCTTATTCGTCTCTGACCTGATTGATATGTTTATCATTCGTCGAAATGGACAGTCTACCAGATTGCGAATCATCTATGACGGATTCTCTTTCTTTCAAAACTTTTTATATCAGTCAAATACTGTTATTTTTCATCTACAGTCGTCTGTAAAAGCTTTTTTCAACATTTAAAATGTGTTTTTAGCAGAAATTCCATAGCGGAAATAAAATTTAATGCATGTTCTTTGCACAGTAACATTCGATATATTGGAAAATCAACTAAGTGAAAATTCTCTTATTAAAAACAAATTTATTTTCAGACGATAAAATTAATTAAATCCCTGATTGTTGCCACAGATGTTTACATAAGTCGTAAAAATATTTGATAAAAGTTTGCAGACGATATCTACTATATTTGTAATTTAAAAAAAAAAACATTCCGGGTATCTTTTGATTACAGTGGCATACGGTCAATTACTGATACAAAAAGAGTGTTTATACTGGAATTTTGAATATTCCAGGAGTCTATTACTAATCCAAAATCAGCTACCACAATAATTATTATTTTTAATAAAAAATAAGACAAATTAACTATTTAGCAAACAGAATAAGATTTAAAAAAATAAAATTGCTCACAACTAATTCAATTTGTAAAGATCCCCTATCACTATTAATGATGTGGTTCAAGCTAGTGTAGAAAATTTCTCTTAAAGTGTCTATAACCGGTACACTTGCTTTAAGTAATTTGTAAAAACACCAAAAAAGATGTTTTGTTTCAGTATAAATATCGATATGAGTTCAGTAAATTTAACCAAAACGCTGAGATATGAAACACTTGAAATATTTAATAGTTTCACGCAAGGTAGTCTAGTTAGAAGAGTAACGGATTAGCAACCGGAGGGTTGCGAGTTCGAATTTAACCAAAGACCGTCGAGAACAAAGGGGTTGTTCCATGTAAATCTGTTGTGACCTCAAATGTTCTGAGGTTGGCGTCGTTTGGAAGTTTGGAGAGTGGTGTGCCAGCTCAGGTGTAACCTGGTCATCGTCTAACTGTGGTTTGAAATTACGTGGTGTTGTTGTCAAATCTTTCCTATCGGGTTTGATCCCGGAATAGCCTGTTGTGTCGCTGCAATGCGACTTCCAATTAAAATACCTACCAACCTTTTTAATCCTGATATATAAATGTTTCTGAATTTACATTACATTACATGCACTAAACAATGTATCTGGGGTATTGATGAAAAATTTCAGTTTATATATATATATATATATATATATATATATATATATATATATATATATATATATATATATAATATATATATATCACTTTCCACTTTCGACGTCAACGTGACATAACTAATCACAAAAGGCAGGTGGCAGCACATTGCAGTGGAGTGTATATAAAGGATGTCCTAGCGCATCGGAAAGCATTTCAATCGTTGGCGTAATGCAGAAACGTAGCGATTTATCCGACGTCCAAAAGGGCATGATTATTGGCTTTCGGGCCAATGGTGGAAGCATTTCGGAAACGGCTAATTTTGTGAACTGCTCGTGTGCCGCCGTGGTAAAAGTATACCGGGCATGGCAAAATGGCACTATCCAAAATCAGCGGCGTGGCACATGTGGTGCACCATTGCTATAGATGACAGAGGCGAACGAAGGCTACGGAGATGCGTTCCGGCGAATAGACATGCAACTGTTGAGCAACTGACCGCCCAGATGAACCAAGGGGCTACCAAGAGTGTATCCTCAACAACGTTTCAGCGAGCGTTGCTGCGCATGGGCCTCCGCAGCAGACGCCTGGTTAATGCACCTATGCTGACTGCTGTTCATCGGCGACGAAGGCTGGAATTTGCACGCCAGTACCGCAAGTGGACGTCCACAGAGTGGCGACAGGTGGCTTTTTCCGATGAATCACGTTTTATGATCCATCGGACAGATGGACGTTGGCGTATACGGCGTGAAACGTCTGAAAGAAAACACCCTGCAACAATTGCCGGAAGGATCCAGGCTCAAGGAGGGAGGTAATCTAGAACAGCTGGTCACAGCACTGGAGTCGGCATGGCTCAACATCCCAGTGAACACCTTCAGAAACCTAATTGACTCTCTTCCTGCACGTCTCACAGCGGTCCGCTCTGCGAAAGGTGGTTATTCTGGCTTTTGACAGGTGGTCACATTAATGTTACTAGACTGTGTATATATAGACACACACTCAGGAACATTGAAAATACCTCAGCGCACCAAGAAGGAAGAAATCTACAATCGCGAAACTTTGAAAATAAGTGAAGTGAGATCTGATATGCAAATGATAAAAGTTTGGTGCCAATGCGCATGACCACACACCATACAGTGGTGCTCCAATCAGGAAGTGGGTCCAGCGCATAGTGGAATATTCATGAACCTGACGATCACATTCCGACTCTAGGAGGACTTTAGTAAGTGAAGAATGCCAGGTAGACGTACGAGAAGACATTTCTCAATAATAATCCAGTTTGAGAAGGGCCTCAGAAATGGTATGAAAAACGGAGGCTATTCGACACGCCGTGTTGCTCGCCAGGTCAATTGTTCGGAGTGTACCGTCAGAACGTGTTGGTAGCAGTGGACACGAGATGGTACCCACGAGCGGCGTACCGGGTCTGGAGCGACCAGGAAAACGACGAGCCGAGAGGATCGAAGGATCATGAAGCAAGCGCTCGTGGATCACAAAGTGATTCGTTTCGCGATATAATTGATGTTCACGATGTAGGGGTGCCAGTTGTTCCACAAACCATTTCCAGACGCTTTGCGGAAGTGAATCTGTAATCCAAGCGCCCTCTTCGTGTATCGACTTTAACACAAAAACATAGGCGACTCCGTCTACAGAGGTGCCAAGTCAGAGCGAAGTGGAATGCCACTTATTGGAAAAATGTGGTGTTTAATCATGAATCCTGATTCCTTTCGGGGAGAGATGATAACCGCGTACGTGTGTGAAGGTGCCCTGGTGAATGGTACAGTTCCACTCACGCTATCGAGCGACAAACTGCCCGCACAGCAGGCGTAATGGTCTGGGGGGCCATACCCTATGACAGCCGGTCCATTATAATTGCGGTACGTGGAACCTTAACGGGCCAGCGTTTTGTTGATGACATTCTTCGATCCCACATAGGAGCTTTCCTAAATCGTCTTCCAGGGGCAATTTTCCAGCAAGATAATGCTCGTTCGAGTACAGCTCGAGTTGCTCAAGACTTCCTACGTCATGTTCAGACTCTTCCATGGCCGATCCGTTTCCCGGACTTGTCCCTTATAGACCATGTGTAGAACCAGCTGAAACGCCTGATGCCGCAGTGCCATTTTGTGCATGATTTGGAGGTGGTTGGTGCGCTATTTTCAATATATATATATTCGACATACTCGAACCCCTTCCATCCTTCCTTCCTTCGAATGGAAGCAGACCCCTCCGTACCGAGTTACTGAAAACCCACAGCGGATTAGCGGATGCTAGGGAAAGCCTCTAATGAGAAATTTTAGAAGTGGGCCTAGTGACGCGCCGTCCGAAAAACCCTTATCTGCCTAGGATGAGCACGATAGGGCGTGGACGTGGTCGACCCCGGAATGTGTGCGCTGAAGATATGTGGTCCGGCTCAATGATATCAGTCAACCTTAGGTCCGTTTTGAGCCGGAAAAGTTTTCTTCATAGATTCGTGACGAGGGGTGTCAGAGGCGCACACCCAAACCCCTTCCATCAAATTACCTGAATAGTGGCGACACTCGTAGCGATGGAAGCGCCATGGAGCACATAAGACGGAGTGCAGGTGCAACGAGCAGAGCAGAAGAGAAAAAGAGCGAAGTCATTAGCTGCGAAGCTCTCATCGACATGTTCGTTTGATGTCTCATTTAGTTAGGCTTAAGAGCCTAAAGCTGTAATCTAAATCGGAAAATATATATTAATTGTTTTTAAACCAAGTTATTCTTCAGTCTTCATCCATCAGCACACTAGACAAACCCGAAGCAGAATATGGGGGCTCAACGGGTTCTGAACTTTTCAAACCGAATTGAACAGCTTTTGAACTGACAGAAACGAAATTCTCCTTCCGAATAGTGAGGCGGAATTCTAAACCAAAAGCGCAAGGCTAATTCCCTCGCCTCAACAAAAGCGTTCAGTGCAACTCACCGACGTGCCACAACAGAAGCCAGAGGCCAATTTCACCGCCTCAACGAACGTGTCCAGTGCAACGGTCGAGCAGACAACAAACAGAAGCCAAACAAGAATCTAAGGTAGGACCAAACCTTTTTATTAAGCATGTATAAAAATACGAAGATAGAAGACCTTATAAAGGATGTTCAATAAATTGATGAAATTGTACAGGAAGGTGCCACTATAATCAAACTAAAACAAATTATTGAGAAAAATGATACGTTCAGACAAGACCCAGTATTTATAAAACATTTAATGAGTTCAATAGTGAAGAAAGAAAGTCTAAATAATTCGAAAACACCGAGAAACTTAGGTTATCACAAATAAAACGAGAACTCAAATTAGCTACTATAAGAAATAATGCAGGAGCAAACCAATCTCCTATAGGAAACAATACTAGAATAAACGACACATCACCACCGAACATAGAAAGTTATATAAAAAGTGCTTTAAAGCAATCTCTTGTCAGAGCCCATACATAAACTTTACGAACAAGGAGCACCATTACAACCGCATTGCGATGCAAGATCGAAAGGCTTTGGGGCTATACTTTTACAAATGGATTCGGATAAAAATTATCATCCAATACACTATATGAGTCGTAAAACTTCACCCCCCCCCCCACAAGAGGAAAAAAAATTCAAGTTATGAATTAGAAGTTCTAGCGATAGTCGTAACCCTTAAAAAGTTTCAACATTATCTAGTATGAAAAAAATTTCAAATTTTTACTGATTGTCAGGCGTTTTAAAAAACAATGTCTAAAAAGGATATTCTCCCCGAAAATAGCGAGATGGGTCCTTTTCTTAGCAGATTTTGACAACGAAATACTCCATAGGCCAGCTAAGCAAATGCGCCACGTCGATGCCCCAAATCATTACCCAGTTTTGGTAATACAACATGATGAGCTAACATAAAAAATCAAATATGCAAAAACAAAAGACGAGTTTACACAAAGTATCAAATAACTGCTTAAACAGTCTTCAACTTCAGAGTACACATTAAAACATGACGTGCTGTATAAAATGGTCAATGACCCAGAATTTTTAGTAGTTCCACAAGACATGCAGAAACACATTGTTCAGCTTGAACACTCGAAAGTCCATTTTAGAATAAACAAACTGAAAATTTGGTGAAACAACAATTCTTTTTCCCCAACATAAGGAAAGTGGTTGAGACTGTCATTTCCAATTGCGTGCAATGCATACTATAATCTAAAAAATCAGGTAAACAAGAAGGGTTACCACATCCTATCCCAAAGGGAGATGTACCACTTGACACATATCACATTGATTTTCTAGGACCACTGCCATCAACACATAAAAACTACAAATACATATTCACTGTCGTTGATGCCTTTACAAATTTTCTTTGGATACATCCGGTAAAATCTACTTCATCACATGGCGAGTTAGAAAAATTAAAACAACAGACACATTATGGAACCCATTGAGAATTATTTCTTATAAAGGTTCAGCTTTTACATCAGCAGATTTTCAAAAATATTGCCAAGATGAAAACATCACACACATTCCAATAACAACAGGTGTATGTAGAGGTAATGGACAGGTGGAAAAGCTTCATGCGACAATAATCTCAGTTTTAATGAACAGTTTTTCAATTGAAGACACAACCAAATGGTTCAAGGACACCCCTGCAGCGCAACGAGTCATAACAGTACGATATCAACATCAACAACATGCACCCCATTTGAACTTTTGACGAGAATTAAAATGAAAAACAATGATGACATTAAAATTAAGGAAGCACTTCAAGATGAAAATATACAGATATCACTATGAAATGCCCAACAAATACGTGAGGAAGCTAAGGCTAAGATTTTGAAAGTGCAACAACAAAGTAAACAACAATACGACAAGCGACGAAAACCAGCACAAACATATTGTGTAGGCGACAAAGTTGCTTTCAAGCGAACCCAACTTGGAGTCGGACTAAACCTTCGACCACGGCTCTTCGGACCATACCAAGTGGTGAAAGTTCGACCTAATGACAGGTAGGATGTGGAAAAAGTGGGAATCTACAAAGGTCCACGTGTTACTTCAACCAGTGCAGACTTTATGAAACCTAGCGAGAAGACTTGGTTGCTTTTTGTGGTTTTTTTTCTTTTTCTCTCACTTCTCAAGTGCAAACTTTTCCCGATGAACTCTCATCAGACTTTATAACATTAAATGAGCAATTTGAAGTGAACTTTTCTTGAATGAACAAATTCAGAAAACGTTTTGTGTCCTGCAAGGGATATTTTGTAAATATTTGTTTTCTTTTTCCTCTCAGTTTCTTTTGATTTTTTTTCAGATCCTCAACTCACAGCAAAGGTCGGCGGACCGACCAGTCAGGATAGATGAGTAAGCATACCCACATACACCAAACCACCTGAACAATGGCGACACTAGAAGCGATGCCAGCGCCACGAAGTACATAAGACGGTGCGCATGTGCAACGACCTGATCAGAAGATAAAAAGAGCGAAGTCACCAGCTAAGCTCTCATCGACATGATCTTTTAATGTCTCTTTTAGGTAGGCTTAAGAGCCAAAAGCTGTTGTAAACTAAATCGGAAAATATATCTTCATTGCTTTTAAACCGAGTTTTTCTATAAGAAAAGTCTTCATCCATCAACACCCTAGACACAAAGCAGAATATGGGGGCCTCAACGGGTTCTGAACTTTTAAAACCGAATTGAACAGCTCTTGGACTGACAGAAACGAAACTAAATCCTATAGAAACGAAATCCTCCTTCCGAATAGTGAGACGGAATTCTAAACCAAAAGCGCAAGGCCAATTCCCTAATATATATATATATATATATATATATATATATATATATATATATATATATATATATATATATATATATATATATATATATATATATATATATATATATATATATATATATATATATATATATATATATATATTAGGGAATTGGCCTTGCGCTTGTGAGGTTTAGAATTCCGTCTCACTATTCGGAAGGAGGTTTTCGTTTCTATAGGATTTAGTTTCGTTTCTGTCAGTCCAAGAGCTGTTCAATTCGGTGTTAAAAGTTCAGAACCCGTTGAGCCCCCGTATTCTGCTTCGTGTTGTCTAGGGTGTTGATGGATGAAGACTTTTGTTATAGAAAAACTCGGTTTAAAAGCAATGAAGATATATTTTCCGATTTAGTTTACAACAGCTTTTGGCTCTTAAGCCTACCTAAAAGAGACATTAAAAAATCATGTCGATGAGAGCTTAGCTGGTGACTTCGCTCTTTTTCTCTTCTGATCAGCTCGATGCACATGCGCACCGTCTTATGTACTCCGTGGCGCTGGCATCGCTACTAGTGTCGCCATTGTTCAGGTGGTTTGGTGTATGTGGGTTCAAGTATGCTACACTCATCTATCCTGACTGGTCGGTTCGCCGACCTTTGCTGTGAGTTGAGGATCTGAAAAATAATCAAAAGAAACTGAGAGGAAAAGAAAAAACAAATATTTACAAAATATCCCTTGCAGGACACAAAACGTTTTCTGAATTTGTTCATTCAAGAAAAGTTCACTTCAAATTGCTCATTTAATGTTATAAAGTCTGGTGAGAGTTCATCGGGAAAAGTTTGCACTTGAAGTGAGAGAAAAAGAAAAAAAAACACAAAAAGCAACCAAGTCTTCTCGCTAGGTTTCATAAAGTCTGCACTGGTTGAAGTAACACGTGGACCTTCCTAGATTCCCACTTTTCCACATCCTACCTGTCATTAGGTCGAACTTTCACCACTTGGTATGGTCCGAAGAGCCGTGGTCGAAGGTTTAGTCCGACTCCAAGTTGGGTTCGCTTGATAGCAACTTTGTCGCCTACACAATATGTTTGTGCTGGTTTTCGTCGCTTGTCGTATTGTTGTTTACTTTGTTGCTGCACTTTCAAAATCTTAGCCTTAGCTTCCTCACGTATTTGGTGGGCATTTTATAGTGATATCTGTATATTTTCATCTTGAAGTGCTTCCTTAATTTTAATGTCATCATTGTTTTTCATTTTAATTCTCGTCAAAAGTTCAAATGGGGTGCATTTTGTTGATGTTGATATCGTACTGTTGATGACTCGTTGCGCAGCAGGGGTGTCCTTGAACCATTTGGTTGTGCCTTCAATTGAAAAACTGTTCATTAAAACTGAGAGTATTGTCGCATGAAGCTTTTCCACATGTCCATTATATATATATATATATATATATATATATATATATATATATATATATATATATATATATATATGTCGACTTTCTTACAAGTCTCACTACTTAATTTTCTCATAAAATACGAGCAGGACAGAGTGCAATGAAAAAGACGTCTTTATTAGACTGCTATCATGATTCGAGTGCTATAAGAAAAGGCGCAGCAAATTACAAGTTGATTATCAACAAATTAATTATTCCTTTATCGACATATTTCATTGGCTTATATGGTATCATTGGATGGGACATCTTATAGTAAATAGATGGGAACAGATGGATCACGGCGTGGGAAGATGAATTTAGCTTAGCTTGCAAAAATTAATTATTTCTGATGCAACGGGCTGCGAAACTGTTAAAGGCACGTGAAAAAATACTCGGAGGCGCCGGCCAATCTCGAAGCAATTTTCTCACGAATCCTTTTTTAATGTTACATCCCCCTTCCCAAGAACACTACATCCTATGCGTCCATAGGGTGTAGGACATCTAGGAAGAAGCTGTTAATGAAAACCTAAAATTTGGAATAAACTAGCAACCCTATAACCCGAAACTTCTATCTACCCACTTGATATCCATCTATTGACATATAGGCTAACATAAAACACTTTTAACATTAATGACTCTTTATCTCAGTCATGGTAAAGAGCATAAACGCAATAAACACAATTAGAATTGAGGATCTATTAAAATCAAATAAAACACAATAAATTGTAATTATAATAGAATTACCAATGATCATCAATACCACACTAGTTCACAATCATTCCAAATCAAATACTGTACAAAGTAATACAACCAGTTTCCAGAGGATTGTGTTCTGAAAAACTAACCTAATGAAAATGAAATAATAAAAACCAATAATAATACTATAAACAGCGTATTATAATAATCGTATAATAAAAACCATAATAATAAAAATATTTCCAACTATAATGCATTAACTTGTGCGACCTGTAGTTACTTCAGAATATCAGGGACCCAGTGGCTTACCCTAATCTCTTCATTTAGCTACTGTCGCGAACAAGTTCAAAAACCCAACATGAAAGTACAACATTTCTTGTAAATCATAAAATAATTATTATTGTAATTTAATTCTATACAAATCATAAGTAAGTAGCGCTACTACAATCCAGGATTTAGGATGCATCAACAAATTTGTCCAAGTCCTTTTTTAGTTATATTTCCTCATAATAAACAAAATACAATTTCACAAATTCCTTTCAATTAGCACAACTTGCTTTCAATTATTGCTACATAGAATATAACCCTTACTATTCTGTGTTTATTTATTTCTAATTCACATTTCATTTCCCTCAAGAATACAAAAAAGAAATCTGATTATCCCTATATTCTTAATTCACTTTTCAACTTACAAATGCAAAATACAATTGAACAAATTAATTCTCCTACGGGATCACACCTTTATTTCTATAGCTCCATCTCAGGATGCTTGCGAGATAAAAACACAAAATACAATAACTTTTAAACAAAATCTAATTTCTCTTGGTGCATGAATCCGGATGAACATGTCTTTACTTAGTTCCAATTAATTTATCAGAGTAATGTTTTCTCCTGATAATAATTGTATGTTTAAGCTGGTAATAAAAAATATGAAACATACATGTGAAAGAGTAAAACAACTTTCCTTCACTATCCTATACCATACAAAAAAAAATTATATTAAAAAAAAAAAAATTTAACATTCATTACAGACTCCATGCTGCCAAAGTTCCATTCTAATTCGTCCAATATCAAATTTGTTTTTTGGAAAATATGTACAGAAAGGAGAGTACCAGAGATGCGAGTTCTGTGTTTTGGTCCATTTCTGCAAATCCAGGTAAATTTTCCTGCATAGCGAAATTACTTTTTTATAATTTTCAGTCAAGGGGGGTGTAATCCCCACTTGCTGTAATTGTTGTAGAAGCTCAATATCTCCAGCACTTCCCTCTGACACATTAACATTATCAATACACTTAATAATTTTACTGTAGTGTTTATTATAATTCCTATAAAAATATCTCGTTTCTATCACATAATTTTCACTATCTGTAACATCATTATAACTTTATTTTTATTTTCTTAATTTCTCCTATTTTGGCACTTACCTCTATGATTTTGATTACATCTAATAGTCCACTGGTTTATTGCACCACCTGCAACTTTTCATCCCCCATTTATTTATGTTTTAAAGACCTGACAAAAGACTCGCTTATTATAATCACATTGCTGCCAGTGTCAATGAATCCCAGTAAGTCTTGTCCAGTATCTGGAAAACACGTCTCGATCACAAGAAATACGTTTCCGGTACACTGCATACTGGTGGGGGGGGGGCGTACGAAATCACTTTCTGCAGTCTAGGGCAAAGAGGCCCTGCAGGTCACACTTGTATCAGGTCGCTGTGGGTCTATCTCGTGGTGGGCCTGGCACTCCTTGAGTTTGAATAGGTCTAGGTCTCCAAGGTATACGTTCCACATATGGTGATCTCCAAGGTCTGGATGATGGTTCCTGATACTGTTGTGGTCTCCTACTCCATGGTTGCTGTAATCCAGCCCTTGGTGGGAAGGCAGGGGTCGGTCGTCTCCAAGGTGAGGTTGCTCCGCTACGGGACTTGAACTCCGGGGATCTCGGATTCAGCGTGGTGTGGGGCTTTAGACATTCCCGATGGTTCATTTCTTTTTCCAGGAACTGGATTAGTCCTGTAGTGGGTTCTTCGTGTTCCGGGATCCTTTGCCTCTCATACAAGAGCAGGAGGTCGGTCCGATGGGATTAGCGTTTTTAAGTGTGTAGTCAATACTGGACTACAGCTGTCCACATCAACTCCGAAGTTTGCGAGATTGCGTAGCAGGATTGCAATTTCGGTGATCAGCGAGTTTAGATACCTGTTGTTATGCGAGGGTGGTAGAGTACGCATGTCCAAAATTATTCTTACGATAAGTCCTACGGTCCGATTCGTTTTACCGTAGCGTTGTTTTAATGTGGTGAGGACGTCTGCATAATTTTCCTCAGTCAAAGCAAAACTGGCCACTAGTCTTGCTGGTTCCTCCCGCAAGAGAGAAACCAGATAGGACATCTTCCCAATCTAGAAATATCATCACGTCGGTTAATGTTCGCTTCAAAAATCTGGATGAAGGAATTCCACGTGCTAATGTCACCGTTGAACACAGGTATATCAATCTTTGGTAATCTGGCAGTTGGTTTCCTCCTTCTTTCGTTGGCTGATAAAACGGCGCTGTTTCCTTCCTTTGTCGAATTTTTTTCTATCAGACGTAGCTCAATTTCTTGAATGGCCTCGATAAGCTTCTCTTGATAGTCTTCGGTCAACTCCGCTTCTTTTGATAGCTGTTCATCACTGTCATCAGCCTATAGCAGATACTCCTTGTCTAGCTCTAATAGACGGTGTTGTTTCTCGAGTAACTGTTCTCTTTTAACATGCAGCTTTAGCACATCGTCTACATCGATCTCCTTGCTGCCCAGAATTTTCGTCGCTTGTCTTCGAAGAATCGTCCTTTGTTTCTTTATTTGTTCCATGATTCTTCTATGGTCTTCGTCCCTCAGTTCTTCCAACTAGATCCGCACGTTGCTATCTCAGTCTTCCGGACAACGGTTCCCAACGCCGGCGACCTTTGCAAAATTTGAACTCCGTCAGCACTTTTGCGTATGCGCACACGCACTCACTCTTCTCACGCCTTCGTCGCGGTAGAAAAAGTCAAACTACCGCCATTGTTGGTCACTTTTATCGTGCTTAGTTCCTTTTTAAAAACTTCAAATTAGCATCGTGCCGTCGGGTTTCGCGACAGGAATTAAATCCTGTCAACTTGTGACGACTTTCTTACAAGTCTCACTACTCATAAAATACGAGCAGGACAGAGAGCAATGAAAAAGACGTCTTTATTAGACCACAGTCATGATTCGAGTGCTATAAGAAAAAGCGCAGCAAGTTACAAGTTGCGTATCAACAAATTAATTATTCCTTGATCAGCAATACTCAGACAGATTTCATTGCCTTATATGGTATCATTTGATGGGACATCTTATAGTATATAGATGGGAACAGATGGATCACGGCGTGGGAAGATGAATTTAGCTTAGCTTGCAAAAATTAATTATTTCTGATGCAATGGGCTGCGAAACTGTAAACGGCACGTGAAAAAATGCTAGGAGGCGCCGGCCAACCTCGAAGCAATTTTCTCTCACTCATAGCCATTCACACTCATAGCCATAAAAATTTGCGCACCAAGAAAAAGTCGTCAAAATGAAACGACGAAATTTTACAAATTTAAGTACTACTCTGATATAAGTAAGTGTTTAGAAAATCAAAGAAAAAGGATCAATTATTGCAGAAAAATGTACAATTGAACGGAAGATTTAAAACTCTGTAAAACCTCCTCTAGCGCAAATGCACGATGCGATACAAGCGGTCATTGAGGCATACAAGTTCCGTATGATGTCCTGAGATATCTCGTTCCACAGTTGCTGTAAACGCGCCTCTAGTTCGAACAAACTCGTAGGGTGTCCAACTTGCCGTCCCAAATGATCCCAGATATGCACGGTTGGTGACAAATCTGGAGATCGAGCAGGCCAGGGAAGGGTGGTAAGGTCGCGGAGGCAGTCTTGTGTCCTTGCTGTGTGTGGCCGAGCATTGTCTTGTTGAAAAATGACTCCTGGGAGCCCTGCCATGAGTGGCATCACATGTGACTGAAGGATGTCATGGTCGTACCGCTCGGCTGTCATTGTGCCATGGATCATTATTAGGGGTGACCGTGTATCGTAAGCAATTACACCCCATACCATCACACCAGCTGTGGAAGCGGTGTGTCGCTGTAAAGCGAAGGCAGGATTGAGGTGTTCAGAACGGGGACTCCACACACGAACACGATTGTCATCACTGCTCACATTGAATCTAGATTCCTCGCTGAAGACGACCTGGTTCCTTTCCGTTGCAGTATAATCCCGTCGTGCGCGACATCACTCCAAACGGAGGCGTCGGTTGGTGGGTGTCATTGGCAGCACACGTAATGGGCGCCGCGATACCAGATGTTCTTCAGCCAGGCGCCTTGCGATGGTTCGGGAAGACACAGGGGCCCGTAGTGAAGGTGCTGCCTGTGTCTGGTTGGCGGCCAATGAGGCAGTTGGCTCTACGCGCACGTTTGTATGATGTGACGGTCTTCTCGACTACTGGTCTGTCGAGGGCGTCCTGAGACTAGTCGCCGTGTATATGACGTCTCTTCTGTTCACTGGTCCCAACACCTCCTCACAGTAAAATCTGAACGGTCTACTTGACGAGCTACCCGCCGAGCTGATCACCCAGCACCCAGCTTCCATCATCCCGATGATTATTCACCTCTCGAACTCTGACAGCTGATCATATTGTCTTCAATGGCGGCGTAACGGCATGTCTACCTCAGCGTTTCTTTTGCAAAAGATTATGTACACTCAAACAAGCTCTGCTTACCTGTTTTATACTCCAAGGAGAACGAAGTTCAACTCCCTCTAGTGGTATTACGAATTGCCAAACACGCTGCAGTTCTAATCATTTCCATATGTGGCCGACATGTACCATATTGCCAAGTTTCGTTACGATCCCACAATTATTTCTTGGTGCGCAAATTTTTCTGGCAATGAGTGTATATAACTTTATTTATTCTTTCAATTAACTTGGGTATTGATCTTAAGTGCAAGCTAAGTAATAATAAGAAATAAACGCAATGTAATTAATTCCTAGTAAAATGCAGGGGTGAAAACAATCAAAATGTATAAAAGAGGAAAATATACGCAGCGTTATTTTGAACTACAAAAATAGCTGAATAAGAATACTATATTTGTGTACTAATGTGTGTACATAACAGTTGTGCAGTCAGAAAGTTTTTCTGAGCGGGGTAGGCAAATTTTTAGTTTGGTAAAACCCTATAAAGTCCTTAAAAACAATAAAATTTGTCATTGGAAGTAGGGAGGTTAACCCATAACCTCCTATGGCTGCGCCACTAGTACAGAATATGTGTTTATGATAAGCATGTATTTTTGCCTATTATTTAGCTTAAAAGCTCTGCAAAGTCCACTATAAACAATGAAATTTATCTTTGGAAAGGGGAAAGAGCCGGGCATCTTACGCGTAAACTCAAATTTTGTAAAAGGGAAAAATATCTTGTCAACTCTGTAAATAGTATAAATAAGTTGAATGAAGTTGAAAATGTTATTTTTATGAATTATTTTGAACATCCCACCTATTTTGAGATGCTTTTATAAGAGTAGTAATTTTTCCCAAGCCTTTTGATACCAAAATAAATTAACAGGAAATAAAAATGCTGTTACAAAAGAATAAATCAAATAAATGCTATTTTTATTAAATAGCATAAATTTTATGTGAAAAAAATAAGTAGACACCAAAAATAAAAATGGTCTACGTTTTTAGCAGTGGCAACGGACTTGGCGCTTTTTTTGGCGCACTTCTAGTAGCGAGTAATGACAGGTTAAGGTAACCCATTAGCATAACGGTTATTGCGGATTTTAATACAACCTAGGCAAGTGGAAAGTTTAAAAATTTCATTTCGAATATTCCAGAAAGTTCTTTCGAATTCCGTTAAACTGTCGTTTGATTTCATTGGTTCATTTGAAATAATTCTTTCCTTGGCGACTTAAGTGCGCCAAGGGCAGGCCGAAGCCACCGCTATAAACGTAGACTGAAGCTGTATGCCTGTGGTAAAAAAATAAATAACTTAATTCAGTTTAAATTTACAACCTATTTATCCAACTACCTATCAACTTTAAATCAAACAAAACTTAACATTAATAACTCGTATTATCCAAGAAACAAAAAAAAAAAAAAAATTTAACTTATTAAAACAATCATAAATATTGCCCTTAAAATAAGCATCATTTTGAAAATTTCCGTTGCAAAAAATAGCTGCAGTCTATGTTTAAAACGGTGGTCACTGCCTTGGCGCACTTCTAAAGTCGCCAAAGAAAGAAGTTTTAACGGATTTAGAAAGTACTTTCTAGAATATTCAAAATGAAAATTTAAACTTTCCGCTTGCCGAGGTTGCCATAAGAGACGAAATAACCGAGCATCTTATTTCCTAGTTGAAAGAAAAATCACTTTAAAAGCTGATCAGCTTAAAATATTTCATTTATACCTTTTCTGCCGCATCCTGACGTTTCATGGCCCCTAGATAACAGCTCCGTTTTTTTAGGAAACCTTAGCTTTATTTACGAAATATAAAACAACGTACGCTAACGAATTCATAATCCAAATTCTCCGGGTTTTCCATTAAACTAATAAGCTTCTCATAAAGGATTTTTTTCAAAACGGAATTTGCAAGACTTATCAACTTGTAAAATTTAGGAGTGCAACGTTAGCGATACGTCTCATTTGGCATATTTTACGTTTATAGAAGACAAAAAAAAAGGGCAAAAATCGGAATTTTTTCGTAAAAAGTTATAAAAATCTACGAAAAGTCGGATATACCCACAAAAGTCGGAAGAATCTCATCCCTAAAGTAAGGACATATTAAAACTTTCCTTATTATTATTTTTTTTTTACATTTATTCTTTGGCTGTAATTCCATGAGATAATTTAATTCTAAAGAAAAAATTGTAGAGAAAGCCGAAATTCTCAGAAGAAAAAAAAAAGCGGAAATTCGCGTAAACGAGGAAGATTTTCACCCCTGAAAATGAACAAAAGAGAGAAGAAGACAGAGAATAGTTAAACTAATGAATTCATGACATTATTATCTGAATGAATTGACATGAATTAGGAAAAAATTCCCCAATACTTAAGATTGTGCTTGTTAATGGTATGTGATTTAGTTTCATCATGAATATAATATAAATACATAGAAGAAGGGGAAATCCTTCTAGTACTTCTGATTAAATTGTTTTTTTATTTCCATATAATTATGAATGGATAAACTGTTAAACTCTATGAGAATTCAAATAGTTCCTAATTACACATTCAAAATATTACAATCTCTTGCTTTACTTGCATTTATTTATATGCAATTTTGTATGGTTTTGGTAAATACATAGCATAAAGTTTCAGTTTTTACCCACATTGTGTTTCGTTTTCATTTTCGTGATTTCCTTTCATTAAACCAGCAGATAATTGCTCCACTAAAAGCACTTTTATACATAATTAAACAGCTCTCTTCATAAATATTACTCACATAAGCACAGCAGAGAATTAATTCCAAAATATTTTCTGATGAAATGAGAACAAATTATCCAGATTAATTGGTTCGTATCACTTATTTTTATTTTATGCCCACTGATCACTTTGGATAAATATAAGCAAAACGTGGTTTTTATAATATTTGAGGAACTCTTAAATCGTAATTGCTGTACAAACAATAACATAATGCAAGCAAACACCCATCTTCTCGTAAAATGTGCAATTACATTTTCTGATGATGTTTATGAAACTGAGTAGTCATGAAATTTATTATTTAACGATAAGTAATATTAGGTATCCATCCACTTCTTGCTATTTGTTAATCACTTGTAAATAAAACCTTGTAGGTTATCTTTCATAACAAAGGCAATTACATTTAAATTCCGTAATTGGTAATGCTTCTGGCAACAGAAACGATGATCGGTAAAGTTATATTGTTAAAGATTTTTCTTACTTGATGTATTTTATATTGCATATGAACACGGTAGTAGGAACTTAAAATTTACCTTATTCATGCAGTGTTATAAATGATGCAAGTAATGTTCAGACACCATTTCTATATCTATGTATCCATCAACTATTTGTTATTTATTTAAGAGCTGAGGTTGCAGGAGTTTCTTTACATTAACACTTTTGTCACTATAGATTGAGAAGTTGAAAGTAACAAACATTACGACAGGGGACACTTTACATCATTGTGAATTGTAAGGGGTCAAGCAATCGCAGTGACTAAATGGGGAATGAGTTAACTTGCTGACATTGGTCAGAGCATTGAGTATGAACCTGGATTTTATTTTGGTGGAGCAACCGATAAAGTGAACAGTGGGAATGTCTCGTGGAAACACCAGACATGAAGAATGCTGAGAGTGGATAGTGGGAAAAGGACGAGTTAATTGACAAACTAAAGTGAAACCTTTAAGAGGGTTTTCTTGACCCCGTAGCTTCGTCCTCGTCTCAACGTGCTCTACTTCAGTGTCCTCACTACTTCAAATGCCAAAAAACCAGTAGGCGTGTCCCATTCACTTGAATTTCCTACCTGCCATTAGGTTTGTCAACTTTTTCTGAGACAATTCTGGGACATATTGCCCAAAACTGAAATATAGTATATATATATATATATAATTCTCTTACGTGGCTCACGAAAAAGACGTTATTTGTAATCGCGTTTTGGCAAAACTGTACGATTGTTTGTTTATCGCGAAGTCTCGCGCATCGATTGAATTTATAGCGTTATCGAATGAAATTTTATTAAAAGAAAAAGGAAATTTTAATGAGCTGTTGCAGTTCGTTTATAATAGAAATCAAAGAAAGCGGAGGATCTTTGCAGGGCCATTTAAAAAACGGTCCTTTTCAGGGCAAACAATTATAGTTCAACAAGACGCTTGCACTACAACTTTCGGCAACAAACTCAATGAAAAAGTGTGGGTCGTTTGAGTGCTGCGAAAATGTACACACAAACAACATGCTGGGTATTCAATTTCCAAAGCAACGCTCACATTTCGAGTCAAAATTTGCACAAAGTTTTCATTTGAATTCTGATTTTAGAGATACTGTATATATTTTTTCTGTAATACACAGCAAATTTAGATTTGAAAAACGTTTTTTTGGTAACATATTTTGTAAACTATCCCTTCTGCTAGGACACATGTCTTCATTGAGGCGAGCGAAGCGAGCATAGGTTCGCGCAGCGAACCAATGGGGATTGCGAAGCAATCGTCCGGGGGTTGGCGAGCGTTAGCGAGCAGGGGGCAGGCCCCCTAGTATATATATATAATTTCACACAATATTCTCCACTGAGAAACCTCTTAACGCAACACACATGCACTACCCTACGATAATGGACCAGACAGCAAGATCTGATGGTATAAGAGAAGTAATGCATGTTTTAATAGGGGGCTTTTCCACGAGTAGCAATTACACTAGCAACCCTTCTGGGCATACTAACAACAAGGTTTTGATACACAGCTATGGGTATATGTGTCAATTCCTGCTCTAAGAATGTCGCCAGCTCAGCTGTAGATATCGGATGTGGTTCAATGGTCCTTAAGCGTCGCTTCAACACGTCCCACCAATGTTCTATGGGGTTTAGGTCGAGACTCTGAGCAGGCCAGGGAAGACGTTTTACATTCAGATCTTTATGCCACTGCTTGACCGAGGCTACAACATGACACGGAGTGTTTTCGTCCTGTAAGTAACATTCGTCCATTCAATAAAATTTCCAAAGCGCAGGAAGAACCTAATTGTTCCAAATTTTCATGTAGGCGTCGGTGTTCAATTAACAAGGAACAACATACAAAGGACCCAGTCCAAACCACGAAAAACACCCCCAAACATGTAGTCAGATTCTATGCAAATCCGTTGGCGTCCTGTCCATATTTATAGGGTATTGTATTTGCATAATTTGAATGAATTATTACCAAACTTTACCAACTCATTGAAAGCCTCTATAAACACCTATATTAACGGTCATGGGTCTTTTTTAACATATGAGATCAAGTTGCAATTGTGAGGTGCTCAACGTTTTTTTCCTAGTTACACGCGCATTTAATGCCTATTTTTTTTAATTCGGCGTATTTGGAAGAACATGCTTAGAATGTAATAACTGTAAATAATGTGAAACTTAAAGTAACAAATAATATATCTTTTAGTAATTTATTTTCATCGCGTAGTCTTGAAAAAGAAGTCGCCCCACAACTGTCGGGACGAGTGCGACTTACGAAGGGTAGATAGAAAGTTTAATTAACCCCGAACTGTAACAACACAAAGGGCTTCTGGTGACGTTCCGAGATCAAACACGAGTAGAGAGAACCGAGGACAACAACTCGTAATTTTGAGCGACGGTCAGATGACGAGGTCACAGCTGTTACACACATATAATATATACACTTTAACATTATAGACTACAGACTGCTCGAGATTTCTAATTAGTATTGAATTTGCTTTAAGCCTCAGCAACGCATGAATAAATAATTTCATCTATTGGTTGAAATAATCGTAGGAAAGATTATATTGACCTAAATGGGATGGTATTTTATTAACGTCGCACTGGAGCAACACAACGAGCTATTGGAGATGGTCCGGGATCAATCCCCAGGAAAATATTCGAGGACAGCACGGGCCGCGGTATCCCGATTGGGAGAGTAACGAATTAGAAACCGGAGGATTGCGAGTTCGAAATCAAACAGAGACTGTCGTTTACAAATGTCTGGTGGATGTTAAATCTGTAGTGGCCTCAAATGTAATCACGTTAGCGTGGGTGGCCACTTAATGTCTTACCACGGTAACATGACGGGTCACCACTTGAGCTGTCACCCTATTCTCCAAATTCCCACACTACGTCAACGTGAGGATGTTTCACGTCACTACAGATTTAACGTGAACTAGCCCTACTTGTACACGACACCGGCAGCTAATCTATTACTCTTCCAATTGGGCTACCGTTGCCCCTACTAGCGAAGGATTATAGAAATCTGACATAAAATGAAAAAGCTTTTTAAATAGATTCCTGGAAATAAAACGAATCGTATTCTTACCATGCATTTGCTTCTAGAAATGCGATCAATACAATCGCTTTAGAAAAGACAAAACCAAAGCATTCAAGCGTCCTTTTCTTGAGAGGAGTGCATCGTTTAACACTTGGAAGAAAACGCAGCCTGTTGCCATAGTCATCGATTCAATCTAAAAGTTTAACTCGCTTAGGAAGCATTGAAGTAAGTTATTAAGAAGAGTTAACCCCATCAGACCAGTGAGAAAGGGCTAAATTGAGGAATCCTTAGTGTAGGGTTGCCCGATAGTATAGAGATCAAATGGGAGGGAAAAAAAAGTAAAACCACTGAGGAGATTATACACTCTATAACAAAAAAAATCGATAAACATTGGTGTATGGTGAAAAACATACATAGAGAAACAAACGATTAAAATTTCAGAAGAATTGAATGATTTATTTCAGAGTTTAACCATTACAAAAGGAGGAAGCCAATAAGGCGTTGGTGTACCTCTGGCCTGGATGTGTCACCCGAGGTGGCATGGACTGAAAAAGATCCCGGATTGTGTCCTGCGGAATTTCTTGTCAAATTGTCTCCAACTGTCGGGATAAATGGTCAACATTACGGGACGGATCCAACATTCCCATATCGCCCCAAATTTTGCTCTATAGGAGAGAGATCAAGACCTAGCTGGCACAAGGAAGTGCTGGGAAAGCTTGAAGACAATTCATAGCAACACGTGCTGTGTGCGGCGGATTATTATCGGTTTGAAAATTAAGTCCGGGGTGTCGCAAAGGGAACGGTAACACAACCGGTCGTATAATGTTGTCTACGTACCCCTGTGATGTAAGTGAGCCAGAAACGACTACCAAAGGGGTCCGACTATAAGAGGAGATGGCAACTCAGACCATAACGCCAGTTGTGGCATGTGTGTTGTGCGATATTAAGGCCAGGATCCCCACGTTGACCTGGAAGTCACCAGACAAGTCTACGGTTGTAGTCAGGACACAGTTGAAAACGGGATTCATCACGAAAAAACTATACATCCTCAGTCAGCGACACCGCTTTAATTCTGCACCTTCTCTGTGTGTGGATTTTTTTTGTTACAGTGTGTATCGTATTTTAATCACCTTGGGTAGTTTTAGAAACTACGAGGGTGTTTGCGACAAGATGGAGGTTATACACTTTTAATGAAATTATCACACCTAATCAGTTTAGAAAATGTACAACTTGTTAATCCCTAATCTATTCTGATAAGAATAAAAAGATGTATCCTTAAGGGGCTTACGACCTTTAAACCACTCTTGATGGAGTAGGAATAAGGTCAGTTTCGAAGCTATGTCATTTTTTAAGTATTGCATAAAAAGGAATACTTTTTTTTCCATTATGCTCCTGCATTTTTAAGGTATAAAATACATTGTACAAACCTCATTTAAATATTAGCAGGAGTTTTTGTGTCGGGCTCGTTAAGGTATAACTTCATTGTGAGTAAAGATTTGAGGAACAGTGCTGCGCGCAAGATTGCATATAAACAAATAGATGTATACAAATACATTTTAGTGTATGTTATTCTATATATATAACAGATAAAAAAAAAGCAAAAAATAAAAAAATAAATAAAAATTAACATTTTTTATCAATTATGTTTCATGGAAGCAGTAAATATTCTGATACGTCAACAACAATGTCTTCCCCAAAATAATAAATTTTTTTCAATATTGTGGTTTTAAAACAAGCATGTAAGTTTAACGAATATGTATACCAATTTTTGAACAAGTTGCTCAAATAGTACTTCAGATATCATGCGCACAATCTGAGATTTTTCTAAAAAAAAAAGCTGAGAAAAACCGCCGTAAAGATAAAATTTTGGTTACAGAGGCCCATGTTTTGCTCAGTGTACCTTTCGATTTTCTTTCATATCTCTGGTATTTATTTGAATTTTGTCATGCGGTTGGTGTCAAAATGATCAGAAATGTATGTACTTTAATACATACATTTTTTTTTGAAAAATCGAATTTTTGGAAGGTTTAAAGGTTGTAAGCCCCCTTAAGTATGTTATAATTAATTGGGACAAAAGTTCAAAGATAAACAGTGGTACACGGCTAGGAAATACCCGTAAAATATGTATAGATTGAGTATATGCATACAATATGAAACCTAAAATTCCGAACGACCACCGGGGCCACGTAGCTCGGCTGGAAGAGTAACTGATAAGCATCTCGAGGGTTTCGAGTTCGAATCCAATCAGTCTGTATTGTACAAACAGGGATGGTGCATGTTAAATCCTCATGTGGCCTCAAATATCCTCACGTAGGCGTGGAGTCACGTTTGCGAGGCAAGATGTGCCTCGTTATATGACCGTACTTCAAAATTATGAGTTGTTATCCTTGAATATATCCGGTTCAGGTGTGGTCTCATCATCTGACCGCGGTTCAAAATTACGTTGTGGATATTTCCGTGTCCTTGGATATTTCCCTTGGGGATGATCCCAGACCGCCACCGATATTTTTTTTTGTTGCCCTAGTGTGATGTTAACTAAACAAAATACCAAATTGGTAATTTTTTGTAATTTGTAATTTAATTTTTTTGTAATTTGTCTTAACGTAAGGTGTCAAATCTTCTACGAATGAATCATTCTTACATTAGTAATAAGAATATAAACTTGAATGACGTTTTAACAATTTCTATTTTAATTTTTCCATTACTAGTGTTTTAATTTGTTTCTGATTATCTTCATTTCAATGTGTTACTGATTACCTTCATTTCAATGTGTTTAGTTTGAAAGTACCCGTATGTACAACTGACAAGAATTTTTTTATAAGGGAAGCCAATTAAAATAAAACTCATAAGTCATTGAAAGTCTGAATCTGTGTGCAATATTAATCATATTCCAATGTCCTAATTAAACTTCAATCTGAAGCATAATTAAACATGTATTTTTTTATAATGTGTGGTCGTATATATTAGATTATTTAGGCTTTTTTCTACGACTGATTGCAGAGTCTATTTCTAATACCTTCTTCATATATGCGCTATTGTAAAATTCCCTTAGGTTTTAGAGGGGAATATTTAATTGCGTGTTCAGTCAAAAATGTCCGTAAGGAAAAATGCCGAATACTTCTAAATCTCAGGCATTTAGGGTTCATTCTATACCTTGTCTCCAAATATTTCTTTCAAGGCCTCTCGAAATAATAAAATGATAAACAAAAGTAGAATGAAGAACTTTTTCTAGTAGTACCAACATTCCCCTGAACGTGCTCTGGGTTTGGAATGGATGAAAATAAATTTGCTTAAGTCACAGACGCTGAGAAACCGAGAATATTTCTCTAGGTGACTTCTGGGAAAGCATTTTAACGGTCCAATTTAAGATATTTCTAGTGTTACCGTAATATTAAGGATCGTACTCTTCAAAAAAAGATTAAAACCTATTCTTGCAAGACAAAAACAAATAATATGACTGAAAAGCTGGCGATGTTCCAGAAAACAATTATTTTGCATTAGAAAATTCTGAAAAAATTATGCTGAGAATTTTTATGCCGCTTATTAAATTACTACGTCGTTAATTAATGAATATAAACTTTTTCACATTTTGTAGGTTTAGGAAAAGAATATAAACGCACTTCGAAATGAGATTGAATAAATTTCGTAAATGAAATGTTTATTTAATATACAATGTATAACGTATGTGTTACAAGTTCCTTCTTTCCTTTCCTCTCAGGAAGAATAACTCTACATTATTTTAAAAAATGCAAAAATACTTGAAACCAATAGTACTTTAATTTAACATTGTACTACTTTTATAATAAATATTTATGTCTATGCATATCTCAGATTCTTCCTTCATTACGCATGGGAAATTAGTACTTTTGAGAACAATTTTGGAATAGAAAATATTTTGTACCTGGTTGTCAGCATCATATTTAGGTTTGAGCATTAATCTTGAAAATAAAAGCAATTCATAGCCTTTAATTTAATCATGGAATTAAATTTTAGAAAATAAATACTGATGCTTTAATTCTTTGTACTGTTTACGTCTGCAGTAAATTAAATCTACGGTTTTGGTAAATTAAACTTGTTCCACTTTAGTTTCCAGAATATATCTAACAAATATGTTCCAGCCATTTAATAAATTACGTGTTGGAATAAAATCCACAAGTATCCCATTTTTAAGCTGTTCCGAAACGGGAAATATTTTGGTAGGTACGTAATTTATTAACGTCGCACTGGAACAACACAACAGTCTATTGGTGACGGTTCGGAATCAATTCCGAAAGGAAAGATGTAAGGGCAACACCACGTATTTTTGACCAACGGTTAGATTACCAGGACTGTAGCTGAACTGGCGGCCCACTCTTTCCAAACTTCCACACCATGCCAACGTGGGACATTTGAGTTGACGGCAGATTTATGCCAGATGGTCTTTTGCTGGAACTAGTTTCGAACTCGCAACCCGCTGGTTGCTAATCCCTTGCTCTTCCAACTGGAATACTGATGGCCCGTTAAGTATGTATTTGATATCGAAATCGTATATTACAACTTTTAAGTAAAGTTTACAGTGCAGTACCCAGAAGCATGGATGTACTACTCTAATGCTTGGTACACCTTCCCATAAGAGTAGAACTATAGAAATACTACGGGACTAGAGCTGCACCAGCTTGCGTAAGTATTCTGTAAACGCGAACACCATAGTTCCTGCAGAGCGATCAACAATTCTGTTCTATTACGAAGCGTAGGATTGTTGTGCTTAAAAGTGCTTTGCATGGTTTCCCAAATGCACTCTTTAACGTTAATAGGGAATGGCAAGACCCTAAACTCAGATTAATGTCCTTTTAACCATAATTTGATATGTTTTGGCTTGTTTGACGGTATTTCGCCTGTTCAAGAAGCCGAATCCATCAGAACGCGATAACTCGTCAGACAGGAAATACACATAGTGTCCACCAAACAGACAGCTTAAGAAACCCCATACCATAAAGCATTACACACACACAATCACCAGCCTGTAGAATCCCTTGTTGACATGGTGTATCCATGGCTTCATGGAGTTTTCTCCACATACGGATTGTACCATATGTCCTAAGCAATTGAAAATACGATTCGTTCGTTTCCAATGATCGTGTTCCCGTGTCTAGGTGACCCGCATAACTGTGTGTCTAGTATTCATCAATGGTACTTGAGTCAAAAGACGATGATCGCGTTCACTCAGAGTCAACGGCCACGCTGTTGTATGTTTCGGATATTGCCATAGATCCTTGTAGTCACGGCCCTTGAAATGGTACAACGTGAAAATTAAAATTTCCCCTCCATCTCCGTAATTACACATATGGATGCTTCCAGATGTCTACCGATACATGTGCACAGGCCTATGCATCCAATGGCATGCACAGGTAGTGTTGCTATAGATGAAGAAAAAGTCAAAAATTATCCGCATTTTATTTTTCCAATTGACGGTCCTCAAGCTTGGGTATTCCATCCAAGAAGGTTTTCGGTGGGTCATCCCAACGATTTATACACCGCTTTCTGCATATCGTTGTCCATCCAAACTGCAGACATTGTCTATGGTAACCCGTTGGTTTGCCATACAATTTCTCGAGCTTGCCGAATCGTCTGGTTTGTGGTGGAGGTCCTGCTCGTTCTTCGTGCATTAAGCTTGTTCAGCCTCTTTTAAGCTTCTGTATCTCCACACACTTATACGTGGTAGAGCACTGTCCCTTTAATATGTTGTAAACATCCGATGTATTTTAGTCCCTGACGCACCTTCTTAACTTAAAAATTGGATAATTTATCTTTATGGTGCACATTATTAACGAAGCGACCCTGTTTACAATGAAGCAGAAGCAAATGACACTACAAAGGTCAAACATCGTTAAAGGGACAACAGTAGTATCGGCTCTAAAGTATGCATGCACAGAAGACAGTATGACAAACCTAAAGTTGTGTTATAGAGAAAATGTGGATAATTTTTTATCTAACCTCGTGTTTTGCACGCGGTCGACTGTACCAGTTTTGCTGACACTTCAGTGTATATTCTGTATTTAACATTCCTATGCATCTTTTATGCATGCCGAAAAAGAAACTGTATTATATTTGTTAACGGTTCTCAAGTTAAAACCATGATAGTCTTCGATTCTGGTTCCTATATGTATACACTAGCTGAAACGGTTAAATAGTGATTGAAAAGTAAAGTCGGAAAAGTGAATTAGAATATTCACTCCTTAGAATTTACTTCGGATGCAAATACATGCATTTAATTCTTGAGTAATATATTGTAATATGCAAAAGACAAAGACACATACAAACAGAAACGAAATTCCGATGAAAAAAAGGCAGAATTATGAAAAAAGAAAAATGTACTAAGTTTCAAATATCGACTTCCTGAGCTGAAATAGAGCAATTCGAAAAGGACAGAAAAATATTGACATATACGATAATCATTTATGAAATAGTAATGCTAAAATATGACTGTATTTCCCTGTGTTAAGTTTCCCGTAGAACGTATTTCCTTGTCAATATTCATTTATTACAGGAAAAAAACTTTAGATATTAACTTTGGGGCTTCGAGGGGCACTTTTAGGACTAATTGTGTGCCAATTTTCATGGTCGTAAGTTCTACAAATTGGTCTGACGACAGGAAAGTAATAGTTTATGTTTTCCGCAGTGTTCTAAAGTATAAGTGTACCAAATTTGGTGTGTATTGGTGAAGTGGTGTAGATTTGTATAGAGAATACACACACATCGTTTTTTATATATAGATCCATAAAATATTATCCTTGTGTCTTTAATAATTCTCAAATAAGACAAACTCTGTAAAAGTAAACTCGAAATCAATTTGCCATTACGGCGTTCCATCGTGACATCCATTACAACCCACCATTCCACTGCCATCTCAGTTTCATGCACAGGAATATAGTCTCGAATTCCTTAAGAGGAAAACATCTCGGCTTTCGAATCATCCTGGAATTGATTGAATAAATACTTCTGGAAAGGTGTAACAATCAGCCTCATTCGAAATGAAAACGTAAAAGGATGTCGGACCATAATAAGCGTAATCAAGATCATATTGAGTCCTCTAAAACGGCTTACTCTGAACAATCCCCCAAACTGAATGTAAATTAAAGCTCGAAATTACCGAGAATTCTCAGCGGGTGTCAATTTATCCAATTGCTATTTGGAAACAATTAATGGTTTCTCCTTCCGCAGGCAAGGCCTTTTGTTCAAACGTGGCGACATCTCATTGGATGTAAGCGCCGTAATGGAAATTAGATTATTTCAACCGTCATGTAAGAAAGAATTCATGGGCTGCCAGTTTACTGTTGGGTGTATTGACAACTAAACTCATTGGGCAAAAAAGCGTTTTCGACTGAGTTTATACTGTGGAAAAAATAGTTTTGAATTTTTGCGTTATTGAGTTATCGTCTTTCGTAGCGGGCTTTAATTAAAACTAGAACCTTAACTTAACTATAACAGATATAATTTTAATGAAAATTATTCCAGTTCGGTATGGGTTGGTTGGTAGCTTTGGAGTTTTATTGCTCAATGACCATATTTGGCCACGTTGGAGTTAAATCTATGTCTGGTAAGAAATGTGAATGGGGAAAAAGATGGATTGGGGAATAGAATAGCGGGAAGAAAATACAAAGATATTGCTCAAGTATCCCGTGAGTGTGATCCCCGTGTTCACTAAAGATAGTAGCGTCATGTGAAAAGAAAAGATCGCTCGAGTACCTCGGATCTGTGAAGTCAGTACACGCCTGAAGGAGATGTGCCTCTGAGGGCTCAGTTCGGTTTTGAAATAAAGTATTAAATATATTTTGAAATTCAGGTTCTTAAGGATATAGAGAGTACGCTACTTACAGTGTCATTCTCCTAAAAACGTACAAAACGGTGTCCTGAAATTGTTGTGAAAGTCATGTTGTAATTAAAAACATGTAGTAATGGGAATATTGTACAGTATACTCACAAAATATGTGTAATTAATAATTATTTAAAAAATTAATTTTTCTAGAAAAAAGTTTTCCCCAGAAACAAATCATGTCCGTGACCTGTCACATACCTAGTTCTTACCACTTAGTAATTCAATAAAATTAATATGAAATTCTTTTTCATGACAATTTATTTATTTTTAATTCAATTCTCTGTTAAACTAATTCCACATTGAATTTTGAAAAGAAACCTCAAGTAGTTATGATTTTATTTAATATATAATTAGTGTCACTAGGGGGGGGGATGCACTGAGTTATGTCCACGGACAGGTAGTACATAGTTACTAAATAGATCAACATATAGCTGCAGATAAAAATTGCAATGAGAAGAAGGCAGTTAGCCATCTTGGATGTAGCAATGAATTACAGGTATAATTTGTATACAAGTAGTTATTTTTTTTATAGATCACTGTGAAGAATTCTTCATTTTATAGATCTGTGGTTAATATAAAGTCAGATAAATATTATGGTATTTTAGGAGGTAAAAAGAAAGGATAATGCACGGAAGAAAACCCAAAGAAAAAGTATTAATGAAATGTCAGATCGTGAAAAGAGGAAAATCCGAAAATAATGGAAGGTATATTCAAAAACTTATTGTAAAAAGAAAAAACATGGAAATGTTTGTAACCTAGAAAACAGTACACTTTCTGCTAGCCCAGATCACTCTCATTCTATTCCTGTTATTCTGCCTTCTGTCTCAGGTAATAAGTGGAAGTAACAGGCAGAGAAGGAATAATGCCATGAAAAGATAAATGAAATATCTGATATCTGAAAAGTTAAAGCGGAAAGTGAATATAAGTACCGTCTAAAGTTATATAGATTCGAAAAGTCAACCATGCTGAAATAACACCAAGGAAAAAAGTCAAAGAATTGCTAAAGGGAAAAACGTGTTCTAAAGAAGTTAGGAGGCATTTGATTTTCAGTAAAATCTTTAAGAAACAGATAAGAAAAAAAAATTTTAAACATTTTCAGAGTTATAAAGATTGCATGGCAAAGTATTTAGCAAAAGTGATCAGTGGTAAAATACTAAAAAAGCACAAGTTTGCTTCTTGTTTAGCATCCATTATCTCACGAAGATATCCAAAATCCACACCTACTGAATATAGAAAGGAAGCATTAATAAAAATTTTAAAAGCTCGTAAAGCCATTTCGAAATTTTTAGAGCAAGATGAAAATAGAAAGCAATGTGCTGGTTAAAATGTCCTAATGTTGCAGCAACCTGTTCTTTACAATAGAGTACATTACAAATTCTGTGAAGATCTGTCTCATTAAAAATATCTGTTAATATTACAAGTTCAACTAAACATTTTATGCATTAATCAATGTGTGTGTCTCAAAATATAAATATTACCTGTTTTCACACATTTAAGAACACTACAATCATGTCCATTGACATCGATGTCAAGTCTGTGGACACGCAAAACTTTTACATTTTGTTTCCAATGAAACAACTTTTTTATGATATCGGTGGATGCTAGCATGATGTTAGATAAGTTTGAAGCAATTTAAAAACATTTTTATGTCCACAATTTGAATTTTCTTTCTTTAAAAATTTCAGAACGTGAAATGTCATACGTTTCTAAGAGAGAATGACCCTATAATACTCGAAGTATTCCGGGATTTTAAGCAAGTGCGTTGTTTTTCAGAGCTAATAGTTTATGTCCTCTAAACTTGTTAATAAAACGATAGTATTAAAAATATACTTTGCAAAGTACAATAGAATACAATCGAATATCGGTATAGTGGAAATTGTTTTTAAATGTATAAATATGCTGATGGCACAATTATCCATGAAACATTTTACGAAGTTCAGAAAATTTTGAAATAAATTTTTACTGACGCAAAATTTTCCAAAATTTAAAAATAATTATATCTTTAAAATTTATACAGTTAGTATATATTTTTTATTTAAAAAATCATATCTGCATATTGACTGCATTTTTATGGTATTATATTTCATACGCATTGTCTCTCAAACAGAATAAAAAAGAACCAAGTCGTGTCTTTATATTCTATACATCTTTTGTAATTATATAAGTCAGGGCTCGAAATACCCGGGTGCACAGGTACTCTGTGCACATGAAAATAAAATTGTGCACCTAATTTTTTCCGCTAGGTGCACGCAGTGCAACTAACGTTAAAAAAAGGGGAAGGGGTGGGAAACGTGTTTTATGTCATTCTGATATTTGCGCAAAATATTAGTATCGGCCTCTATCGTTCTAGAGAAATGTAATTAAAATTCCTTAATACACATTATTCGAAAACAAAATCGCTCTGACGTAACGGGTGTATACAGGAGGAAGGTTTGCTTGTGTCACTGCCACCAGAACTTTCCGATGATCGAAACATTTTCCAAATGGCTCTGTTGAAGTGACTGTCTTGACAGCCATACGCCGGAGAAGGGAGAATTTCGATTTTTAAATATTTTTATTTTCCATCTACTACGAACCTATATAAATATACTCAACTAATAAAGTAGTTGATATAAGTGTAACTTTTGAAAGGAATAGAACATTCATGGGAACGATTTCTATTTTCTCTGTGACAGTGAAAAATATATTTCATTAATATTATATTCAACTCAATGTCATAGACGAACCATTTCAAAAATGTAGAACCATTTATTGAAATTGATTTTTAAGATATAAGATTTATATAATTTTGGTTTCCTTAAAAACCCTAAGTAAATGGAGAAAAAAATGTTATGATCTTAAAAGCATAGAATATTTATAATCTTCCAACATCCATATACAAAACGTTTTTGTAGTATGAGTTAAGACAAAAAATACTTTATTCGATTATGGGAATAAAAAGTTAATATTTTTTAAACCTATTCTGTCTTCTTAAAAGCTTCTTAATTAGATATTTACTTCTTCAATAAGGAGAATTTAAATGCATATCAGTATACACACTCAAAGAATTTTATGTTTGATTTCGGGAGATGAAAATTCCTATACATTAGCATATTTATGTTCCATATTTGCGTTTATTTTTATTTTATTTCTTTGCAAACTACCCTACGCATTTTCAAAAGAGCTCTGCAGCTTTCCACTAGTACTGTAATGAAAAAATTTACATCATTACCAAAACGGTAGTTTTGTTCTATAAGTTCACACAAGAATCGTAAGCCGTTTTGCTTTTCTTAAGGCTTTCAGGCTTAACTGCTGCATAGTTTATTCAAATTTCGAGTTTCCTCCATTTTCCCTTCATATTACGTTCATGGCTACTCCATGACACAAATGTTTTACAATATTGAAGTTTGTTTAATAAAAGAAATGCTGTTATTACTTCATTTGTGGATCCTTTCTAAAAAGCGATTTTGGAAACACTTGGTTAATGAATTTATAAAAATATTTTAAGAATACAGAAACTTTGTTAATCTATTCGATTGTATTGCTATACTAACGAAATACTACGTTTTACTTATTGTTATGTACTAAGTACGGGTTAACCCCTGTACTTCCTCCCGCTCATCAAGTCTTAATAATAACATAGTGGATAGGATATATCGGATAACAGTTATTGCTAATATGTGATATCAGTTATTGTTAATATAGTTTTTATCAATTAACAAATAACACTAAGGTAGATATTTTAACTAACGTTGGGTTCTAGCAACACAATTGGGTATTGGTAACGGATCTTTCTTCTGCATATTCATTTTCTTCAGTGAACATGTCGTTATTAGCTCTGAATGCAGAACCTGTGACAGTACAACTTAAATTAATTCTTATAATACGATTTTTAAATCTCTCTTATTTCGTTTGATAAGATTTGGTGGAAAGGTTTTTTTTTTCTGTTGACGATTTCATTAGTGAGAAATTACGTGATACTTGATCTATTCATTTGTAAAGCATCGAATACCAAAAATAAAAGCAAGTTTTTGTTTAAGGTAAGAGAAATAGATATTTTGTTTCATAATTGCCTTTTCCCCTGCAGCTTTCAATCATTTTCAATTATCTGTTCCTATTAAGAAAATGGGAAAATATAACCGTAGCCCAACTGCGTGCATTTATGTAGCTAG
This sequence comes from Metellina segmentata, assembly GCA_947359465.1. Classification (NCBI taxonomy): domain Eukaryota; kingdom Metazoa; phylum Arthropoda; class Arachnida; order Araneae; family Tetragnathidae; genus Metellina; species Metellina segmentata. Next base: position 127,877,037 of record OX375873.1, on the reverse strand, counting down.
TAACTTAACGTCGAACTGGAACGATGCAACGAGTCATTGGCTACTGTTCGGCTCAGGTGCAGAATGATGTTTAGTGTCCGGCAACACAACTCCGAGCAATTGCAATTGTTCTGCAGGCATTTTGTCCGAAATTTGAAAACAGCAGTAAAATCAAAAACAGACGTAAAACACAATTATCGGTTAGATATGTATTACATATTTTTATAAAACATCAAAATTAATAACCTACTTTATTTAAAACCAAGGCATGCTTTCATAATTTGCAATTATGTTAGTAACTTTTTGAAGTTAAATATTTTTTCACTGACATAGAACATATGTTATTTATAAAATGTTTGTGGTAATTTATGTGGTGTATGGAGGTTGTTACGCAGAGCTAGAAAAGAAAAAAAAACGTGTGGCAAGGAGCGAGCTTTGCACTGCAGAACATCGTAACATATAATTGAAAAAAAAATCGGCCAAAGTTTGATAAAATTAAGGAAAAATTGTTCTGCAAAGACATTGTTCTGCGACGTACGTCGCAGTTTTAAGCACTTTCTGCTCCAGAGCTGTCCGATATCAACCACGAAGGAAAAAATCCGAAGACATCACCTCATCATTTTGAACAACGGTCAGATGGTGAGCTCACGCTAACGTGGCGATATTTGAGTACACGGCAGATTTATTGTTCACTAATCCCCGTTTACACAATGGTCTTTGGTATGATTCGAACTCGCAACATTCCGGTAGTCAATCCGTTACTCTTCTAACCAGGCTACAGCAGATCCAAGTTTAATAACAAAGAAACATTCAGTTCTCTTACCGTTTCTGGAAATCTACAACCGAAATATTAGACATACGTTTGGTTTGAGGTTTTTGTGGCGCAAGGTCGAGATTTGGCCAAGTTGCGCCAAACCGAATTCAACAAAGACTGAGTATAATAAATAAAACACAGAAAGTTAGGTGAAAAGGGACATAAGAGAGGTTATATCGCTGGGTCGTGATGGCCGTGTAGTTTCAAAGACTTTCCTTTGGGGGTTGGTAGTCATACCGCAATTTCACGGTAAAAACACGCGTCATATATCGAGATGCGATTTATACAAAGCCCGAAACTTTTAGAACATAACTTCTACCCCCCCCCTTCAAGTGGTTTCGTTCATCAAGGTCAGACCGACTTTGCACATGAGGCGTCATCAAGATACAGCCGATTTGGTTTTTTTTCACGATAACAAGATCAAGCTCTGGATAGTTTTCTCTTAATGACACGACAAGGCGTTGATTTACCAGATAATTCGCTTAACACGTTCTCTGCCAAAGCTTATATGGTGCGTTTATAGTTATAGTTAGGTGTTGCTTCGTCATCTGACCGTGTTTCAAAATTACGAGGTGTTGTACTCGGATCTTTCCCTTAAGGGACTGATCTCGGACAGTCGTCAATAGCCCGTTGTGTTGCTCTAGTACGACGTTAACTAAAATTACCATTATCATTATAGTTATTGTTGTTGTTATTTTTCCCAGAAACTAATACCAGCCACGGCAATACCAGAAAATTGGCTGACGAAAATTGGCGAAAGCTCAGCCAACAAATTTGCAATTTCATCATCTGTTAGAGCCTTATTAGATTGAATTTTTCTTTTTTTTGGGTTGTTAAGGCCCTGCAGTGAATGAACTATCTGTGAATGATAAAATCGAAGAGGGCTAGGTGTCAGTTGAGGACACGAGAAACATCATAGTGAAAATTCATGGATTTTAAAAGTGCAGTGCAGAGGACGTAGGTGAGTAGCTGGTGTGACTCTTCGGACAGTGGATTTCAAATTGTTAATGATGATGAACTCATTCAAAGTGTGAGGGAAGAACTCATTGATGATCCGGATATTAACAACGACATTGCTACTCAACCAGACACGGGACCGTCAGCTAGTAAGGCGCTTGAGAGCCTTGACAGAGCGCTAAAATGGATGGAGCTGCGGTCTGAGTGCTGCAGCTACTCACCTCACTCGCATGCGAGACTTGGCTGCACGAAAAGGAGTAAAAACAGCGAAACAACTGACTTTGACCGATCTGTCCGTGCAATGATAAATTTTAATACAGTATGCAAGTACAAAGTGTAAACAAATGTGTTTTCAGTGTCATTAAATTACAAAACATACTAAAGCAAAATTCGTTTTTTTTTTTTTTTTTACTAAGAAAAAACCTTTTATTCGTGAATTGAATTATCCGATTATCATGTTATTCGATTATCCGGATGGGGTCTGGTCTCAATTGATCCTGATTATTTGGAATTCTACTGTAATTGTGAAGAGAAGAAAGTGATGGATTGCTTTGGAATCCTTGGGTTGCGATTGTCATATTTTCCAGAAGTAAACCCTATGGGAAGAGAACAGATCCTTAGGTTAGTATGTGTTCTTGAAACCCGTACACACCTAAAGATGTACACCCGCGGTTTTATTGCTTGGTGGATTTATGGTGGAAGAGCCACGTGTTTTCATGCTGCAAGTAATAGTTGCATGCAATATCAAGTAATAGACACATACAATGAAAGGTTTAGTTGAAACAGGTAATGAACCTGTGAGGAATCGAACCTGTGACGCCTATAACTCGAAAGTTGCTAGTGCTCAGTGGGACTCAGAGGAGATTGGTTGGTTCGTTTAGGGTTCAAGGGCTAAATTTGGCCAAGTTGTGTCAAACACATTACAGACAATACGTGGGAGGAAGAAAAAGCAAAAAAACATAATGGCAGGCAAGGAGGGTAAAAGTTAAAGGGAGGTTAGATCACGTGGGTGCCTCGGGATCTTGAAGCCCTTAGACACCTAAGATTACTCCAAGGAGAAATGAACGTTATTTACTAAATATTTGACGCATCTCGGTCCATTACTTATTATATTCTTCATTTTCAGAATTTCGGTATAATTTAATCAGAATGCTGAAATTTGTACGTATGTCACACAAAAGACGGAGTGCTTAAGTTTTACATAAATGAAAATTGATTACTAAACGATACATGTGTCTTAATTATTCATAATAATGGCCCCTTAGTAAGATAATTCTTTTGTTAATTCGGAAATTTGTATCCCCCCGGTGGGACTGAACATTTTCTCCATTTCAGAAGAGCACAATTTAATTAGTTAAGATTGATCACCAAGGCGCTATGATTCTATTTTTTTTATGTTTTACTTAAATTCCAGATTAATCTCCAACGATTTCACGTGTAGGAAATGCCAGATATGTACTCTCAATCGAATACCATTAACGTAAATGAAAAATTCCTCATATCCATGAAATGTGTGCAATTAGTTTAAAATATACAATCGAAATACATCTAGGGTAGGTTTCACTATTGAATTGTCTTAAATTAACTTTTTGATTCATCGGGCCAAACGGAAATTTTCATAGCATAGCTCCATTAGCATAATAATTAACCTCGTCAAATATCAGATTTTAATCCAGACTAATTTTCTGACAATTCATCGTGTTTCACTTCAATATAGGGTAGGTGTTCCAAATATCGCCCCTGTTCTTAATATCACCTACTCGTGTTTGCAAGCTACTGTGCGCGACCTACGAGTTTATGTAGTTACCTTGACGGTCTAGGATTTTACCACACATAGCGCTACCTTCAAGTTTTCTATAAGTTATATCAGGGCTCGAAATACCCGGGTGCACAGGTGCACTGTGCACATGAAAATAAAATTATGCACCTAATTTTTTTTCCCGTTAGGTGCATACAGTGCACCTAACCTTAAAAAAAAAGGGGGAGAGGAACAAAATATTAGTATCGACATCTCTAGCTCTAAAGGAACGTAATTGAAATTCAAAAATACACACTAAGCGAAAACAAAATCGCTGTGCCGTAACGGATTTATACAGGAGGAAGGTTTACTTGTGCCACTGCTACCAAAACTTTCCGATGATCGAAACATTTTCCAGATGGATCTGTTAAAGCGACTGTCGCGACAGCCGTGCGCCGTAGAATTTCGATATGTTTAAATATTTTTTATTTACTATCTACTACAAACCTATGTAAACATACCAAACTAATACAGTAGTTTACATTACATTAATACTCTTATATTACGTTTGTTTTAAATGTGCACCTAACATATAACCTGTGCTCCTAATTTAAAAACTTAGGTGCACAGTGTGCACCTGTATTAAAAAATCTATTTCGAGGCCTGAGTTATATCAACAACACTATTGCATCTGAAGTATTTGAGGCTGTGATTAAGGTATTTTAAGTCTCCAATGAGTTCAGGGAATATCCAGGTAACTGTTTCCAAATAATAATTTCGTTTATATTTATATAACTTGAAAGTACATTAAATACTAAAGGTAGGTAGGTATGCTCTACTAGCAACTCATTTTTAATAGTATCTCCTAATTTCGCCTGGTGGGTGTTAATAGGAACAGGGGTAGGCGATATTAGGAATCCACTCTTGAAAACTCTCTTTGGAAACTTTTTGAAGTTTACTAGTGGTTATCTCTGGAAACCAAAATATAATAGTTCCTAGTGGTATTAAATAGTTTCGAGCTGGATTTTCCAACCCAGGAGGCTGAGACACAAATAAATAGTTAGGGTAGGTGATATTTGGAACATCTCCTATAAATAGTTATTAACTAATCTATAACGTGATTTATTGTTAGATTCTGACAATCATAATTCAATTACTTCAAAGGATTTAACTGTAGGACATGAATATCAAAATACTTTTAAGTGGCAAGGGGAAATCTTTTCAGTTGTCTGTGGTCAGGGGAAATAACTGGATCAGTCGCATTTTGGCAAAAATGAGATGTACATCTGCTGGAAGATTTGTCTTGCGTCCATACGCGTTGTGGCGAATTGGATAAGTAATGTGCATGAAAAAAGAGTACCATAAGAATGAATCCAAATAAATTAGTAAATAAACCTGATTTAAAAGGTAACGGCGAATCTTAAAAACCCGCTCCAGAAAAGTTGTTTTTAGACTTTTTCAGTTATTCCACTTGACAACAGATATATAAAGTTTGTGTTCGTATTTTTAAAGATGAATGGCTTACCTAGTTGATATTTTAAATCTTTTCATTAATTACTCGAAGGTAGTTCAATTATCCCTCCATATTGAAACTGCTAACTCTGGTTTAAACTAAAAATTACTAGAAATTACGAAAATCGAACAGAATATCAATCTTTGTTCATTAATTCAAAATATGTTCCAATTTCTTTGCTTTCAAACTATGCCAAGGTCTTGCAAATATTCGAAATATTTTTTTAGTTAGAAGGGTTTTCGATAGGTACTGTCACCAGGAACAGACATGTTTTCTAAACTTTAAACTCAATTTTTGTATAAATGTGTTTTTGCAATAGAATGCTTTGTTGAAAACATGATAACTCCACAGTGAATTCACACCTATTATAATTATCATTGCATCAATATTATCTAATAATATAGTGAATGTTTTGAACCTCAATCAGAGTACTTAGTCTAGAAATGTATTTTTATATCTGATTTTTTTAATGCTGAATTTCCTGAAGAAAATGTTGATTTTTTTACGCTTCCTTTGTTAAAAAAAACTGTTTATTTTAGAAACATGATGGAAGTTTAAACACATGGAGAATAAATTCCAACATAAATCGTCGTTCTGGTTAAATTAGAATTTGATATATCATGTTCCAAGGAACATTCTATCTAGCTAATTTTATCTTAATTAGATAATTAATTATTGGCAAATCTAATTTTTTCTCCCTGAAATGATTTTAGGCAAACACCAATTATTTGTGGTAAAAAAAAACGGGATATTTTTAGAGTCAGAATTGAAAAAAACAAAATAAATATATAAATATATATATATATATATTAGAGTGTCCCTTATATGGGCGAAATTTTTTTTCTTTCAGTTATCAAAACGCATACCCTCTAATTATTTTTAATATACAAAGCCTTACTTAAATATGAAATTTCATATTCCTACCTTAATGTTAACCCGTGCCGACAGGGCCCCGAAGTTTATGGAAATAGACGTTTTTGAACAGATCTTAATACGTAGCTAGGACATCGCAAGTATGCATATCATAGGTAAATATTGATTCAAAGACAAATTTAAGTAATGCCTTTAATTATTAAAAAATAACGTTACACATAATTATTCAGGATACTTTCATTTTAAGGTCTCTTTTACAGTCTGGATACATCTTAATATGTTCTTACACACAGCGTAATAATAACTGTTTCTGCTCTTCTTCTGCGGCAATTAAACCATGGAAAGCTTTGCATTAGCTTAAAAGCTCTTTCAGCTGTGTCATTTACTGCTTTTAAGCTAAAATTATTATATTTATCTTCCACAAAGGCTGCATTTTCTTCCCACAAAGATACGTTTTCTTGGAGGAAGCTGCTGTCAACTTTTAATCGCGAAAACAAATTTTTGCTCTTGATGGATACAAAATAACTCAGTGATTTCTATAAAACAATAAGAAAAATTAGTATCACAAGAAAATAAACAGAATTTAAAATAACAGATCAATTAAAACTCTCATCGTATAAAAATACAGACATCTCTTCCTTCGATGAAACATATATCTTCCCAAAATCATTAACTTTCTCTTAGTAAATTCGCTACAATATTCGCCTTGGTTTGTTTATAAACAATAGCATCAAAGAGTGGTAATACGGCTATTTCCTCTGATAAATACCACTGGTGTTAAATGAACTTCCTCAGGGCCCCTTTGGAAACCAATTTGTCAACTGTTTCAAACTCGTTTAGCGTCTTTAAGAAACGCAAAACATGATTCGTCGCCTTCACCGCCAAACTTCACCCAAGCCAGGGCATCACATAAACTACCACAATGAATAAACTAATATCTTGTTACGCTCGTTTGTCCTCAACGCTTATTTTGAACTGAGACTGCAGCAAATATATTTTTAAAGACAAAATAGCTTTTGCCATCCATCGTGCATTGCGCCAGGAGGTCTGATGTTAATTTTACTCTCGTTATCTCCTCTCAAGAAAATAACAGATAGTTTGATCAGTTCCCAATAATCGTCACGTATAATGGATTTTTGCAGTTCATGGTTAAAAAACGTCACCAATCCGCTTATGGTCGCGTCAAAAAGATGCTGTTTGGCAAAATTAGAGCATGTTTCGATAGCATTAGGATTAATGTTTTTTCAGTTGTCTCTGAACTTTTTGATCAGTGGAATATCGGTACTGCTTGCGACTTGGTAAATCTTTGTTTCAAATACACTTTTCAGAACCAGTTCATAAACATGATGACGGCAAGCAAGCTCTTTCTAGATCATGTTCTAAAAGCTCACAAACTCCATTCAAGCGGTCTCTATTATATGCTGTCGTTTCACAGCACATTATTTGTACTTTATCATTGAGGTTCCATTCTTTAAGTGCGTTTGAAACTGCTTTAGCTTTATCTTTGGTGTAAGAGCTGTCCACTTTTGATACTGCAAGAAGTTGCTCCTTCTCTCTAAATGAAATAACACTGACCCACTCAGTTCTGAAGGCAAGTGAAAAATTCCTCAGAGTGTTCTTCTCTGGGAGAGACAGAAAGCCCTGGAGGGACGACGAGCTAACGGTTGCCTGGAAGAAACACGCAGCTCTTAGACGACGATTCAAACGCTTCTGAGACGGGCGCGAGTTCTGGAAAATACAGTTTCGAAAATCACATAAAATGTTTAAAAGAATGGTCATCCGCAAAAGAAAGCGTCTTTTGAGAAGTTCTGCCTGGATTTTAACTTTACCAACCCATACGCGTTGCCTTACAAGTTGGCATCAGACAAAGTGAGAAAGCACCACCCGATAGGCAGTATCAGAAAGGAAGATGGCACGACAACGGAAACACACGAGGAAACGATTTAACTACTTTTTCGAACGCACTTCCTACACGACACTGTCAGAGAATCTTCTAACTAAAGAAATATGAGGGAAATTTTTGATGCAATAAAAGATCGGCCCTTCACGCTCCCAGAGGTTACGGATGTCGGGAGATCCATTAAAGTTATTTTTTCATCAAATCCGCCTGAAATTGTGTGTAGAATCCAAATTTGTGATAAAAGATGGGGGTTAGTATTGAAAATATCGGTGCTAGCACCCAATTTAATATGAAGGTGGCTCCTTAGACAAATTTTAAATATTGATATTTGTAGAAAACATTCATCCCTATCAATTGCTACCTTCCGTTTTGTTCTGTGATGTAAATTCTGCAATTGCGATCGGGTGAGTCGTTTTTTTTTACGGGTGTACATAGATACAGGGTGTCCCGGAACTTCGTGTACAAACGTGCAGGGGATGTAGAGAACATCGCTAGGAACGATAATTACACAGGAAAGCATGGGCGGAAACATCACCCTCACGTGATAAAAGGACACAAAGACTATAAGGCCACGACACAGAATGTAGTGTAAAACGCTTTATTATAAATACAACAAAAGAGTACACTGTATGACTTGCAAAGGTGTTCAAAATTGCGCCCAGGGGCATAGGTGCACGCACGACACCTACACGGTATGGATTGGCAAACATTTTGGAAGATACCTGGCGTTTCGCCGATCATAGTAGCGGCGATGGAGATTCGTGCCACCAGGTCCATTTCAGAATTTACGGGCGTGTCGTACACAGTGCACTTCATGACACCCCAGAGAAAATAATCAAGAGGAAATAAATCAGATGATCTGTGAAGCCAAGCGACGGGACCGAAAAACCCAATCCAATTGTTTCCAAATATCCGGTCCAAATGGTCACGTACACACCTTGCGTAATGAGATGGAGCAAATCATGTTGAAACCACATTCCGCGCCGAACATGTGTGTTGAATTACTTTTTGATTATCCATACATGAAAGCAACTAGAAGTTCCTGGGAAACTCTTCTTTATTGGTGTCCAGTTAAATAGGCAAAATCAGCTTTACCTGGGGAACCGCTGGATCATGACAAGAGACCGAGACTTTCCGCCAGATGAAGAGGGAATGTATTCGCCGGGAACCTATGGACATCAGTCGTTAGAGCTGGGCATCACTGGTGTATAGCATCCGGAGATGTCGTTCGGGTCGCCCTTGCCTTTTAGGAACAGCTCAGTCCGGTCCGCTTCCCTTCGTCGTCTCGTCTCGTCTTCTCCTTCTTAGGCAAGTCAGCAAGGGGTCGAAGCACCAACTTCTCGTTAGGATAAGAGCTTCGTTTTGCCTCTCGCCAATCCAGCGGGAATCCCCAAGTTCCGCACATACATAGGAGGAAGTGAGGGCCATCGGAGATCGTAACATAACACGTGCGGGGACAACGTTAACCTTTACGCTGGAGCGCTTAGATTTTTGCAATCGTCTCATAGAACGGCTCTTTGGTCTGACTCTCCGAGGCACCTTACCTAATTACAAAACTTTAGCGACAGGGCAGTGACTTGCATTTACGACTGACTTTTATTGTGTGGCGTATCGTTTACCGGAGCGACTTTCTGCTTTTCCCAAAGCGTTCACACCTTACGGTCGGCAGGGTAGGGGGACCGAACATAAGAAGGGATCCTCTGGAAGGTCAGTGGCTGACAGCTCGTAAAAGGTGATCGATGTCAACGTTCAATTAAAAGGGGGGTAACGTCCACAGTACACACATCTATACCATGCCGCTGGTGTAAACGAAAATTTAGTGGTAACAATTGTTTACCTGACGCAGCGTAAAGGTTAAGCATTTTCGGAAGTACCTCTTGAAGAAATACGAGATACTTGCGAGCGTCCAGTCGAGGTGGAAAGATGTATTAAACTGTACCCCACTATACCCGCCCACACATAACAGTAAAGCGTTGCTGTGCGGCTCGTGGTAGGGTTCCGTGTGGGTTGTCTAAGGCCCACAAGTCCGCGTTGTGCGTATTGAAAACCCTTTTCAAATGAAAAGGTTGCTTCGTCACTTAACTGGAAAATTACGCGTCGAAAGCACTTTGTTGTAGAAACCACTGTGCAAAAGCGACACGTCGTGGCGATCATCCGGTTGCAATAGCTGGACTCTCTGAAGATCAAAGAGATGTAAGGCTTCACCCTGCAGTGTGGACAGTTGATCGAGACGTTCCGGTGGCAGAGGCAAGCGCCCGTACACTGGTACCGGTATTTCGGTCCACAGCATGGAACAGACCCTCTTCGAATATGGGTGCTCGTGCTATTCGCGACCGCACAGTATCCTGCATCGTGGCTGTGAAGGATCCACGTTCCGCAAGGTTCTGATGTACCCGAGCGAACATTTGATGATTTGATTGGCGCCTCGTTGGATATGTTTCCCGATACAACAGAACAGCAGCGCGTCCATTTCCGTCGTCTAGGCCGTAGAAAAAGTGGATATCAGTCAACTAGGCGTTTGTGAAACGATCCATGTTGATCGCACGCATGAGGAAGCAACACGTGCCGACCTTGAGAACACGCGTATAGCGCCACCTATCGATTTCCGCCCATGCTTTCCTGTGTAATTATGATTCCTAACGCTGTTCTCTACCCCCCCCCTCCAAGTTTGTACATGGTTCCGAGACACCCTGTATAATGTATATACATGCATATAGTATGAACATAGACATATACATACATATACATATGTAAACACGCATAGGCATAACAAAGAATATAAATTCATAACACAAAAAACTTATATACGAAACTAGAAATCTAGTCTGCTTGTTGATGATGTTTCTTGCCTAATTCATTACATTAAACATTTTGTTCAAACTAAACAACTAATTATTTATTCGTACCAATGTCCGATGAGAAAAATATAAATATAAATCTCTCTTTGATGTGCGATTATACACTGCAAGTCCCGATTATAATATCTCTTAAATTTCTTTGTAGAGGGCATTCCAACCTGCCCTGTGATCAGGATTTCGGTTTGATAGAAAAAGCAAAAATATTATCATCTCAGTATGTACGTTTCCATTGACTGGGAAAAAGTGATAAGAAGTGCTCGAAAGAAAAAAAACTTTCTAAGTTCTTACAATAAAGAACACTTTTTCCTATCAAAACGTCGGAACATCAACATAACGAGGAGAAAGATATACGACCAAAGAAAATTGGAGTGACTTAAAACCCAGTAGCTAAGGTTTGGGACCTCCGAACATTTTTGCGTGACAAATATACAAACCAGGACGGCATTTTAATGACCTGAACCCACTTAAAAGAACATAGCAAATCTTGAATATTTATAAATGTTGTTCCAATACAGAAACTGTATAAATGTTGAAAAGAAAAAGGACCTTCTTCAACTCATGGCTTATGTCCTCCCCCATGCACCATGGCTTATTTAAAAAACTTCAAATCAGCCCTAGAGCTGCTAACGAGGTCCACGTAAGTCTGGAGGAGAGCGAGTGTGAGCAGTTTCAAAGTTTTATTTTATGAAATATCATTTTAGGCTACGTATTTTAAAATAAAATTTTGTTTATACAATTTGGACTAAAATCTAGTCAAAAGTTGTGAGCTGTCATTAAAAGAAAATTAAAATTTCTTAATATGTAGTATTGAGTGGCATAAGTACCTAACTAACAATCACGTCTGTCATTTTACAAACACCAAACTGAAAAAGTGGCTAAACGCACATCGTGCTTTTATTTCTTTGAAATGTACAGATATATTCAAAAATTGAAAAATAACGTAAGGTCGATCATTGCAAAACAAATTTTTAGAATATCCAATCATATTTTTGATAAATAAATGTTTATAAAAAAAGGGTGACACGAAAATTGCATTTTTATCTATTGGTTATGTTAGTTGGTTAGGCCACTCTCTCTTGCTGTGATAAGTTCATATGTACAGCCGTCAAAAAAAAAAAAAAAAACGACTCACTCGATCGAAATTGCACAATTTACATCGCAGAACAAAACGGAAGGTAGCAATCGGTAAGGATGAATGTTTTCTACATATATCAATATTTAAATTTGACTAAGGGACCGTCTTCATATTAAATTGGGTACTTTCTCCGATAATTTCAATACGAACCCCCATCTTTTATCTCAAATTTATATTCCACACACAATTTCAGGTAGATTTGATGAAAAAATAATGAAAAACTGCCTAAAATTGATCAAGAAAATCCATAAAAACCATTAAGGGAGTGTGTAAGAATTGAACTCCGCAGTAGAAAGGGCAGATTCCGATCAGGTAGTCCGATTTCGGGAGTATGTGTCGCTTTCAACGACTGCTCGAGGAAGGTTTGTTAGAGTGTGACAGATGGTGCTATCGTGCCCAATAAGTGAATTGTTACCATCCTAACTTACAGTAGTATAAAATATTGTTAATTATGTGTTTCAGAAATATCTGAATTATGAAGTTAAATTATGCCTAGCAACGAGTGATAAAATACACAAAAGCTTTATAGTAAATCATTTAATAATACTCTTTAATCACCCTTGACACAAAAGCTTTATAATAAATTATTTAATAACATTATACAATCACATTATAAATATCAATATGATGTGTATTGGCCGTCGTAGTCAATGACCTGTTGCATATGCCGTGGCATTAAGCTGGATACAAATTCAGAATCCATTCTGATTGAATCCCAGGATCAGTTTTTAGAAATGTCTGTTTTAACTTTGTGAACAATCCCCAATAACGATAATAATCATCGAATTTTGCAGTCTCACTGCGCTACTAATAATGCACTTAAGGACTTGAAAAATTTGGAATTCCGATGTTTCAGTAACACATGAATCGCCTGGAGTCAAACTTTTCCCATGCCGCTATTCATAATTTTTATGAACCCTAATTTCATAATTAATAAAAAATTGTAAAATTTAGTTTGATAGTTAAAATGTTAATAAATTGTGTTTGGGTAGCAAAGAACGGATTTATGTTTTTAGCAAATAGAACAAAAATAGTGAAATACCCATTTAACATTAGGAGATCCAATTTTCAAATACAAATCGGTGAAAGATGTAATAAAATTGATGAACTTTTTTTTTTATTTCCGTCTGAAATTGTGTGTAAAATCCAAATTTGTGATAAAAGATGGAGGTTCGTATTGAAATTATAGAACGAAGCACCCAGTTTAATATGAAAACGGCCCCTTAGAAACATTTTAAATATTGATATTTTTAGAAAACATTCACCCGGCTATCGATTGCTACTTTTTGTTTTGTTCTGCTATATAAATTTTGCAATTATGATCTGGTGAGTCGTTTTTTTTTTTTTTTTTTTTTTTTTTTTTTTTTTGTGACGGGTGTACATAACGTGAACATTTATTTTCACCCTCAAAACGGGACATCTACAAATTTTTAGGTAACAGTATGTGTATTCAAGAAAACGCATACTTCTTAAAACTTTTATTTATTTATGAAAAGAACAGGAATTAACGCGTGTGAAAATAAATAATTTATGTGTAGTCTTATATTTTTCCGAACACATTTGCTTTCGTGTATTTGGTGTTGATTTCAAAAATAAGAATGGAATTCACTTAAAATGTACTTTGGTAATGGACATTGCTTTTAGAACTGCGACTTTTAACTGTGTTTTTTCTCTCGTCCACAGCATATTCATAAGACAAAAAACCCTTGCTACGGGTGCATTAATGCCAGACATATATTCAATAATTATACAAAAGTTTGTATGTTTTAAATTATTGGTGTGAAAGTGCTTGAACAATTCCACCCAGAGACCTTCGGTTGAAGCATTTTCAGTTAATGTAGTAACACAATTGCATTCGCTGAGGCGATCTTTTAATTCACCACCTATTACTATTGACGCTAACACATTTACAACAATAGCTTCTGTTTTCGTAGGAGTACATCTAAATTTTTGTTCGAAACATGCTTGAATTAACTTAGAAGAACAATCGTTTCAGCGAAAAATGGTTCTTTTGCTCTGTATTATAAACCTTCCGTCGTAGCAACTAACAGATTTTTCGAAGTTGGTGAATCCGCTTTCTTAATAAAATTAAGAATCGGATAACTTGAAGAGCGGCTGAAAGGTCTAAATTTTTCTTATCTTAAATGTTTCTCAATATCGCTGGCACCACCATGGCCTACTCTAAATTCTGTACGACACTTTTCACGTCTGACTTTCGATGAAATACTATTTTGCTTTATAAACTGGTATACTAAGTTTGTAAGTTAACATTAAAAATGAACTTGTGTTTAGGAATTGTTGAGGTTCATAAGTCCTCATAGCCGTTCCAAACACCCTGTACTCAACAACCTCCTCGCATTATGTTACCAACTCCGCTGTTGAAGTAATAAACTATCGATGTGGAATTTCTGAATCTATATTTGTGAAACCAACTCTGTATTTAGTCTCAGTAGATCATTTTTTGATTTCCTTACGCCACTGTTGTCAGGATTGTAGCCACTTATGATTTCTGTTATTATCATTCTTCAGGTGCGATCATCAACAAAAGTCTGATATGAATATTTCATACCTACTATTATAAAAGGAAGCGTTTGTTTGTGTGGTTGTCCTTATCTAGTGCCCTGACGAATCTATGGTACTTTCAATAAAAAGATTTGGCACACAGGTAGTCTGAATTTTTTGCAATTTTTGGGTAGCGCCGAATTTTAAAATTCAATCTAGAACATTTTAAAATTAATTTAATGGAATTTAATTAGTATTATTTTCTTTTGAATGCCAACACCATAAAGAGTTGACATTTTCTAAAATTATTTGTTCCGTGTTTCCGTTTGATTTTCCGAGAAACACTTTCAGCCGAAGAACAAAACAACTAAAAAGCTTTAACTGCAATTATGTAGTTCTTTTTTTTTCTATCTGCTATATCGTTAAAGATAAAATAAAAATTTCAACGGATTTCAAATCTGTGGAACATTTCATACTTCATCTATACCTAAAAATATGATTTTCTTGAAATAAATAATTTTTAAATTGTAACTTTTATATTTTTCCCATATGACTACTGCGATCGAGAAATGAGATTCAATTTCCCGAGCTCAAACGTTTCGAGCAAAGGAAAGCAAAACAAATAAAAACATTTGGACTGGCATTGTTTAGTTCTTTTTTTGTAAAATCGGGATCGTTAAAGATAGATTGAAAATTTTAACATATAGATTTGATTTTCTTTTGATAATTTTTCAATTAAATATTTATATTTTCGCAAGGCGATTGTCACGTCGATTGGATTTCTTCGCAATTCGAATTTGGCTGCATTTGACAATGAGTGTTGCTTGTCATTCAATAGGTTACGAATTCCCATTTGGTTTGTGAAGCCAGCCAGCCAACACAACGGGCAACGCCTTTACGGCTGTTATCCAATAGACTATGAATTCCTATTTGGTTTGTGAAGCAACCGAAATAGGAATTCGTAGCATTCGGGGGTTAGAGAGCAGTGGTCAGACCTGACCTCGCGAAAAGAACTGTTATGGGCAATGCAGTGCTGGCCACGCAGTGGCTAGTATCGCTACTATTATAAAAGGAAGTGTCTGTCTGTCTTTTGTCTGTTTTTCGTTATCAAAGTCCTGTTAGTAATGCAAAAAAGTAGTGCTGTTCATACATAAGTAATGAAATAATATAATTTCATTTCCTATCAATGCCAAAATAATTCTATTCATTGATTGATTTTAGGTTTTAGAGAAAAGGGTCTATATTTGAACAAGTTGCGAAAAAAGCAAGACATAAACGAGGGAAAAAGAGGACAGAGAAGCGTAATGCTCAAAGAAACAAGACGCCCGTCAACCTTCACCACGGACAAGAAGATTCGGCAAGTTGGGGAAAAGGTACTGGTGAACCGGCGAGTTACCATCGACAATGTAACGTGTTCTCTGCAGATTAGACGGATAAAAAATTGCGGAAAGCGGTGCACAAATGGTTGGATGACCCCAACCGAAATCCTACTTGGAAGGAATACGTAAGCTTGTGGACTGCTGGACCTAGTGCATCGAAATGGAAGGAGACTATGTTAAAAAATACCGAACTTCTTCAACCGCTACATTTGAGCAAACAGACAGTGCGGTGATTTTTAACTTTCCCTCATAGTATTGTTGTAGTTATAGACTGGTATGGTGAGGTGTGTCAAATATGTGTAGAAGGAGAAGTTTAAGAGAGTGTGACTCGCCGACTGGTCTTTGTCATTGGGGTGTTGCTGATGAAGAGCACGTTGAGATAAGGTTGATGATATGGGGCCAAAAATCACTTTTTTGACTTACGTATTTTTAGGACCACGTTCTTTTCCCGTCATTTATTCTCACTTTCTCCTTCTCTCCTTACAGATTTTTGTTCTTTGCCGGATGTTCCACCTCGAATAAAATCCAGCTTTATAACGAATGAGCTCTGAACATTGTAAACAACGCACTCATCCCATATTCAATCATTACATTAATTAAGCGTTAAAAATTGTTTTTCAACAATTAATCCAATATTGAAAATCTCTATCATAGTTTTAATTTCAAGTAAACTCAAATCAAAGTTTGGACGATAGCCAACTGTCAAATGCAGAATGTATTCTGCTATGATTGAGGTTATTGGTGGTCAGAGTAGATGCAAGTGGTTTTATTGATATTCAACTAAAAATGTATGCACTATTCTTTTTAACAGAATTCAAATTTACCGTCCATAATTTTCAAAGTGCACATTTGGTCTTCCTGTTAGTAATGCAAAAAATTAGTGCTATTCATACAAAAGTAATAAAAATAATATTATTTTATTTTCTACCAATGGCAAAATAATTATATTCATTGATTTGTTTTAGGCTTTATGGCACAAGGTCTATATTTGACAAAGCTGCGCAAAAAACAAGACAAAAACGAGGGAGCGAAGAAGGGTAGGCAAAGATATATCACTTTTGGGTACATGGGGTAGTAATGATTGTGAAAGCCATATTAATTATTAATTAATTTACTTAGCTCGATGATGAGCAATTTTTTATGAATAATTTGATTAGCATTGAACGAATCGGATGGGAAAACAGTTTTTGATGGACATAATTATCACTGATAAATAAGCATTGCTAGAATTAAAAGATACTAAACAGCACAGTAAATTGTGATTACAGAGCTTCAGAAAAACAGAAACATTCCATATCTAAACAGTAGAGTCGTTACAAGTCAATTATTACATCCATTATTTTAGCCCCATTTTCCTAAGTACCATTCAGTATTCGTTTGACTGATAACATTGTAGTTTTTTGTATTCAGAATTCTTTTGCAAGATCTCATGAGAGATACGAAACTAGACCATATTGTGTTACATAGTGTTCATCTGAATAGTGTCATTACGTATGGTTTAACTTAATTTCATTAAGGCCTAGAATGAAGATATATTTGTTACCTTATGAACTGCAATTAGCTCAATTAAGTACGTTATAATGTGCATTATCCTAATTGCTTATTTATTGCGCAGAGTACATAATTTAAATAGCTGGCTTGTAGATGTAAAACAAAAAGTTATCTATTCGAAAAATTCAAAATTTATATTTTTGATTTACCAATTCTAAGCCTGCTATGTGAATCCAATTTCTTCACCGAATGCACTCCGACAGATATGAAAATAAATGTTATCAAATTCGTTATTTATTTTATAATGAATTGAATGACCAATATAATTATATAATACTTACCTCCGAACGCTGATGAAAACACATTTTTTTTCGTACTATTCGGGAACGTCGAAAATTAAAAAGTGTTATGGGGGATTTGAATAATTTAATTATAATCTTACGTCATATGAGTGCAATTTCATACCTTTTATATCGCAATCAGAAAACAGAAAAATACTGAAAAACTGCAAGTAGGAGTAAACAATTGTTAACATTGGGATACATTTAAACATGGGAAGTTTACGACGATTCAACTGAAATCTTACGTCTTTTTGGTGCAATTGAATGAAAAACTCAAATACGTATTTTTAAATTGAGAGCACAAAAGGTATGTCTGAAATGATACGTGAAAACAGAGTCAGTCACCGCAATTCTAAATTGCAAAACTTTCACAAATCCCTGTAAAGTATACAATTACGACCAGTGGTCACCAAAGTAGACCATATCGCCCCAGGAGTCGGTATAATATTGATAGGGGTTGATTCGGGCTCAAGAGTTGATAGAAAAATGTAGGGTAACATTGTACGTGTAATATTTAATTCGGTTAACTTCGATGACCTCTGTACCGGTCGGCCTCGCACCCCCACATCTGGAACTCAGATCAACCCCGATGTAAACAAGTAGTCAATACTGTGGCGTTTTGAGACACCACAACATTACAATTGGAGTTGGACTACGCAGATTTCCTTTTAAATTTATTTATTTAACTTATATATAAAAAAGGTTTTCAATAACAAGTAAAGCAACAGTTTACAGAATGTGCACTAGATAATCGATGAACTAATATGCATAAAGAAACATCAAGTTTCTCTTCTCACAGTTTGTATTTTTGTTTCCCCCCGGGTTTGACTTCCCCGTGTAACTGTCGAGAGCTATCTCGTACACCACCTTCCTCTGTGGCTTCTGTCGCTCGAGTAATTTTCCTTCCTCTTCGGGGCATCAACCTCTCTCCTGGAATCCCCGTCGCTTCTTTTTCAAATGACACCTCCCACACTCAAAGGGTGTCAAATCCCCACACGTGCGAAAGGGTCGTGAAAACCGTTAGAAGGCGGTCTGTCACAACCACCAGGTGTCAGGTGGAAATCGGGGTCCACAACAGTCGGACGCCGACCCTGAATTATCACAACAATTATTACACTCAGCTTTCTCCTCGTGGAAACATTTCTTATTCCAGCCACCACGATTCCACAATACCTGCATTTTGGGTTCTCCGTGAGAAAACTGCTGACGAGCCACCCCGAGATTCCGACCTAGTGAACAACGCCTGGACGTCTTGAAAAACCTTTCTTGCCCGTCTCAGGTCGTTGGGTCAATTCTTAAAAGCCCCTTTTGCTCTTGTTTGACTTTGTCACTGTACGTGTTGTTCCGAAGACTTTTAGGGAGTTGTAACTTGAATTTTGAGAGGATCCGACACGTGTGCTCCAGACTCTGATTTTAGAGCCACGCTCCTGGCTCTTCGGCGGTTCACTGTCAATTGCTGTAACCACGACTTTGAATTAATGTAAATAGTTAACTCTAAATAATATTTAAATTACTAAAAGGTTGATTGAAGACAATTCATAGCAACACGTGTCGAGTGCGGCCGGGCATTACCTTTTTGAAAAGTAAGTCCATGTGTCTCAAAAGGAACGGTAGCACAACAGGTTGTAGAATGTCGCCTACCTACCACTGTGCTGTAAGTGTGCCAGAAATGACTACCAAAGGGGTACGGCTATGAAAGGAGTTGGCACCGCAAACCATAGCACCTTGTTGTGGGCATGTGTGGCGTACGATAGTAAGGTCAGGATCCCCACGTTGCCCGGGACTTCTCCAGAAGCGTCTACGGTTGTCGTCAGGACATAGTTGGAAACGGGACTCGTCACTAAAGATTGTTTAAATTTAATCAGTTGTACGCCTAATTGTTAGATGACGTTGCACCTCCATACTGATTTACAACGCAAATAAGAGTTGGCTTCAGCCATGTTAATTCCATTTTAACGAAATAAAAATAAGCTAGTATAGAATTCTGAGGCGATTTAAGGTTTAAATTCACTAATTTTGAACTAAACATTCACGAGTCAAAAAGTACACCCTTCACATTGACAACTTAGTACATCAATTGTATACTAAGTAAAAAGGTCTTATTTTTATATACGCATATAAAGAAAGATTTGTTATTTTGTTATCTCAATTAAAATTTATCTTTACGTATTATTTTTCCTCCTATCAAATATGTATTATTAAAAACAACAACGTATTCCTATGACGCTAAAAGCCACTATACGTAATAATACAAACTTATTGTACAGTAAAAAAAAAAAAAAAAAAAAAAAAAAAAAATGAGCACTAACTATAAAATAAACAAACTAAAAACTATTATGAACGTCTTTATTGCTTGTCCAACTATAATTATGTTTTTGCAAAATATAGGGGTCGATAAGAAGTCAAGAAACTCTTCAAGGGTTCTATAGACAACGATAGTTTGACTAACCTTGATTTGGACTAACCCTATTCTTTTTACGAAGATGGTAGTCAAACCGCATTCAAGTGAAATTTCTTATATAAACTTAAATGAGATAATTATGCAACCTTTTTTCCTCTCTGAAAGGATCAAAAGTATAATTCTTCCTTGAAATCTGAAAATTTCCCAGCATTATTTCTAATCCATTTTGATTTTCTTGACTAATAGAATAATTTCACTCTAAAGAAAGAAACAATAGCATCTTTACAAAACATTCAATTTCAAGGAAAGCCATGTAGGCATTTTAATTAATATGGCACTGGAGCAACATAACGGACTATTGACGAAGGTCAGCGATCAAACCCGAAGGGAAAGGACCGAGGATAACTCCATATAATGTTCAACCCTCAGCCAGATGACGAGATAACACCCGAGATGGCAACCTCATTCCAAATTTCCATACCACGCTAACGTGAGGACCTTTAAGGCCACGACAGATATAACGTGCCCCAGCACTCCACGAGGGTCTTAGGTTGAATTAAAACCCACGATCCTCTGGTCGATAATCCGTACCTCTTCCAACCTGTCGACCACGGCCTCGTGTGAAGCAAGGAACGAAGATATTCTAAAAGTTCTACTGGCATTAAATGTGCTGTGGGGTAAAAGAAATACTACACTACTAGGAAATCTCTCCACCCGCGGAGGGTTAATATACACTCTATAAATCGAAATCCACGCACCAAGAAAGAGTTGCCCGATTGCGATAAAAATTAAAATGATGTGAAGAACTTACATAGAAAAAGAAACGATTAAAATTTCAGAACAATTGAATGATTTATTTCAAAGTTCGACCATTACAAAGGGAGGAAGTCAATAAGGCGTTTGTCTACCTCTGGCTTGGATGCAAGCTGTCACCCGGCGTGGGCATAGCCTGAAAACGTTCCCAGATGGTATCCTCCGAAATTTCATGCCAAATTGTCTCCAATTGTAGGGCTATATGGTCAACATTCCGGGATGGTTGCAATCGCCTTCCCATAACGTCCCAAATGTGATCTATGGGAGACATCAGGACACCTAGTTGGCCAAGGAAGTGTTGGGAAAGATTGAAGACAATTCATAGCAACACGTGCTGAGTGCGGCCGGGCATTACCTTTTTGAAAAGTAAGTCCGTGTGTCTCAAAAGGAACGGTAGCACAACAGGTCGTAGAATGTCGCCTACGTACCACTGTGCTGTAAGTGTGCCATAAATGACTACCAAAGGGGTACGGCTATGAAAGGAGTTGGCACCGCAAACCATAGCACCTTGTTGTGGGCATGTGTGGCGTACGATAGTAAGGTCAGGATCCCCACGCTGCCCGGGACTTCTCCAGAAGCGTCTACGGTTGTCGTCAGGACACAGTTGGAAACGGGACTCGTCACTAAAGACAATACATCCCGCCGATCGAAATTGATCAAGCCCTGTACCACTGTAATTTTACACCTTCTTCGTTCGTTTTGTTACAGAGTATATTTAACCCTATTATCATAAACTCACCGAAACACGTCAGAAAGTTCACTCTACTTTGGTAGAGAGAGGGACATTATGACATAAATAGTATTTTAGTTATTTGTAAGGTTGGTTGGGTTTTTATGGCGCAAGGGCGATAGTTGATGCCATGTTGCCCCAAACAAGACATACAATATAAAGTCATAGACATATATAGAACGTTTTTTTGACACAGAAGAGAAAAATACACCCAGCGATGGAATGCACCTGAAAGGAATCGAACCTGCATCGTCTGCAACTCAAAGGTTGCTAGCACAGTGAGCATTCTCACTGAGCCATAACGTCCCCTATCTGGAAAGGAGATTCAAACGCTTACTTCTGGCATTGAGGTATGAATTCTCCACCAGTTCGTCAAATGGGTTTTCCCCGTATCCATAGTGATAGGTCTCCGGCCAGGTGCCCAAATGGCGTATCTCTATGCCCACCCCTTCGAGGGTCTGGATGATGGTCCTGGAAACCTCCCGGAAGTTCCTGTCCTGTGTGGTGGAGTAAAGGAAGGCCACCTTCATCCACTGTAGGCTGAGGAGGAGGGAGGCGACGGACTTAGAGATCTGGGTGTCCGGAGGCCGAGTGCGGGCGAACGTCGGGTACATGTCCTTGTCCGATGTCTCGTGGTGGGCACAAAACTGAAATCAAAAGGAACCAGACATTGTAGAGTGAGGACACAAACCTTAGCCGAAACTATCTATGGTTTTATTCAATCTGTTTGGCAAAAGTTCATCCCGTGTATGACAAAAATGAATATACATTATTTTATTTACTGACAATTGTATTCAATCACTATAGTATGTGCCATTTTATTCGATGACCTTTTTCCATCTCTTCGGTAGCTGCATCACCCCACGCTCATACAAGTTCTGAGGCTCCTGGGTAAAACACGGATTTAGGCGACGAAACTTTCTACACCACTTGCGACATGTAGAAGGCACGTGGAATCGTCAAAGGCATCTCCATCCTACACAACTTATATCTTCTTTTGGGTCTTGCTGAAATCATCCTTTCTTTAAAACATCCAAACCTTACCCGTGTAAAGTAGATGACATTTCGGCTTTGTGATGCAATGCCATATAGCGAAAATAACGAGACGAACTTTTGCATCAGCACAATATTATAAAATTATAAATAGCTTAAAAAACAACTAATAAAAAATAATTTCAAGCTCAAGTTTTTTAAGCTTGATTTTTTATCTTGTTATAACCTAAATGGTGGTTTTTGTTCGAGTGGCAACAGCCCTTTATCGTCCAGCTCGTGACCATAAGTATGTTTCAAACTGTGGCCACTTCAGGACAAAGGACACAAACTTAAATTAAAATAATTCCAACGTTTTGTACCATCATAACACAAAACTTAAATCTAAATTATTTATATTTTGAGCTATCTATAATTAAATAATATATACCTTGAAAAAACGACTAATAAAATTAATTTAACCCTCCCTTTAAGTGGGTTCTACAAGATACTCGTCTATCAAGATTTGCTCAATTTTGCTCTTAAGAGGCTACATTTCGTCCACCCAAGATTTTATTAAGAACAAGATATATCGGCCATCAATATCTGGTCGGTTTTCTTCTAGTGACAAAATATATCGTCTATCAAGATCTATCAGGTCAGTTTTCTTCTAATGACAAAATATTTCGTCTTCCAAGATCTGGGCAGTTTTCTTCTTATGACAAAATATATCGTCTATCAAGATCTGGTCAGTTTTCTTCTAATGACAAAATACGCTCGTGTTCAACATTAAGAGAATTTTCAGTGTGTTTTTATTACTACAAGAAGTACTGAACCAAAGGTACTAATTATGCCGCCGAGGAAGAATGCAAATATTCAGAGTCTTATACGTAAGCGTACACGTTCGTGTGTGCGGAGATGTGACCACGGAGGGGATGATAAGCTCAGGAGGCTTTTTCCGCGATTTGTGTGCTCGTGCACATCGACGACATTCGCAGTGTTTCTCGCAAGAGTTGGGTACATTTTATAAGCTTTCAGGTAAAATGAGTAGCCACAAATGTATATATGACGGAATGAGAGGGAGAATCGTCGGTTGATTGTAGGCAGGGCAATCACAAGTGTAGAGGGCTGCAGAGCTCCAAGTAACGCCCAGTGTCGTCTGCAATGTGTGAAAACAGTTTCAAGACACTGGATCCATATCGAGAAGACCGGGACAAGGTCGTCGAAGAGCCACGACGACTAATGAGGATCGTTATATGGATCTTTCAGCTTGACGCTACAGGACATACAGCTTCACAGTTCTCACGTGAGCTGCATGCTGCCACTGAAACCCGAGTTTTACGGATTACTGTTGCCCGTAGGCTTTATGAGATAGGGCTTTATGCCAGAAGACCCGCTGTTTGCGTCCCGCTCACTGCAGCACACAAGAGAGCGCGTTTAGCATGGTGCAGACCACATCAGTCTTGGAGCAGACTTCAGTGGAGCAGCGTACTCTTCACAGATGAGTCGAGATTCAACCTGGACACTGATTCTCGACGTACTCTCATCTGAATAGAGCCTGGGAACCCATACCTTCGCTCTCACATCAAGGAAATGGATCACTATGGTGGTGCAGGTGTCATGGTCTGGGCAGGCATCACGTTAAACGGCCACACACCACTTCATGTGTTTGACAGAGGGTCCCTGACTGCTATGAGATGCAGAAAGGAGATCTTAGAGTCCTGTGTTCGACTTTTCAGGGGCGCAGTTGGCACTTGGTTTATGTTCATGGACGACAACGCTCGTCCTCGTCGAACTCACTTGGTCGACCTTTATGTGAAAAGTGAGAATATTCGGCGTATGAATTGGTCAACCATATCCCCTCACCTAAACCCAATATAACATATATGAGACACCATTGGGAACTCAATTGCATCTCGCCATCCCCTCCCAGAACCATTTCGGAGTTTAAAACTGCATAAAATGGAACCGACTGCCACAGGGATCCTCAACTGCCTCGTGTCCAATATGCCGTCTCGCTGTACGACCTGTCTGCTGTGAGAGGGGGACCATTCCCCATATTCGACTCATTTTCGATTGGATCTCGCAACGTAGATTTTAGATATTACTGCACTGATGGGCTTTACTGACAACTATGACTTTTGTATGTTACTAGGGGGCTCCGCCCCCTGCTCGCTTACGCTCGCCAACCCCCGGGGATTGCTACGCAATCCTATTTGATTTGCTTCGCAAGCCAACACTCCTTTTACATATGCCATTTGGTTTGCTTCGCAAACCAACATTCCTTTCGCAGAGTATCTGAATAATTCGTATTATCCTAATTTCACTTTCCGGTCCATGACGTCACAGCGAGGGCTTCGCAACCTGCTCGCTTCCGCTCGCCGAAAAAAACTACCTAAAAACTTTTAAAATTAACTACCTTCACACTCTACCTATGAAGTCAAACATTATTTCTCCATTTGTTATCCCAAAGAGAAGTTACTTGTGCTGTCATTTTGAGATTCCATTAGTGATTTTTAGGAGTTATTTAGTAAGCAAAATAAAATATTATTATTTTATTATCATGTTTAAGGATCTATACACCTTGAAATCTAAATATCATCTTGAAAGTGCGAAATATATATAGTCACAGTTGCTCATAGAAACTAATTCTTCGTTGAGTATAAATGGTCTACAGAACAAAAGCCCCTAACAATGCTGGATATCTAAACTACACCTTTTCATAAAGACATATTAGGCTAACGGAACACTTTACTAACCAGTTATAAAACTTAGAAACATGCTTTCAAATAGCAAAAGCCAAAGCTCTCACAATTCACAAATAGTTCAGAAAATGAAGTTTACTAAGTTAAATGTTATAATTTTTTTGTTATATTACGTCATTGTAACAAAACAGACCAGAGCCTGGTCTCGTCGGAGAAATCAGTCATCAAGAAATCGCCACTATCTTAACCCATTAACGCCGGAATTATTTCTGCTCAAAATATTTTCATGATTATCTCAATTCTATGTAATTACGACCCTCTGAATGCAAAAAACCTAAAATTCAATCAATTTGTGATTTAGTTTTAAAATTACAGCCCGTCCTCATTTGAGGACGCTGGGCGTTACGGTGAAAAAAATTCAAGAAATTCAGTGAAGTCAGAATATTCGAAAACAACGTGTAATAGATGTAAAAACGGATTAGTTACAGTATTCTATTAAATTTTAAGGTAAGATTAATTTTAAACTGTTATTTACTTAACATTTAATGACAATTTATCTCATACGGAGTAATATTCAACGCTACAATTTCAGTTTTGTGCGAACTATGACAGTTGATAAAAAAAGGACAGTTTTTTATGCTGAATGACGGAGAACAAGATGCACATATATGATACATAAATAAAATACATACAAATTTACATAAAATATGTATCAATTCTTTGGTTTGGTATGATATTTGGGGATACAAGGAATGCAGAATTAATATTTCAGAATTTGTTGACAAAGTAACAGTCTTATTGTCGTTCCATCTGACTATTAAAATTTAATTTTCCTTATCAAATTTATGCTCATAAAACTCTCTTGCTTCTTTTTCTATTTCTTTCCGATATTTTTAGGACATCTTGCCATTCTGTTGTCTCTTATAGTGCCACAATTTTAGTTTTTGAACACAATTCTAGTCACAGAGGAATTTGGATCTTCGGAATTTTCGATTTCAGCTGTTTCTGCAATATCACGTACTTGAGCTAAAGCTGTACTTTCATCGTTAAAATCCTCTTCATCAGTAATCTCATCAACGTTAAGTGGAATTCCGATTATGTCAGTTTCAATCAACAGTTTTCAGAAGGTGTTCGGAAATTAAATATTCATGAGCTTCTGCAATCGTTAAGAACCTACGAGCCATTATAATTACTTATACTTTGTTTTGTTTTAGGAAAGTAATGACTATTTACCATATAAAAGTCGAAATAATTTTTAATTCAATTACAACACGAAAAAATACACAACTTATAATGACTTGAAATTTGTATAAAAGTTGGCTGTAACGCCCAGCGTCCTCAATTGAGGACAGCAAAATTGGATGTCATTTTAAAAACAAAATTTTTTTCAAAATAAATTAATTTTCTGTTATAAGTTTATATAGTACTCTGATTTGAAATACTAGTAAAAATAAAATGTTTTACCTAGAATTTATGCGATGTAGCTAGACAGAAAGCAAATGCAAGTGTGAGACATGAAAAAACATAAAATGGCGATACATATCACGGAGTTCTAAACAACCACATATACTTGGTAATTTGCGGGATTCTTTCTGGTAATACCATCTACCGTCGTGCAGAACAAACAATCGTTTCCGGAAAATATAAAGATTCTACACGCTCTTTTATCCACTGTCCTCACATGAGGACGCTGGGCGTTAATGGGTTAATGCTGAGGTATCTCGTCATTAGCAAAAATTTGTCAGAACAAGATGGACGAGATTTCTCGTCAAAAGCAGTTGGACGGAAAATAATTGGTATCAGTAGCAAAAATAATGAATTGAAACCACAGCTTTCGTGCAGTAAGCATATCTAGGACACCAAAACATTCTTCAATGAAATTTGATTTTAAAAAATGTATAAATTTAGTCTTTTTAATTCATTTAAAATTATAACTAATACACATGATTCATCACACTGTATTTAAAATTTTACTTGTTTTTCACGTTGTTACAATATCGCTTCAGATAAATATTACTTTGAAGTTTAACTTTGTAACGCTCTTTATTAAAGTCAGTAAAAATCTGAGAATAAAATAACTTCATGTCATTCAAATTCGTTAAAAGGATATCCAAATAGTGTCCCTTATTTTGATATACTTGACAGTTTAATAGCATACACGTCTCTCTAGATAGCATCATTTCGTTTATTTTTACTTTCTTAAGACTAAATTTGTATACACTGTAGCAAACTTTACCATTGAATAAAAATAACTTGTGAGTTTAAATACAGATATTATAGTAATTTAAACGGTCACCATGAACAATCATTTTTAAATACTTAACGTTTACAGACGTTTATGCATGTTTATTATTGGTTAAGATATGAATGGTTTCAGATTTGGAATCATTATTTTTATCAATGATAGTATAAAGTAATTGAAAACTAGCGCTATCGGGACGCAAACCGGTGATAATATTTTAATTTATCTTGGAGATAAATACGGATCCAATTTACTTTTTGGATAACCATAATATGAGTTCTATTGTATTAAATACAATAGTTGCAGATAAACTTATCGATTGCATTTTGAGACCAAAGCTTTTTAAAGAAATTAAACATTTACTAAGAAAATTATACGCGATACATAATTAATTACAAGGAAAATGATCATCCCTCTTATTCTCTCCGCCCCACAATTCTTCTTAATTCGAAATTAATTTTTTTCACATTTCATATCATTTCTCAATTTTTTATCTGATATTTCAATTTAAATCAGTAGTAATATGCAAAGCAGTTAAAATATAGTTATAAATAAAAATTCGACATGAAGGCTTTATTCCATCTTTCAAAATTATTACGTGGTGTTGTCCTTGTATCTTTCTTTAAGGGATTGATCCCGGACCGTCTTCACTAGCCCGTTCTGTTACTCCAGTGAGACGTTAATTAAAAGTACCAAACATACCTCTCTATATTTCAAAGTTATTTGTTTCAACATCATTTTAAGATAATTTATTTTTGATTCCTTTAGTAGCTTACAACTACTATAATTAATACTATTTTTCAAACACATCTGTTGAATAATAAATTTAGTATTAACCTATGAAACAATATGCATTATAGCCAAATAAATGAAGCAATGGTATACTATGCAGCAATGTTGTGTTTAGTTAATATATGCAATAAAACAGCATAAAAATTAATGTGTGAAGGATTCACTATTTATAAGTTACTGGAAAACATTATTCATACGCTATGAAAAATATGTCATTTATAATATTGTTTTAAATTATACTATTTATCACCTTACAATATAATATGTTATAGCTAATATATCATTGAGTACATATTAGTAATATTTTTATATCATTAATTAAAACAATATCTAAGAGAGAGTAAAAAATTACTCATCAAATGAAATTGCTGTTTTATCAAGAGTAATTTAGAATACACAGTTCAATGTCCATTGCAATATGTTATAATGTTAAATTTTCTTGCATTTTGTTGTATTTTAGTCCTTAAAACCAAGGATGTTTTTGGTATTTGTACGTTACCAAATAGTTAGAATCTCGATAACAGTTCATATAAAAGAATATATATTTCCTTCACGATTATCAGAACACCATTTAATTATTTTGGCTATTTTAGAAATATCTATTGTCCTGGCAGGGATCTAGTGGCATTCTCTAAAGCACGTACGACTAAGATAATGGTAGGTAGCTGAATAAACGTCGCTATGGAGTAACCCAATAAACCATGGACTACAGTCACGGATCAATCAGGTTGTAAGGTAAAGGATTTCTAGCGGGTAGGTTTATGTATTTACCATTTAGACTAGTTACGGATAACATATATTCTTAGAGTATATACATTAATAAAAAAAATTTAAAGGAAAAGCACAGAGGAGTTTTTGCGAGTACAATTTTACTGAATATAAATTTTGAGAAAGTATACTTTTATGTTATTGGTATATAATACATCACAAGTAGATTTTTACATATGTTCTAGCTTTGTAACATATCGTACGTAGCTGTTATATACATTCTTGTATTGTAGTCTATCACAGGTATACTTGCACTTTATTAATAACATCTATATTATAACATCATCATCATAACAATATTATAACAACTTTAAAATGTCAATACAAATATAAACTTGTTAAGGAATCTTTAAAATATCATTAAAAATGACAAGTGAAAATCTTTGAAGATCCAAGCAACATTTCTCACTGTTCTATATACGGTCCTAAACAATATTTGCGAATACATATATGTATATATATATATATATATACATTTTATAGACAATGTATATTTTATTCACAGAACTAAATTACATAAAATTCTTGTGTTTTAATTGTTCTATTTGATTGCCCTTATTCTGAACTCAGAAGAGGTATTATATCCCATTTCTTCTGAACAGCTTTCCAAGGCCCAGTAAGGGTTGTGGGACGACGTTTAGATAATGCAGGTGCAAAAAGCCATAGGTGATACATCGGGAGATTTAGTAGGGATATCAGTGAAGGGTATGGCCTTGATATCGGTTTTTTGTTCCATTTCTTTTAGGAAATTTACAGTGAATTTTAATGTGTGACTGCTAGCTTTGTCTTGATGGAGTTCCACATATTGATGGCACTACGGGTAAAGTGATGGTATTTCATTCAGAAAAATTGGCGATAAAATATGTTCCTGATAGTGTTTGGAGTTAATCTTGACATTTTTTTCCACTCTCTTTATTTTTAACTTGCCATTATATGAAAAACCAGCAATAATCATGAATCCCTTAGAAAAACTTTCTTTCGATTCTGTGAACCATGTACTTAAATTTTTTTTCTACTCTTTTATGATAATAAATGGCTCTTTTTTTGCTGCAATCACTTAAATACACCCATGATTCATCTATTGTGACAATTTTTTTCCATTTTTATTTGGATAAGTGTTTTTACTTTAGAATTCTTCAGCGTGTCCTGCGTTCAGCGATATGCTTTGGTGAAAGACGATGCACATTGCGTTTTTTCGCTTTCTTAAAATTTAAATCAACGTTTATCATTTTGTTTACAGTAGGCACCGAGCATTTTAATGATTTTGCAACTGTCCTTTGACTTGGGGGATTTTCTTTTAACATTAAACTACGTACCTTTGTAATAGTCGAAGATGTCCGTTTCTTCCTTGGATACATGTTTGGAATTTTTGTCCCACTTGAGGCACTAATTTGACTTTTTTTTCCTTTCTTGTTGACGATATTACCTATCAACGCTTTAGATATCACAAAATCATGACTCTCACATTGTTTTTGGATAACGGAATATGAATATTTCTCTTCTGTAAGAGCATAAATATAGCCTTCGAACCACTACTGCGTTAAAAACGCCATTTTGAATAAAAACAAACCTCTAAAGCCGCAGATGATAATTTTGTCTTTAAAAAAAAAAGTACAACTGCAAGTATTTCTTTTGCAGCAAACGATTTTTTATTACCGCTAACCAAAGTCGTCTAAAAAATGCGCGAACAGCCTCTGTATATATATATAGATAGAGAGAGAAAGAGCTAGAGGTAAAGATAGATATGTATAGTATATATATATATATATATATATATATTGCCGTTTTTATATGTGCTTCTCTTCTTTGAACATGGGTGATACATATTTATGTTTGAATGCTTTCATAAATGACAGGTTCTGAGGGAATTTTCATTTTTGCGCGTAAACTTCAAAAAGAAAATTTTGAACATTTTAGACTTTCCAAATCTCTTAATGCGATGTATTTTTCAAACAATTCATTTTTTCACCATTTGACAGTCCTTATGAATGCAAGCAGATTTTGTTTAGACATCTGAAAATACGCGTTCGATTTCTTTTAGTTGTATAGGTCCCATACTTTTGCAACTTTAGTCCAACGCTGGTAGCAAATAAGAAAACTGCATTTTTCCGTGAAGATTATATTTTTAATAAGGGATTTGAACGTGAGCAGAAATTTCACAAGGAATTTATAGTATCTAAAAAATATTTTTTCCAAGAAAAAATGTTTCCTTATAAATCCATTCACGCAATAAAATATATATAGTTAAGTTTTTTCTACTAACAAGTTATGTATTGGAAGTCACATTTATATGACTTCAATGCGAGTGACTTACATTAAAGACGATATAATTTATGCATTTTAACCCTCCAATCGGTTTCGAAGAGATATATCGTCCAGCAAGTCCTGAAAAAGTTTGTTAATGACGAGATATTTCGTCTTAAAAAAATTGCCAATTTCTTATGAGGTAGAATAAAGTGTCAAGTGGATCGAGCTTGGCGTCACTGAAATTCTGCACTTTCTTGGTGCATCTATTTTTTTGTTATAGAGTGTAGCGCGTTCATCAATATCTGGAGGGGTTTAATACCATATAACTCGTCAAGACAAACACCATGGAGGTTTAATGAAAAGAAACGTTTTGAAGACAAAAAAGGTTTTTTTATATCAAATATATTTCAAATGATAAGAAAACATGTTTCAAAATAAGAATTAAATTTGCCAGCATTATGTTCTTACCCCCTGTTAAATCTCTCATACATTGTAAAGGGCGTTGTGTGAGCGCGGGGAGTGTTGTCTCCCACATACTGTAGAGGGCGCTGTGTGAGCGCGTGGGTGACATTGAGTCTTGAGACACGGAGGAGAGAGGTGCTCTCCTAGAGCTGATGAAAACGTGGCTTCCTTAGCCCTAATTGGTACTAGGCTTCCTTAGCCTAAATGAGAGTGGTCCATCCACGACATTGTTACGTTTAATATTAATAAAGATTGTTTTTGTTACAACAAATTGCAATAATTCAAATACAGTCCACTATAGAGTTATCGGGCCAAACCAAGTGGTTTTGACGAGATATATCGTTCATCGAGATATGAAAACCTTTGCTAATGACGAGATATCACGTTATAAATAATTATTATTAATTCCAAATAAAGAATTCCGAAAGTTTTCTTTTTATAATGACGAGATCAAGATCAGGTCAGTTGTTTCTACAGACGAGGTATCTCGTACACCTAGATATGGTCAGTTTTGCTACTGACGAGATACCTCATCATCAAGATAAGCCATTGCGTACGTGCTTCAATTACACTCAAGATATAAGATTGTACGGTTTGCTTTTAATTAAAGGTTAGTTTTGTGTCAATTCCAAAGCGTAGAAAAATACACGGATATTACACGTTGGATGCGCAAAATATTTTTAAACATTTTTGTTATCATCTCAGTGTTTATGTGGAGATATATAAAACAGCCAATGTCAGTATTTATATACATATAGAATGCTACTGCTATCGCTCGTAGAACATTTATAACTCTGTTATGCATATTTTACTGTTACAACAGATCACAAAAGTGCTTAGATTCCTTCCAGAGCTAAAACGATTTCAGTTTATATGTTTCTAATTAAACTATTCATAAACTTTGAAACATCACAGAATTGCTTTGATGTTTCAGGGTATGAATATTTTAACAAGTTATCTTGGGGAAAGCCAAGTAGAAAAATTGCATTAGCATAATATGCTACATATTATAGTAAACAAAATTTGATGAGCCAATTTATATATAGTGTCAAAACGATGTTTTTCCTTTTCTTTAGCTTGATGCAATATTATATAGAAATCACGCTGATATTTTGTAGTAAAAAATAGACTGGTAGTGTTGGGTTGTTTATGGATTTTCAAGAGAGATAATAGGAAATACAAGCAAATTAATAAATAACTTTCAATGTAAAAAATAATTCAGAACTAATCGTCACCTCTGAATGCAGCCTAACATATGGTTTGCAAATAAAACACATCAAGCAACATGCTTCAAACAATTATATGCTTGAGGTACGTTTGTAGTAGTTAATTAACTCGCAATGGAGCAACACAGTGATCAATTGACGACGGTCCAGTATCAATCCTCAAGGGAAGGAAAGATCCCAGTAGAACGCCTCGTCATTTGCAACCACGATAAGATGATGAGTATAGCAAATTTTTTGTTGCAGTAAAAATGGGAAAAGTTGTATTTATCATTCCCTAAAGTTGCATTTATGGGAATAAAGTTGGCACTTATTTTTTATACACTAAAATATAAAATAAATATTCGTAAAGAATGAAAAAAATTATATTTTATTGACAATTTTAGTCGTGTACAAGAGTATTGCAATATATAATTAAATACAGATAAACGTTGACGTTGTTGATTGGCCGATGTATTTGTATTTGGCCTTGACCAGTAAAGTCTTTAACATTGAAAAACTACGCTCAAGAGAGAGACTGATGTTGCTTAACATCGTAGGTGTAGCAAATAATGACTTATAGGAAATTCATCATGGGAAAGTGTAGAAATAGCAGTCAGGTCGTTGTTCTTTTCCAATTGTTATTTAAGATACACTTTAAGGTTGCAAGGATCTTCTTTAAATCCTTCTATCTGATATCTTCATACGCTGTCTCAATGTTGTACGCATTGGATTTCGATTTTTCTACGAGACGAAACAAACATTCGTAGCTGTTTTTAATTTTCAGCAAACTTTGTGGCAGCTCTGGGTGATAATCATTACATGATCAAATTACTGGTAGGATTGCTCATAGGCACGATTTCATATATATAGTGCAATCCTTCCACCTTGCAATCCAGCCAGTAATTTAATTATATAACAATTATTTAAATATTAATATACAAAATAGTAATTTAAAATTTAATTTTATGCAAAATTTTAAAAAAAGTTGTAGGTGATTGCATTTATGTAAAAAGTTGCATTTATGTTGCCTCACTGATTTATGATGTTATAACTCACTTACAGTACACCCCATTTAGGAGGAATTTTAGTTTTAGTACTTTACATGCAGACTAGAACATGCAAAAAAAAGTTGAATTTGTAGCAACCACATGCCGTAATGATGAGATCAACATTCGAGCTGGCACCTAACTCTTAAAACTACGCTTAAGTGAGGATTTTTGAGGCCACAACAGATTTTACGTACATCAGCCCCCATGCACATGATGGTCTTTAGTTCGACAGTTTCGAACGCTCAACCTTCTGGTTGCTAACCCGTTACTCCTCCAACTTGGCTGTATTCTTGAATTATTTAATGCATCAGCTCTAAATCAGTTCATAAACGTGGGTAGGTTCTTATCTGCCGTCAGGGCGAATTTTTATGCAACTCACAACTGTCGTGATTTAAATCCAAATATGCAAATATATTTAGTAATTCTAGAACACATTTTGTCTATGTTATACTTTGCATTTTTAAGTTAGTGCAATACTATTTAACAACTATATAACCAATATTATTTATAATTATTACTTTGTTGAAAGATATATATTTTAATATACTATTCAAATTTTAACCTTATGAAGCTCACGAAGTTTCAGAGTAGTTTGGGACTCACCAACACAAGACAAATAATTTCATCAATTGTTTGAAAGAATCCTAATAATGATTATATTGGGCCTGGTATTTTAATTAACATCGCACTGGAGCAACACAAGAGACTATTGGTGAAGGTCTGGGATCAATCTCCAAGCGAAAGATCCGAGGACAACACCACGTAATTATGAACATCGGTCAGATGGATAAGCCAACACTTGAGCTGGCACTCCACTCACCAAAATCCCACACCACGCCAACGTGAGAACATTTGAGGCCACGAGATTTAACGTGTACTAGCCCCCTTTGTACACAATGGTCTTTGGTTGATTTGAATTCGCAACCCTCTGGTTGCTAATCCTTTATTCTTCCAACCGAGATACCGCGGCCCTATATTTACCTAGGTGAAAACAAGTTAGATCTCATACGTAGAATATTACAAGTTGAAGTTTTTCAGAGAAACCCATAGCGAGAAGCCACAAGGATTAAAATCAGGTGATCTTGACGTCCAGACTGTTGTAAAATTACAGCTGATAATTATATCATTTCCGAAATGCCTCTTGAGCAATTGCTGCTCACTGGCTTTGCAACGTGCGGAGGATCGCCATCTTGCATAAAAATGATGCTTCTTACACATGCACGTTGCTGAAGTTTTGGAATGACGTGGTTGCGAGCTGTTAAGTAAAATGCGAGCACAAGAATCTCATAGCGTTTACCACAGGTAACAGGACCAACACGATCCTCCTTGAAAAAAAAAAAGGTTCTACGATAAACGATGGCGTCAACCCGCGCCACTCAATTACCTTTGCAGAATGAAGAGGTACTGGCTCATGAGCGAACGGATTTCCCGTTGCCCATATTCTGAAATTCTGAGTATTGAAATGTCCTTGGAGATTCAAATGAGATTCGTCTGTCCACAAAATGTTCCGTGGCCCTTTATTGTCCATTTCCATGCGAGTAATAAATTCTAGAGCAAAAGTTTGTCTTACTGGCAGGTCAGCAGGAAGCAACTCCTGACCATGGTTAATTTTCTATGGATATCAGTGTAGAATGTTTCTTTCAATTTTATGCACGTGCTCACAGGTATCTCCAAAGTTCGGGCAATTCCCAGTGCGCTGCATGTTTGCACACCACAGCTCGTCTCTTCCTGGAATGATGTGGCCACATCTACTGACGTCGAAGTATTTGGTTTCCTCTCTATTCCGAATTCCACTTCAAAAGAACCTATCTCTTCGAATTTCTTAATCATTTGCTCTTTATCACTCCATTAACAGACATGGGACCACAGCTTGTTTCCATACTCTTTACTGTCAGGAAGTTCTTCAAAGCTTCACGTCTTTTATTTTGCCTTTTTTTTGACGCATAAAACGCCATCTATTGCTAAAATTTGGAACTATTTTTTTCTTATGCCATACCGTTTCCCCCTTCTTCTAGTGTATTCAGTTAAATTTTCAGGTCAGTCTGAGCAGTGGTTCTTTTATGCAGATTTTTGAAAGTTGAACCTTAATTATAATAACCATGCATATATGTCATAATAACAGAAATTATAAGCCTGCAGTAGTGACGGAGTAGCAAGAGTGGTATAGGTCAAGATGAGGGAATGATCCATTGGTGTGAATTGTAATGCTGGTTCCACAAAAGGAGGCAGAAATTCTTAAACCAAATCCTTATTACTTCAATAACATACTAGTGATGCGACATCGACAGCAACACAACATGTTCAAAATTAAAACATCGATGTTGATAATGCATCGCCCCCAAACCATCGATGTTTTTAAAATTCAGTGTATTTGAACTTTTTTCCCCATTTCTTAAAACTGGTTTAGGAACTAGTAATGCGACATCGGCACCAATACATCGATGTTTTGAAAACATCGACATCGAGGTCGCATCCTTACTTTTCAGACCCTTCGCCCTTGGCCACTTTGGTCTAAAAGTATGGTCAATTTGCTGATTATAAAAATTATGCTACTTTGTTATTTTTAAATTTTTATAACGATACTTTTTTTCATTTAAAAATAAAACATCGACAACGTAAAAAGATTGACGAGTAAAAACATCGATGTTACAAAAACATCGACTCCAATACAATGATGTTTGTTAAAAACATCGATGTCGCATCCCTATAGCATACTAGTAACATTATCAGGCGTGGAGGTTGTTGAGAGGCGGAGATTTGTACGGCTCTAACAGCTTCCTATTTTAAGGGGCTCATGGAAAAAGTTCGCAATGAGCTCACCAGAGGGATAAGAATTAAAATAAAGACCATTGATCAGGGGGATTTGGCAAGGATTTCATTGGTAAAGTCGGGAGTTTAACAAGAGAGTAATTTTTTCCAGAAGGCGATTTGAGAGGAAAAGTGGTCGTGGTCAAAAGTGAAAGGGGATATGAAGATTTATTGACTATTGGACAAAAGAGACGAAATATTAAAAGGATATTGCGGTGTTCGGTGACTGGTCTCTGGTGATAATTGTATCATGGGGTTATCTTTAGGTATCGTTTCATACATCAGGTTTAACGTATTTCAAATCTTGTTTCAAAGTATTGTGATTTAATCATGGAAGTAGGAAAGATTATGGAAGTGCCTTTACTTTGAACTGTTGAAACCAAAACTATAACCGCGGCGCCATCTTGGTGCGTTAAAAACATTGTGCTCGTGCATGTTAATCAACGTGGTTAAGCCGTTTTTGAACTTCCATGGTTTTTGATTGACGATTTTAACCACATAATAATCACCTATTTCTTAGTTTTTATTTGGATATGACGTCGTGTGTCGCCTACGGGAATACAAACCGAAATACAATGAAAATCCCTGGAATATCGTTTCATGGGTGAATTTAATTTGATGTATAGGTTGATAGCTTTTTGATCTGCAACTTCTAAGTGTTCAAGCAGCATTGTATTCAAAATTAGACGTATTTAAAAACATTTAAAAATAGTCTTGCAAATTGACTGATCTATCCAAAGAGATTATTAATTTTATTCATTAATTAACATAATTGTACGATTTAGATTTTTTAACCTACCAGCTGTAATAAGAGCTAGAAACTGCTTTTCACGAAAGTTTAACTTTTATTTAATGAAAAAGTATTACAGTCAAATAAACAGTAGCGGTATTTTTAGTACATGGGTGAAAATATTACTCATGTTACATGATTTAGAATGAAACAGCTTTATAGCTAACAGTTATAAAATTCGAATTGTAAACATTACTTTTGATTTTCAAAACGCATTTTTTTGTTAGTACAGTTCTTTTGCGTTGATCAACTAAGTAACTGCTTGAATCAAAACCTTTAACTATGAGCAACTTGTTAATAAATGTTTTAGAAGACAAGAAAATACTTAAAACATTGTAACTGTATGAAGTTTTCAAAACACGCATCTCTTTAGCCAATGGTTAAGATTATGAGCTCATACAATTTATGCTTGTAGTCCTAGGTTTTAATGTATTCACAATAAAGTCATCATTTTAAAGTATTCTTAATAAAAAGAACCTTTCTATATGTGGATTTGTGTGGGCAGACATAATATATTCAGTAATCAGTCGTCAATTTATCAAACATGTTTATTTTTATTATCAAAGAAGGAATTGTAAAGAAGTGGAAGCATGGCCGGGATATCCCCATGATTTTAAGAGCTTGGGGTTATCGTAATGAACCCATCTTTCGTCCCCAGTCACAATGGTATGCAGAAATCCCTTCCGTCTTTGCCTTTCAAGCAGCTGTTCACAAGCAAACAAGCTCCGTTCAACATCTCTCGGTTTCAACTCGTACGGCACCCAATTTCCTTGCTTCTGAATCATTACCATGTCTTTGAGGCGTTTTGAAATTGCTTCTTGAGTCACTCCCAATGATCGTGTCAAATCTTTTTGACTTTGACACGAATCTTCATTAAATAATGCCTCCATTTCTGCATCTTCGATAACCTTCTCTCTTCCACCGCTATGCCGGTCTTCGACGTGAATATCACCGTTCTTGAAGCGTTGAAACCACTCACGACACGTTCTTTTACTAATAGCGGCCTCACCATAAGTATTTGAGAGCATTCGATCAGCCTCAGACACAGATTTCTTCATATTGAAGCAGAAAATTAAAACCTCCCGCAAATGACGAGAATTTGGCTCGTAAACTGACATTTTCAATCGAGAATCTATATACATAATTCTCTTACGTGGCACGCAAAAAAGACGTTATTTGCTATCGCGTTTTGGCAACATTGTACGATTGTTTCTTTATCACGAAGCCTCGCGCTTCAATTGAATTTATAGCGTTATCGGATGAAATTTTATTGAAAAAAAGGATCGAGCTGTTGCAATTAATAATAGAAATCAAAGAAAGCGGAGGATCTTTTCAGGGCCATTTAAAAAAAGGTCCTTTTTAGGGCCAACAATTATAGTTCAACAAGACGCTTGCACTAAAACTTTCGACAACAAACTCAATGAAAAAGCGTTTGTGGCTCAAGTGCAGGGGTACGCAAATGTACACACAAACAACATGCTGGGTATTCAATTTCCAACTCAGCGCTCACATTTCGAGTCAAAATTTGCTCAAAGTTTTCATTTGAATTCTGATTCCAGAGGTACTGTATATATCTTTTCTAAAAAACAACAAAAAATTTAGATTTAAAAAATATTTTTTTGGATTATCATATTTTGTAAACAATCTCTTCTGCTAGGACACATGTCTTCATTGATGCGAGCGAAGCGAGCATAGGTTCCCGCAGCGAACCAATGAGGATTCCGGAGCAATCCTCCGGGGGTTGGCGAGCGTTAGCGAACAGGGGGGCGGGCCCCCTAGCAACTTTATAATGCAGACACAAATCGACTAATGTTTCTGTGGGGTTATGTTGCCAGATGTCGAAGTTTACTGCATGACGTCTATGATATATTTATTTCGACCACTGCTAACCGCTAAAGCCATCTGTAGGAAAACGGCGGAAGCAAAGTTGTACACCTAATAGCATCGCTCAGTT
The DNA here is from genome assembly GCA_947359465.1 of Metellina segmentata. Lineage (NCBI taxonomy): Eukaryota > Metazoa > Arthropoda > Arachnida > Araneae > Tetragnathidae > Metellina > Metellina segmentata. The sequence continues at coordinate 127,837,622 of OX375873.1, read as the reverse complement.
GCAAAATGAATGAACACATCTTAATATGATAAAAAAAAATGCTATTTATAAAAGGTTTGTAACAGCGCACGCGTGGCCGCCATCTTGATGTGTTAAAACCATGGAAATGTGGGCTTCCGTTAAATCGGTAGCGAAAGCTTGTTAGGGCACTTCCTTATCTTTCCTACTTCCATGGATTTAATGTGATATAGGACAGATATATATTCACAATGCTTTTAGCTTCAAACCAAAAGGGATCGTGTTTTGTGTTTATAATTGAATTAATTCGGAAGATCCAATTCAATATTCTTCTCGATATCCTTTAGAGAGAGAGAGAGAATAAAAAGTATTATGGGAATAGAAGTGAGTATATACAAGATATGAACGTTGTGGATAATCTAACAATGAAAATATTTTCTTTCAGATTTTTAATACGAAACTTACTCCATTGTATAACACGCAATTAGTTTTTCTAGGGCAATTTAAGTTCTTCAATCTGAAATAAGCCTTTGTTACTACCTACCTACAACTAAACCTTTAGGGTTAAAATATATTTAAATCCTATTTCAAACTAATTGGAAATCAAAATTAAAGACTAGCATTCGAGAATAAAAATATTCTGTATTTAACTGAAATGAGACATAAGCTTAAGTTTTTTTGTCCTTTCTGAAATTTATTTAAACATTAGACTTAAGAATACCGAATCTTAAGCGAATGTAATGTGATTGCATACTTAGTTTGCGTTTTCTATGTTGCATTAACTCAATTGGCATGTAGATATACCCAGTCACTGGGCCGCGATAGCCCGGTTGGAAAAGTACCGGTTTAGCATCCGGAGGGCTATGAGTTCGAATACAACCAAGAGACCATCGTGTAAAAATGGGGTTGATGCACGTTAAATCTGTCGTAGCCTTAAATGTCCTCACGTTGGCGTGGTGATAACGTTTGGAGAGGGGGTGCCAGCTCAGATGTGACCTCGTTATTTGACCGTGGTTCAAGATTACATGATGTTGCCATTGGATCTCACTTCGGGTTTTGAACCTGGACCGTCAACACAAACCCTTTGTGTTGCTTTAGTGCGACGTTAATTAAAATAACAACCTACCCAGACATGATTGTGATGTATACGTAAATAATAGATCTGAATTTTGATAGGCCACTGTTCTCCTTGCTAATGAACAGAAATGAAAATATTTATAAGCTTTGCTACACTTGAGTTCGTTTTTCTTTTTCTCAAGTGGTTCTTTTGGGACTTCTAAAATTAATTAAGACCTGTAAGAGAAATAAAAATATTTTACCTTATAAGTGGGTCGGAAGATTTTAAACGCATCGTAATAGAATGCGTTTTTACATTGTTTTAATTTTTACAGAAACCTTTTTTGTGCTCGGATCTTTATAGAATTTAAATTTCCTAAGTGGTATTTCTCATATAAATTTGATACATAGAAAATGCTAAATTCTGTTATAAAATATCCCATATTGTAATTCTGATTTCCGGTAAGGAAATAAATATTAAATTCTGTAATATAATGTGTAAATTATATACAATGGATATTTTAGAAAGGCTATTAATAATAAAACAAATAAATATTTATCTGCAAAAGTATCCTGTGTAAGTTAAAACTTACAGATCAAAATATTGTAAAATTATACCACATGAATGCTGCATATTATTTACATCTTAAAGCACTTATCTTTTTTAACTTTTACACATTGGTTGAGTTAGCTAAATAGGGGATGTGGTTTTCCTAATTTACTTTAATCTTTTTATCAAGTTAAATGAGAATAAAAGTTATCTCATTTTTTGTACATCTGTTTTCGCCAACCGTGTCATTTTTGCAAATGAACGTAAACTTAATCGGCGGTCGGTGTTAGAACATTCCTCGCTCGTTCGATGTTTTCACCCGTTTAAATAGTCTATGGTCGTCTTTCACGCGGATCGTGTTCAACGCTCTGTCGGCAATTCTTAAACGAAGTGTGCCACTTGTAGACTTGCGATTGTGACAGAACTTCATCTTTGTAAGCCTCCTTTAACATTTGCAACGTTTCATTACCACTTTTACCGATTTTAACGCAAAACTTTGTTGCATAGCGTTGTTCCATAGATCGCTGCATCTAAATCGTAACGAGTCAAGCTCACAACGACTCATTGTTAAGCCACTGGGCATGCGCTGTTAATTAGGAGCAGCTGCGCAACCATTGGAATTAATGATGCGACATTGATGTCAATGTTTTCAAAACATCGATGTTTTTTAAAAAACATCGATGTATTGGAGTCGATGTTTTTGTAACATCGATGTATTGGAGTCGATGTTTTTGTAACATCGATGTTTATACCTGTCGATGTTTTTACGCTGTCGATGTTTTGTTTTTAAATGAAAAAAGTACCGTTATAAAAATTTTAAAATAACCAAATAGCATAATTTTTATAATCAGTAAATTGAACATTGGAATTAATGATGCGACTTTGATGTCAATGTTTTCAAAACATCGATGTTTTTTAAAAAACATCGATGTATTGGAGTCGATGTTTTTGTAACATCGATGTATTTAACATCGATGTATTGGAGTCGATGTTTTTGTAACATCGATGTTTATACCTGTCGATGTTTTTACGTTGTCGATGTTTTGTTTTTAAATGAAAAAAGTACCGTTATAAAAATTTTAAAATAACCAAATAGCATAATTTTCATAATCAGCAAATTGAACATACTTTTACATTAAAGTGGTCAAGGGTGAAGGGTCTGAAAATGGGATGCGACATCGATGTCAATGTTTTCAAAACATTGATTTAAAAAAAAACTTCAATGTATTTTAGCCGATGTTGCATCATTAGTTGCTAAGCCAGTTTTAATAAATGGGGGAAAAAGTTTAAATACATTGAATTTTAAAAACATCGATGGTTTTGTGCGATGTGTCATCAACATCGATGTTTTGCTGTCGATGTTGCAACATTTGGTGATAAACCAGTTTTAAGAAATGGGTAAAAAATTTTAAATACACTGAATTTTAAAAACATCGATGTTTTTGGGGCGATGTATTATCAACATCGATGTTTTAATTTTGAACATCGATGTTTTGCTGTCGATGTCGCATCCCTAATTGGGATACGTCACTGACATTCCAATCCACATTTCTGAGCCACCGGTTTTCCTTCGCGATGTGGCCTGAAATGTGCAGAAACAATTTTCTCATTACTTTTGAGACAGATCTTGTATATTTGAATTTTTGAGGAAATAAAACAATTGAAGAGCTTAGGTATTCGGCAGATCTTGCATAAAAGAAACCCTTTACCATGTAATAAAGTATCGGTATACACCACAATGCAAAATAAAACAAAAGCTGTTTCATAACTTATTTGTATGATTGAAACTAGAAATAGAGACGACTCATTCCAGCACACTTTCTAAAACAATTCCTACTGATTGTTCAGCACTTATATGTACAGTAAATTAAATATTCCTAAAATACAATCATATGGATATTAATCTGAGTTGGTAATTTGAAAAATATTTTAAGAAGAATAATAGTCCGATCTCAGAAGAAATACTTCGTCATGACTTTAATCTATCCTCTGAATCTTCTAAGGTAAACAATGTTTTTTCATCCGAAAATTTAAAAAAAATTCCTGGTGTTTAATAAACATTCGGACGTTTCACTATTTTTTCCTATTCCTGGTGATCTACGAAGCATCTTTATACATGTTTATCAAAAAAGAAACCCGGGATTTCAATGCTAAATGAAAAAATGCTAAACGTAATCACATGATTTTTGTGAGGAAATGTAGTGAAAGAACGTGTTTTAACTCTGCTCATTAGATAGAACTACTATCGATTTTTTTTTTGTAGAGCAGCGGGGTTTCTTTTCGACTAAGAACCATGTGCGTATTTGTTGTTTACTTCTCGCGATAATGTTTTGAAATCCTGGCATTATTTTTCGATGACACTGAATATAAAATTACTTCATATTTAAATTATCGTCTTTCGTACCCCATGTAAAGTCAAATTTAATTTAAAATATGGAAGTTAAAATTGCGTGATAAATCTGAGATCACTGGAAATGCTAACATCAGCGAGAAATGAAGCTAAGCAAAATTAAAATATAGAACAAAGCCCCTTTAGTAAGTGCAACTTAAATAAATGTATTTGGCAATATTTAATGTTTTACGTTGTAAATCTATTTATTTCAGAGAATATGGTTCGTTGTGGCTTATCTTAAATCCTGATGCTATTCGCTATAAAAGTACTGAATTAAAGAGAAGTTTACCAGAAAGAGAGAGGGAAGTGCTGTTCCCCAAAGTGCGATTTCTCTTCAATAAATATGCGTAATTTAATTCAAAACTCATAAATATACATTTCTATCAAAAACTTCAAATTTTTTGTGATTAACACTAAGAGCGTTCTTAGAATCTAAAATGTATTGATAATTTAAATATAAATTCACTATTCTTGTATTCTATCGAATAAAATTTACTTTCTGTCTTTCAATCGGCATTACTTAAAAACAAATGGCATGGAATGAAAAATCTCTAGTTTTTGAAAAATTACATTATATTTTGAGTGCTAAAATAGATTTGTTATTTTTGTTGCACAGATAAATTTCGCAGTATTCTGTAAAGGTATTTCCAATAAGTCTTCCTAATGAATCATTACGAAGAATTGTTTTCGTCCTCAATACATTAACTGTGTGTCTTAGTTAATTTTTAGGATTTGCGAATTCATTTGCAAACCAAGCGCGTAAGAGTGAAATACATGCACTACACGATACTAGATAAGGAATTAATTTAGCTAATAAACATTTATCTATAATCTCAAGAAAATAAAGGAGACCAATTACGAATCCATACTTACTTTCAAGGAATTTCACTAAGTTTCTCCTTAAAAGTTAAATAATTTGCTTCCATGAATTTGCTTTTCAAAGAACATGTCTCGTCTTTGAAAGCTGTTCACACCAAAAATATTTTGCTGTTATACAGCTTTATTGAACTCAGAATTGTTTTTCGTCACAAACTTTAAAATTACGCAATTTTCATCAGACCATTTAAATATTGCTGAATTCTCATAAAGGTTTAATCTTCGGATTAATAATATGTGCGATTGTTCCAAATACCAGTAACAGAATGTGAATCACTTACTTTTCAGTTGTCCTGCATTTGATAATTCTAGAAAATGGAACTTCATAACGATTTTAGAAGATTGGGTGTAAAAAATGGACAGTTTTATAGAACGTGTTTGTTGGATCTAATCTTCTTTTATTTTCATTAGCCAAGCTCATCAAATTTTATAATTTTAATTAAATTTTATATTCCACTGTTTCTTTGCTTTATAAACTTAGGATTTCAAGCACCGTTTTGCACTTTTGTGGTGCTCGGGAAGTTTGCTTTTTTTCAATTGAAAAGGCATTGAAAGCGGATGAAAGGTATAGTTGGTTAAATTACCAGCTCACTGGAGCAACATAAGAGGCTATTGGCGACGGTCCGAGATCAATTCCGAATGAAAAAACAACACCTCGTAATTTTGAAAGTTGGTCATGACGAGGTCGAAACCTTGGCTGCCCCTGTCCCACTTTCGAAGCTTCCGCACCATGACAGTGTAAAGACATTTGAAGCCAAGACAGATTTTACTTAAACTAGTCCCCATATACACGACGGTCTTTCTTGGGTTCAAATTTCGAACTCGCATTCCACCAATTGCGAGTCCGTGACTCTACCGGTAGGGCTACAGCAGCTCAGCCGCTAAAAGGCAGGTATATACACTACCCTACAGTAATGGACCGGACGCCAGCGGATTTGCATAAGATCCGATTACTTGTTTGGGGGTGTTTTTCGTGGTATGGCCTGGGACTTTTGCATATTGTTGCTGGTCAATTGAACGCCGAAATCTCCAAGAACATTTTGGACATTCAGGCTCTTCCAACGCGCTGGAAAGTTTATGGAATGGACGAATGTTACTTCCAGTACGACGACGCTCCATGTTTAGTTGCAGCGTCTGAGAAAAAGTGATATCAATATATGGATGTAAAACGACTTCCCTGGCCTGCTCGGAGTCCCGACCTAAACCCCATAGAACATATGTGGGTCGAGTTAGAGCGATGCTTACGGACGAGGGAACCACGTCCGAAATCTACAGCTGAGCTGTCGACATTCTTGCAGCAGGAATGGAAATAAATACTCATAGCTGTGTATCACATCCTTGTCGAAAGTATGCCCAGAAGGGTTGTTAGTGTAATTGCAGCACGTGAGGGGCCACCCCCCTATTAAAGCATGTTTTCTTTCCCTTATACCATCATATCTTGCTGTCGGGTCCGTTATTGTATGGTAGTGTATTTAGTTAACGTTATACTGAAACAACACAGCTGATTGTTGACTGTTGTCCGGTATCAGCCCCAAAGGGAAAGATCCGAAGAGAACACCTAGTGATTTTGAAACACGGTTAGATGACGAAATCACGCCTGAGCTGACTCCACGCGCTCCAACCCTCCACACCTTGCCAACCCGAGGACATTTGAAGGCTTGATAGATTTAACGTGCACCAAACCCCCGGTCTTTGCTTGGATTCGAACTCGCAACCCTCCCGGTATTCTTCCAACCGTGCTACCACTAATAGGAATCTGAGTCTTGAAGATTCAGTTTGTATCAGTCCAGTACAAAATAAAATTAACTCAAGTACATGCGAATTTACTGTTATAGAATGTATCAGATGTAATTAAGTAACCGACTGGTAACTCTACGTGGTCTGAGAAATAAGTTTAAAATAAACCATCCCTGCAGGGGACAGCTCCGTTTATTTATGGCTGGTTTACAACAGTTGAGAAAACTAATTTAGAAAGGTTTGATCATTAAATCAGACCTTCAGCAATGTCAATACTTGAAATCCAGTTTATTGAGCAACTAACCGATCAAAGAAAACTCCGTTTTTGTACTTCTTCCTCGTCAACTTTTCGTATTACCGCTAAGTTTATCTTCATCGCTTTACTTTTTTATTCACTTTCGTTGTGTTTGCTTTTCACTGACATGAACTAAATGCTTTTATGAATACTTCTAGGTGTAGGTTTCCAATACGGATGATAAAATTATTTTTCCATTTTTATACATTTTATCAGATATATTATTCAGCATCAACCTTAGAAAACTCGATTAAATTTGGTGTATTCTTAGTGCTTAGTATTTGATTACCAACAATCTGTTAAATTTCAACTATAAAATAATTTTACATAATTTCCATAATCACCTTATACATCCTTAAACTGTTTAAAAACAGTCCAGATGATACTAGGATGGCAATTCAATGTATATCTTGTTGAATTAAAGTCCCACTGGAATAGCGTAAAGGAAGGGCTATTGGCGAAAGTCAGGGGATTTATCCCGAAGAGAAAGATTGGGCTCTGTGTGAGCGCGTGGGTGACATTCAGGCTTCAGACACGGAGAAGAGAGGTGCTCTCCTAGACCTGATGAAAACGCGGCTTCCTTAGCTCTAATGAGAACCAGGCTTCCTTAGCCCTAATGTGAACCAGGCTTCCTTAGCCCTAATGTGAACCAGGCTTCCTTAGCCTTAAGGAGAGTGGTCCATCCACAACCTTGTTAAGTTTTTGTCAATAAATATTGTTTTTGTTACAACAAATTGTGTAAATTAAAATACAGTCCACTACAAAGCTAACGAAACACCAACCTCGTCAATTTAAACCACGGTCAGATGACGAGGTCAACACCTGATCTGGCATCCCGCTTTGCAAACTTCAACGAGAGGACATTTGGGTCCACGACAGATTTAAAGTGTACCAATTCCCCTCGAACACGTCTTGTGTGGGATCGAGTTTCGAACTCGTAACCCTCTGGTTGTTAATTGGTTACACTTTAAACTACGTTTCCGCGGCTTTACGAATAATAAAATTAGTTTTCAATTCTTGCAAGTGTATCGACAATATTATTCAGAACCAAATCTTGATAAGACTCGGTGAAATTAGGTGTATTCTTTTACCTTAAAAATTCGTGGATTGTATTATAATACCAGCAATATCTGTAATTAACCTTAAATATATTCTACGCAATTTCCATGAAAACCACTTATAGACTATCTATAAACCGTCAAGATGATTATCTATGCCAGGATTTCAGTTTAAGTAGTTACAACGTATACAGTATAGATGAACAAATTCATATACATGAAAATAACTATTACCAGTCTTCAATATAATTGGCTGACATTATCCTGAACATCTTATCAAACTTTAGGATATTATTGCATACCAAAGGCATACCGCGACCCTATTTCTAATGAGAACAGTAATAATGCTTACGTATTTCTTTGAGGGTTACTTCCATTTGGGAAAGTTGTCAAACAAAGACACTTGTGTCTGACATGAGAAAGCGTCTAGAAACTGACAGTGGAGTTTCGTGCACCAAGCTTGGTGGCAGGTGTCTTAGATCTTCACGCAAGTTATGCTCAAGGAAGGGTCGATAAGGAGTCGCGACAAGCCTGGTCTTGCAAACAAAATTTATAATGGTGCACAGTATGAAACTATCTGACCATTCTTCTATTAAAATCATTTATTCTCCTGAACCCACCCAGCAGCGAATGTATCGCAGTGACTATCCATATGAGCCGTTTAAAGCTAAAATGGTGCAAGTCCATTAAACATTGTTGCGAGATACAGAGACATTTCTCTATATTAAAAAAATGTTACCGCCGCCGCCGCAGGATTGAAAACTGTGTTGTTTAGCTCGATTCTTAGACGGTTTCCCGAGAAAGTACTGATCGGAAAAAAAATTAACATGGTTTGTTCTTCATCGTATTCCCTGGACAATTATCAAGAATTGAAGAAGCGAAATTTCTTCCGCGAGTGAGCAAAACACATACAAATTTTCAGTTTTTAGTCGTGAGTTTTTTTTAAGAGTACCTCTCAACGTAAATTTTTGCAGCTCGTCGAGTTTTTTTTTGAAATTTCAATTTGGTTATTCATAATATTTTTTTTTAATTCGGGAAAAATCGGGACATTTTTGTTATTTTTTTTAAAAACTGCCATATTAATATCTTATTACTATTAGTTTTTAATTTTGAAAATATCGCAGTATACCTCAGAATATACTCTTTCTTATGGTAGTATTATTTTTGAAATCGGTTAATAATTAAATTGGATGCGATCAAAAGTTGGTCATACAAAATTCGGAATCTTTGGATATTTTCGCTACTTTCTGCTAAAATCGTTATATCTACTGCAAAAAACATTATTTTTTAAATTTGAAAACATCACTGAATACATTACATTACACTCTTTCTTATGGTACAATTATTTTTCAAATTGGTTAATAAATAAAAATCCATGCAATTAAAAGTGGGTCATACAATTTTCGGAACTTTCAGATCGTAATTTCCGATACAAAACTCAAACTGTCATATCTATATCGTATTACTATTAGTTTTTAATTTTGAAAATATCGTAGTATTCCTCAGAATATATACTCTTTCTTACGGTACTATTATTTTTTAAATTGGTTCATAAATAAATTCGATGCAATCAAAAGTTGGTGACACAAATTTCGTATTTTTTATTTCGCGGAGCAAATTTTCGGAGCTGATGAGGGTTGTATTTCTTACTATCGCGTTTGCCCGATATCAAATTTATCGTAGCAACAATTGCCGTGAAAACGATTTCTTTTTTATTTGGCGAGGAGAAAGGCTCGCTTTTTTCTCTCTGTTCTCAGACGGTTTAACGACAAAGTACAAAGTACAGATCGTAAAGTTTAGATATTAACATCGTTTACTTAAAATTGTACAGGGAACAAGATGCAGAAGATTTTTTACTGATTCGGCTATTAGTTTAGGGTGCGTTAAGTGTTAAAGTAAAAAAAAGTGAAATCACTTGCCAAAGAGGTATTGGTTTGCGAAGCAAACCAAACGGGATTGCGTAGCATTTTCCGGGGGGTCGGCGAGCGGAAGCGAGCAGGTTGCGAATCCCTCGCTGTGACGTCATGGACCGGAAAGTGAAATTAGGATAATACGAATTATTCAGATAGTTTCACTCTGCGAAAGGAATGTTGGTTTGCGAAGCAAACCAAATGGCATATGTAAAAGGAGTGTTGGTTTGCGAAGCAAACCAAATGGGATTGCGTAGCAATCCCCGGGGGTTGGCGAGCGTAAGCGAGCAGGGGGCCCCCTAGTTTAGTAAATAGCAGTTAGATAGCCAATGAACTGCATAATCTTGTGCTGCCATCTGTGTGGTTATTTGGGGATTTAGGGATTACACCACTTTTCCTATAAGTAGTTTTCCATTTTCACAATTTGTTAACAGCATAAACTCAGATTTTTCAGAAAGTGGACGCACCACTTTGGTTTAAAGGGGACCAGTACACAAAAATCTTTCAACATTTCTATTATTCTTTTATAAATTTAAATAAATGTTTGTACTATTCTGTTTAAAGTGATATATTATTTATTGGAGATACATGAAGTAGAAGTATTTTAAATATTTAAAAAAAATACCTATACGTACCTGAAGTAAGGTAAATTTATTCTTTGAACTTCAATACCTCAAAATGTGTATTTTCTCCGAAAAAGAAACATTCTTCCAAGTCTGTTCAAGCAAATGTAAAAAGTATTGGTTTACAAGTGTAACATACACTATAACCCTGTACCAAACACGGGCATTTTTTTTTTATCTGCTCAGAAAAGTTCAGTTTGATTGTTGAAAAGGATGAAAATTGGTTATTTAAAAAAAATATCAAAACTTCAAATTTTTATTTTTTTTAAAACTTTGTATTAAAGTGTTTAAAAGTGTCTTCATAACCTGTATAAAAAATTCCAATCACTACACATAAAAGATTCTGAGAAAATGTTTCTTAATATTTGACCACTTTAACATTACCGAGATAGGACTACACTGGTCCCCTTAAAAGGCTCGTACATATAATTGTCTTATGTGGCACACAGAAACGACGTTATTTGCTATCGCGTTTTGGCAACACTGTGCGATAGTTTTTTTTACCACGAAGCCTAGCGCGTCAATAGAATTTATAGTGGTATCGGATGAAATTTTATTGAAAGAAAAATAATTTTAGTAGAGCATTTTGTAGCGTATAAACAGAAAGCAAAGAAAGAAGACTAGACAAGCCAATGAAAACTTAGTTGAAAGTGATGCAAGACGTAATAGCAGAAGTTAAAGCAATCGTGGGAAACGTGCATACTTGAGTAGAGGTGATATCATTTCGTTTGAGGAATATGAAGACAGTAGAAAAACTATAATTGATACTGAAGAACACGATATCAGTTCGATGGAACAGAAGTTAGTAACTTTTCTGGGGCGCACTTCTGTTAAAGAAAAAAATACTTCCGGTATATTTACAAAATGTAACTGGCACTACAACTTTCGACAACAAACTCATTGAAAAAGTTTATGGTTGGCTTGTAAGCTGGGGAAATATACACACACGACATGCTGGGTATTAGATTTCCAAAGCAGTGCTCACATTCCGAGTCTAAATTTGCTCAAAGTTTTTATTTGAATTCCAAATTGTTCGAGTTCTGATTCCAGAGCTACTGTATAACATTTCTGTAATACAAGAAATGTATGTTTGAAAAATATTTTTTCATTATCATATTTTGGAAACAATCCCTTCTGCTAGGACACATGCCTTTATTGATGCGAGCGAGGAAGCAATCCTCCGGGGGCTGGCGAGCGCTAGCGAGCAGGTGGCGGGGCCCCTAGTATTGCATATTGAAATGTAGTGTCCTTAAAGGGAATTTTTACAGACTTCATTTGAAATTATGTACACAAAGAGCTATTAGATATGTATTTATATGCAAGAAAGATAAGAGCGGTTAAGATATACTTAATGAGAACGATTTTGTTCGTCTTCAAACCAATAGGTTTAAAATATTGACCCTTGTTTTTTATTCCAAGCAGATAATTATTTTGAATTGATTCGTAATATTTTAGATAAGTTAGCTTGGCGAATGACGTAAATTCAAATGCCTGGAATTTATTTCATTCAGTTCATTAGCTGAGTTATGATCTGACATTTCAAATGGGCCAGAGGAAAAGAAAATTCATTTAACCTCTCATGCATAGGATGAAGGATTTAAGATATTATGATCGGGACATTTTTTATAAACATGATGCTGTTCATGAAAAAGAAAGTCAAATAAAATCTAAAAGACATACAATGGCAGATTTTGAATGGGCGAAGATGAATATAAGCTTTAATTAAATATTTCTCACTTTGATTTCCAGATTTTTTATCAAAATTTTATCAACAGCGCAAAAAAGCTCAATTTCTAATTCTTAATTTTTAGACTACTCCTTAAAGAACCAGATATACAAACGATTTTATTGATACGATAAACAGTTTCTGAAACATTAATGTAACCGTTCTGTTTTTAATAATGTCATTGCTTTCAAAATCACTATAAGATTATCAGAAAAATTGAACCAATTTACAGTATTTATATCGTTGAATATGAAAACTATAAATTCAATTATAAACGGCTTAAGTGTGTTTAAAGTATATATTTTCATACCAAAGAAAATTAAAAGATATCTGTACACTTCTGTTTAATTCCACTCTATAACAAATACTTTAACCAGGTTTGTATCTACTGTATCAGCACAAGAGAGGTTAAGTTTGACTTTTGATGGGAATTTAAAGAGTCAAGTTCATCATTGATTAATAAAAATAAATAACATGCTTAAAGTCAAACTGAACGAATCTAAACTAGAATTTATAGTATCATGGCGTGCTTCTTTTTCTTTTGGAATATTTGAGGAGTGAAATTTACAACTTAAAATTCTGAAAAGTAGCTACTTTGACAACCCTTTTTGCCCTGACACGGAAGATATATAATTAATTGTTTATGCGATTCACATCTTTCAATATTTCAAATGGAAATTGTATAACATTCATTCCTCAATTTCATTCAAATCCTTTAAAATCATTTAAGAATTTTGAATATGCAACTAAAATTTAATATTATTCTTATGTACTTACTCATTTTAAAAATGGACAAATATTCGAAACAATTATTTAGCAGTTCATTCAAAAGACTAGTCATTGATAGAAATCTAAAAAATAATTTTTTGCGTTTTTCGAAAGATTTGATAGTTTATTTCTGATCACACAATTTTTTGAACAGTTATTAGAATATGAAGGTGACACGCATCACACTGAAGAAAGAAATAAGGATGACGTGAATAGTAATGCACACAATTAATGCTTTTCTGTAGGGGATACATTAAATTGTCTGAGTGACAGATATATATCTAATTAATTTTATTTCTCCTATAACTGCCTCATTTAAGTATAAAGGATATCTATGGAAATCGATTCTATGTACTAAAGTGCATAGGAGTTTTGATAACAAATAACTTTTCTTTGAATGCGTTATAAGAATAATGGTGCAAGAAAATTCTTACGACGATTTGATATATCATTAACTCAATAATGCTTTTTCTTTATTTTCCGTTGCCACCGCTATAAACGTAGACTACAGCTGTACCCCAAATAATTTTTATTTTGTGATTTCGCGCTTAACTTCCCAGTGCACTAATAACTACACACGAATGTTTATCTTGTTTGGTACCGACAAGAAGGGAGTTAACCTTGGGACAATCGATTTTTGAATAGGTATGATAGGTTGTCAGGGGGTGGTCTGCCATACACTGTCAATTCACTTTAGCTTATACACATACCATAAATTTCGAACCACAATCCACGCTAAGGGCGCCATTTATGGAATATATTTGTGTACATTTGAACTCATAACCTTATTTAAAAATAGATTCGTCAGCATAAACTACGAAAACCACGTGCCTTCTGATGGAAGACAGACTAATTTTAATATTTTATGCAACGTGATTCCTTATTCGAATAATTATATCACATATGTAGAGTTTATTATTAAATTTAATTCCCCTTTCTATAAGGCTCTGTTCACATAAGGCGTTGCTATGCGCGTTTAGCGAGGCTTTCGAGGTCCGCTTTTCGAAGCATTAAATTATGTTTGTTTTTTCCTCTAATTCAAGTTTCTATCTTTGCGATCGTTGAAGAGAGTGAAACTTCCAACGGATTTTAAATCAGAGTAAAATTCTACGCCAGATCGATACCATAAACAGATTTATTATTTAATTATTTACTATATTTGATAATTTAATTATTTATTTAAAGAAAATTACATTTAATGTATCGATCTGGTTTAAACTTTTCACGCCAGATCGATACTTAAAACAGATTTATTATTTAATTACTTACTAATTGATTATTTATTTAAAGAAAATCACATTAAAGGTATCCATCTGGTGCAAAATTTTCGGCAGATTTGAAAACCGTTAAAATTTTTACTCCATCTTCAACGATCGCAAAGACAGAAACTTGAATTAGATGAATAAAAAAACATAATTTAATGCTTACGAAAAGCGCACCTCGAAAGCCTCGCCAAACCCGCGTGAGAAACTCCTCATGTGAACAGGGCCTAAGAATTAAATATTTTTGTACGCGTTGATTATTATTAATGTGTGAATCATGATTATAATTATGCTAAGTTTTTGTATATTTTAGAATTATGTTGATATTTTGTGAGTACGATCCGGTCATTTAAATCTTTGCTATGTAAATATAAATTTCTACGAGCGCACATTTATGGAATGGTAAACATTTTTTTTTATACTTGCTGTACCCAAAAAAAGCTTTATTTCGATAAAAGATCTTTAAAAAAAAAGTTTTTTTTTCTATTCCGATAATGTCTAATGATCCGTAATTTATTTAGCCGGTATCACTTACGGTTAATGGATGCCAGTCCAACGTGAAAAATGCGATGGAAATAAAGGATAATTTAAAAAAATAACTACTTTAAAAACTTATTTCACTAATTAAATTTTTTACTCGGGTTCAGTTCCTTCACATATACAACCACACATAAGATATTAGGTAGAACGATCTCTTTTAATTTTCATTAAAATCAAGAATATGCCTCTATTCAACCAATATTTTCATCAGAACGTAAAAACTCTGTAAAACCAATTCTGTATTGTTAGGAAAAAAATTGCTGTTGGTGGTTTTTCCTTAGTTACTCTTTTAGATATATATTTATTTTGATTTGAAAGTGTCAAGAATTGTTTTCTGTTAATTACATCTTCGTACAGAGGGCAGTTAAGCATACCCAAACATGTTATAATTTTTGCTGATTTTAAAAATGGAAGCAACTTCTGTTGCATTGAAGACATGTTTCTAATAAATTTCAAATATAGGGATATTTGTAATATAATGTTAAAATAAATTTCTACAAATGTCTGTTTTTCACATAAAATTGTTTTCCGAAACAATTCCACACACATGAACACTTTAAACAAAACTATAACACCTTAAAATGTTGAAAGTTTGGTTTTCTATCAGTTTGAAATCGATTACAACAAAGATTACAAAATATTTGAAAATAACAGAATTAACCAGAAGAAAATTCGAGAGAAAAATTATAAATTGAAAGTTGTGTGTGTGTGATCCAAATATGTTCCATAGCTAAAACATTTATATAATAGCTGTGAAATTTGTTACAGATAATTGCTTTCAGGACTGCAACACGACAAATAATAAGTAACAATTCTGAAACTAAAGAATGGTGCATTGCTATAAATTAATGGTTCTTAACTTTAGATGTACCATAAAATATAATTTTCAAGAAAATATGTATTCGCTAAGAAAACTTGATGTGATTAATATCTTATCAATAATAATCTTATCAAATTAACTTGAACACCATCCCTTAACAATTCAACAATGTCGCACGCATGGAACAAGAATGCCACTAGTAAAAATGGTCATTTTTATAAATAGAGTTGATCAATTTTACATGAAAAAGGACCTCAAGAAAGAGAATTCCGATTCCTCTGAAAATCGCCTTTTGGAGTAGTAACTTTAGTGTCACCTTTCGTCATTTTATCGTCTTGTCATACAGCAAGGGTACGATGTATGTGAAATCGATTACATGGATGGATATTCATGCGTAGTACTTATGTCAAAGTAAGTTGCAGAAATTATAAAGATATCGCCGAAAAAGGTCTTAACAAAGCATTTTATTCTACGAAAGATAAAAGCGGTTATATATTTTCAAAAAATTTATTCATTCTAGAATTAACCAATTAATTCCGAATAAGGTAGGTTAATTTTGTTTGTAAAATATATATTTACTACACTAGGGGGCTCCGCCCCCTGCTCGCTTACGCTCGCGAAAATATCCAAAGATTCCGAATTTTGTATGACCCACTTTTGATCGCATCCAATTTAATTATTAACCGATTTCAAAAATAATAGTACCGTAAGAAAGAGTACATTCTGAGGTATACTGCGATATTTTAAAAATTAAAAACTAATAGTAATAAAATATAGATACGGCAGTTTAAAAAAAGTAACAAAAATGTCCTGATTTTTCCCGAATTTCAAAAAAATATTATCAAGAACCAAATTGAAATTTAAAAAAAAACTCGACGAGCTGCAAAAATTTACGTTGAGAGGTACTCTTTAAAAAAAACTCACGGCTGAAGACTGAAAATTTGTATGTGTTTTGCTCACTCGCGGAAGAAATTTCGCTTCTTCAATTTTGACACTTAATAAACCCTAAACTAATAGCCGCATCGGAAAAAAATCTTAAAAATTGTCCAGGGAATACAAAGAAGAACAAACCATGTTAATTTTGTTTTTTTCTGAGGAGTACTTTTTCGGGAAACCGCGTGTAAGAATCGAGATAAACAACACAGTTTTCAATCCTGCGGCGGCGGTAACATTTTTTTAATATAGAGAGATTAGGGGACTCCGCTCCCTGCTCGCTATCGCTCGTCAACAATGAGTGGGAGGGGATTGCTTCACAATCCATCTCCTTTTGGATCGCTGCTGGATTGATTGCGGACCACTAGTACGACTTTAATGGAAGGTTTCATTCCCTTACGATTGCGATATCTATCGCATGCGCCCGAGTAACGGAAAATTACCTACTTTTTTTGCGAGATTAGAGGATTTTTTTATAAGCCGACTCCCGTACTTTAACTTTTGAAAACGTTCCAAAACGCCACAAATCCTATTGAAGCAAACATTTAAACTTTATGTAATGGTTCTTGCGATCCTAAAGAATGAAAGAAATGCCAGGTAGGTACCTAGTTAACGTCTAACTGGAGCAACACAACTGGCTATTGGTGACTTTCCGTTATCAATAACAAAGGAAAAGATCCGAAGACAGCAACACTTAATTTTGAACAATATTCAAATAGCGAGATATATCTCCAGAGCTTGTATCCTACTCTCCAAAAGTCCACGTCCCGCGCCAACGTGAGGACATTTGAGATCAAGACAGATTCAACATGCATCAGCCCCCAAATACGAGATGATCTGTGGTCGGACTGAGTTTCGAACTTGTAAAACCGCTACTCTACCAACCGGGAAACTGCGACCCTGTGATTGCTGTCAGATAAATTAAGTTCTACAACAGGATGCATAGTATCTTAAAATGGATTAAGCACAGATTGTGTGATCAGAAACTAAACGTATGGTAAAGTGAATTTATTTTCAATACTACAATAAATATAATATAATGCATGTATAAATTATTATGTTTATTACTTTTCCTGGTACTTAGTGAAATAAAACTAAATTGATGAAGAAACTGTGAAAATAAACTATTAATATAGTACACAAACAATAAACAAAACTGAATTAGTTGATAAAACTGACTTAAGTTGAAACTCGCGCGAGCGCGGTTTCAGAGTTATATAACCACGTTATATGTGCTGTTATTGTCCCCCTCTAAATACTTTAAAAATTCCCTTAAAGTTTATTACCTAATTTTCTATTTTAATTACACGTGCTTCATAATTCGTCTTAAAGTTTAAATGATTATACCAATGTTATCTGCAAATAGTTTATATAGGCTTAGGAACTTATACGTTCTTATATAAATTATATAAATTTGAACATCTTAAAACAATTACCAAACTTTTTATAGACATATGTTAGTTTATGCTATCTACAAAAGAAACCATCACGGAATTTCTATTTCCTTATCCTCTTCTGCATGCTCTCATTATTACTGGTTTCCAATACTGTATATTTTCCAATACTGCCAATACTTCGATAAAGGGAAGATGGCCTGATCTCTAAAATGTGTTCTTCAAGTAGTATTGCTGAAATGCAGTTTTCTTCGACATTTATGTTGCAAAATATATCGCACTCCAGGGAATTTAGGTCCAGGAACAGAGAGTGCGGCTTGACTTCTTACGTCAGCTTAATAGCCATCCCCACTATTTTGATCATTACCAACACGAAGTTGTACATTCGACACAAAAGAACAAAAGCCCTTTCATTGCGGCGATGCAAAAGTGCGTGCCGATTTTGTGGACAGAAATTGAAGAAATATTTTATTTATGCTAAAAAGTACATTCAATCAATATACTATGTGTTGCCATGTTCGATTACTTTTCTTCGTCTCTGAGGCAAAGCCTCCACTTCCGATTTCTAGTCGCGTGATTTTTCAGTAGTAAAAAAATAAAACTCATTGTTTCAAATACAAGTGCCACACACTTGTGACTAACGAATCGCAGCGATTACAAAGTTGCAACCAGTCCTATTTTCGCAGAGACACGACTGTCGCTCTACCCAATGAATCACACAGACAGACATGACGTACACCCACTTGCGATAATTTAGTCGCGCGTTTTCCAAGGTCAGATTTTCTTCGTAAAATTATGGATTTTATTCTCAGAATTCAAGTTTCTGTCTTTCCGATCGTTGAATATAGAATGAAAATTTCAGCGGATTTGAAATCTGCGGAAGCTTTTACACCAGATCGATACCTTAAATGATTTCCTTTAAATAAATAATTTATTATTTAATACATAATTAAATAATGAATAGTGAATACTTAAATAATAAATCTGTTTTTGGAATCGATCTGGAGTAAAATTTTACGCTGATATGAAATCCGTTAAAATTTTAATTTTTGAAACCTGCGGAAAATTTCACACCAGATCGTTACCTTAAATGATTTTATTTAAATAAATAATTTATTGCTTAATAAATAATAAAATAATTAAAGGGTAAATAATTAAACAATAAATCTGTTTTTGGTATCGATCTGACTTAGAATTTTTCGTTGAATTGAAATCCGTTGATGGTAATGGTAATTTTAGTTAACGTCATTCTAGAGCAACACAACGGGCTACTGACGACGGTCCGGGATCAGTCCCTTAAGGGAAAGATCCGAGGACAACACCTCGTAATGTTGAACCACGGTCAGATGACGAAGCAACACCTGAGCTGGCACCCCACTCTCCAAACTTCCACGCCAACCCAACGTGAGGACTTTCGGCCACGACAGATTTAAGGTGCACCAGCCGCCTCTACACCATAGGTTTACAAACATCCATGCCCGAACCTGGATTCGAACCAGGAACCTTCCGATCTAGAGGCTAACACCTGAAATCCGTTGAAAGTTTCACTCTCTTCAACGATTGCAACTTACCTTGTACGAACTTTGGCATCACCACTATGATAGGTAGATATTTTAAATAAATTTCACACTGGAGAAACATAACAGTCTATTGGTTGCGATGCAGTATAAAATCCGAATAAAAGATCCCATGACAACATGTAATTTTGAACCATGGTCAGATGACGAGATAACACTTGAGCTGGCACTCCACTCTCCAAATTTCCACACTATGCCAACGTGAAAACATTTGGGGTCATGAAAGATTTAACTAATCCCCTTTGTACACGACGGCTTTGGTTGGATTCGAACTCGGAACCCTTCGGTTTCTTGTCGTTACTCTTCGGACCGGGCAACTGAGACTCTCACACCTACCCACGGAGAGAGGGAGCTTTAGCAATGAACATGTTACGAATGGAGCAGAGGTATTTGGGTTTCAAAAGTCTAGTCCAATTTTATGTAAAATAATGATTCATTAAATAAATGTAGAGATGAACGTGAACAAACACTTTATGAGTAGGTCAATTGGATTTCTAGGGGCAAGAGTCATACTTGACGATGCAGGTCCAAACATAATACCTACAACCTAATCGGATTTTTCCTATGGGGGGTTGATCCAAAACCATCGCATATGTCCCACTTTGTTCCTCAAGTGTGATGTTAATTAAATACCTATATACCAACAACATCAAGTTACATAAACAAACAAGAAAAGTTTAACTTTCACAGAAGAGTTGTTGGTCGGTTTGGGGTTTTTGGCACAAGGGCCGTATTTATACAAGGCAAATAGTTACCAATATATATCATACTAGGGGGCTCCAACCCCTGATCGCCTACACTCGCAAACCAACACTCCTTTTGCAGAGTTAATCTATTCCGACGGCGAAACTATCTTAATAATTCGTAGTCCTGTTTTAACTTTCCGGTCCATGACCTAACGGCTACGGCTCTAGGGGCCACGGCCCTAGAACCATCGCCCTCTAGGGCTCACGGCCGGTCCATAACCTCGTTAACTCTCGCCAACACCCGTTGATTGCTACGCAATCCCATTTAGTTTGCTCTGCAAACCAAGACTCATTTCGCAAGTGATTCCCCTTTTCTTACTTTAACACTTAATGCACTCTACACTTTTTGCCGCATCAGTAAAAAACCTTTTCCATCTTGTTCCTTGTACATTTGAATATACCATGTTAATCTCATAATTTTCGAATTTGTACTTTCTCGGGAAACCGTCAGAGAATGGAGCGGAAAAAGCGAGTTTGAACGGCCAAATAAATAAAAACACAGTTGCTATGGTAATAGTCGCAACGATAAATTTTATCTCTGGCAAACCTGTTAGAAAGGTAACCTTCATTTCCGGGAAGAAGTACGCCATCGCTCCGCGATCTAAAAAATACGAAATTTGTAGGACCAACTTTCAAGCAAAAATTTATTTACAAACCAATTTCAAAAATAATTGTACCGTAAGAAAGAGTACATTCTAAGGTTTCCCTTGAAGTTTTCAAATTTAAAACCTAATTGTAATAAGCTATAGATAGGACAATTTTAGTTTTGTATCTGAAATTACGTTCTAAAAGTTCCGAAATTTGTATAACCAACTTTTAATCACATCAAATTTATTTATTAACCAATTTAAAAAATAATAGCACCGTAACAAAGAGTGCATTTTAATGTCTGCTGTGATGTTTTCAAATTTAAAAATTAATTGTAATAAACTATAGATATGACAGTTTCAGCATAAAAATAACGAAAATGTCCCTATTTTTTCCGAGTTTCAAAAAATAATATCAGGAACCAAATTGAAACTTCTTAAAAAGCTCGACGATCTTAAAAAGTTCACGTTAAGAGGTACTCTAAAAAAACTAAAGACTGAAGACTGAATATTTATATGTCTTTTGCTCACTCGCGTTAGAAATTTCGCAGTTTGACACTTTCTAGAGTTTGCCACTTTCTAGAGTTTGACACTTATTGCACCCTAAACTAATATCCGCATCGGAAAAAAATCTTCTCCGTCTTGTTCCCTGTACAATTGTGAACAAACAATTTTAATTTTTTAACTTTCTGAACGGTACTTTTTCGGGAAACAGTCTAAGAATCGATCTAAAAAAGCGAGTTTTCAATCCTGTCACAGCGGCGGCGGTAACGTTGTTTTAATATAGAGAGATTTACCAAACATGGGACAGATAGAGTTAATTAATTGCAAAGAAAAGGTTGGCGAGAAGTCGAGATAGATTAATTGGGCATTGCGAGTTCGCGAGCCCCCCCCCCTGATGGGGGATCAAACCGTCTCCGCTTACAACTCTCAGGTTGCCAGCGAAGTGCGCACACCCGCCGAGTCACGATATATCCTTTAACGAGTAAAATCGCGCTTGTTCATAAATTACGCATTAAATAGGTTGTCATGAAGGGAAGCGATCCAATTCCCAAACGCTTTGTGATGGTTTGAAAAGAACGCATTTTAAGTAGCAATGAAGCGATACTTTCATCAAATTCATCATTCATCGGGGTTTCGGTAGCGTCTAATTGGAATATTCGGGAAAGAGCTCGTTGATTCCTCTTTTCACAATCTGGCAACAGCTATGCATAATTAATCAAAGACAGGATATGGGCTGATTGAATGTCACGGCACTTGTCCTCGAGTCGTTAAGGGCCTGATTTTTCGATTGCGCTCAAACACTAATAAAGGTTGTCTCATCTGTTGAAGAGAAGCGATGCTCTCACCCTCGAGGGAGGAGCACTCACACTTGTAATAATGGTGATTAAATGTTTGTAGGTTTCCTATTTCAACGTAACGAATTCTTGGTGGATATGCACTTCCATGGTAGTATTCAAAGTATGCCAAATCGTACACCACAGATGAGTAATTATTTGCAGTTTGTACATACAGATATTGTCACAGTGTGGTGGCCCCCGGAGCAGAAAGTGCTTAAAACGGCAACGTACGCCGCAGAAAAACAAATTATTTGCAGAACAATTTTCCTTAATTTTATCAAAATTTTGGCCAATTTTTTTAATCATAAATAACGATATGCTACAGTGCAAAGTGTGCTTCTTGCCACGCCTTTTTTTCTTTTCTCGCTACGGAACAACCTCCCTACAGAGACCCAAATAACCACAAAGCTTAAAATTAACACTTATTCTATGTCAATGACAAAATATTTAACTTCAAAAGTTATCGACAGAATTGCAAGTTCTGAAAGTATGCTTTGGTTTTAAATAAAGTAAGTAAATTACACAGTCCAATCACCATAATGTGACCACCACCTACTTTCGATGTCAACGTGAAATAACCAATCACAAAAGGCAGG
Source organism: Metellina segmentata (assembly GCA_947359465.1). Lineage (NCBI taxonomy): Eukaryota > Metazoa > Arthropoda > Arachnida > Araneae > Tetragnathidae > Metellina > Metellina segmentata. Next base: position 127,814,878 of record OX375873.1, on the reverse strand, counting down.
TGGCAGCACATTGCAGTGGAGTGTACATAAAGGATGTCCTAGGGCATCGAAAAGAATTTCAATCGTTGGCGTAATGCAGAAACGTAGCGATTTATCCGACGTCCAAAAGGGCATGATTATTGGCTTTCGGGCCAATGGTGGAAGCATTTCGGAAACGGCTAATTTTGTGAACTGTTCGTGTGCCGCCGTGGTAAAAGTATACCGTGCATGGCAAAATGGCACTATCTGAAATCAGCGGCGTGGCACATGTGGTGCACCATTGCTATAGATGACAGAGACGAACAAGGGCTACGGAGATGCGTTCGGGCGAATAGACGTGCAACTGTTGAGGTCAACTGACCGCCCAGATGAACCAAGGGGCTACCAAGAGTGTATCCTCAACAACGGTTCAGCGAACGTTGCTGCGAATGGGCCTCCGCAGCAGACGCCTGGTTAATGCACCTATGTTGACTGCTGCTCATCAGCGACGAAGGCTGGAATTTGCACGCCAGTACCGCAACTGGACGTCCACAGAGTGGCGACAGGTAGCTTTTTCCGATGAATCACGTTTTATGCTCCATCGGACAGATGGACGTTGGCGTATACGGCGTGAAACGTCTGAAAGCAAACACCCTGCAACAATTGCCGGAAGGATTCAGGCTGGAAGAGGGAGCATAATGGTTTGGGGAATGTTTCCTGGCATTCACTTGGTGCACTCATCATTGTGGAAGGCACGATGGATCAATACAAGTACGCATCTGTCCTTGCGGACCATGTCCACCCCTATGTCCTCCCGAACCATTGCAAGGCGCCTGTCTAAAAGACATCTGATATCGCGACGGCCATTACGTGTGCCGCCAATGACACCCACCCATCGACGCCTCCGTTTGGAGTAGTGTCGCGTACAACGGGATTGGACTGTAACGCAATGGAACCAGGTCGTCTTCAGCGACGAATCTAGATTCAATTTGAGCAGTAATGACAATCGTGTTCGTGTGTGGAGGCCCCGTGGTGAACGCCTCAATCCACCCTTCGCTTTACAGCGACACACCGCTTTTACAGCTGGTGTGATGGTATGATGTGCAGACATTCCATTAACTGATTCACATAATCTAGTATATAAGTGATTAATTGTTGCACTGGAGCAACACAACGGACAATTGGTGACAGTCCGGGAACGCTTCCGAATGGAAAGATCCGTAGACAACAACTCGTTGTTTTGAAACACGTCAGATGAGGAGGGCAACATCGAAGCTGGCGCCCCCACTCTCCAAAATTCCCCACCTCAACAATGTGACCAGTGTTTGTGTAAAGACTGATCGCATTGTAATTCAGTGACAGTAGTTTCTATAATGGGAAACTAGTACTAATGGTTCTATCTTGCTATTTCATTAGCAAATATTGTTTTAAGATGAATTATTTTCAAAAAATGCAAAGATTCTTTTAACTCATTCACATAAACTAGATACTAGGTAATTAATTGACGTCATACTGGAGAAACACATCAGGCTATTGGCGACACTCCAGGATCTCTCTCAAAGGTAAAGATACGAGGATAACGCTTCGTAAATTTGAACTGCTGTCTTGGTGAGGTCAATGCTTGAGTTGGCAACCTTCTCTACAAACTTCCTAACCGAAACAACATGACGACAATTGAAGCCACGACAGATTTAATTTGTACCCGTCTCCTTGTACACGACGTTTTTTTTATCTAGTTTTGAACTCGTAACCTTTTGGTTGTCTCGTAATGTAGCTATTTTATAATATGTATACATAACACTTATCACATCCAAATTCAGAAATACTACGTGACAGTAGTTGCTATAATGGGAAACTACAAATATTGGTTCTATCGTGTTACTTTATTAACGAAAACACTTTGTAAAATGCTTGTGGTTCGTAAAAACGATGGAAAGCTATTTCTTTGCCACGATACATTCATTAAACATCACATAATGGCACACATAAGGAGTAATACAATACGACACACAAAAAGCGAAAACACACAGGATGTTCCACACTTGACAAGTTCTACACTGATCAAATCGGTGATGACTAGGGCAACTTTTTTGCTGCAGTAAAAATGGGAAAAGTTACATTTATCATTTCCTGAAGTTGCATTTGTGGAAATAAAGTTGCATTTATTTTTCGTGCACAAAAGTCTAAACACAAATTATTCGTAAAAAAATGAAAAAATTCAAAATTTACTGACATTTTTAGTTGTGTACAACAGTATTAGAAAACATCATTAAACACAGACAAACATTGATGTCATTGAATGGCTTATCCTTGGCCAGTAATTTCTTTAACATTGAAAAACTGCGCTCTACAATTACTGATGTTGTCTGTCATTGTTACAGCTGCAAATACTGACTGGTGCGTGCGTGTGGGGGTGTCATCTCGTGAAAGTGTAGCAATTACAGTCAAGTCATTATTCTTTTCCAATCGTTTTTTAAGATACGCTTTAAGGTTGCGAGGATCATCTTTAAAATGTTGTACGCTTTGGACTCCAATTTTTCTACGAGACGAATCAAACATTCGAAGCAACTTTTGATTTTCAGAAAACTTATTGTCAGCTCTGGGTTACACACTGATTTTTTAAGCGACACACTAAAATGGGTTATCGTTTACTGTACGGTCCATATTGGCGACTTTTTCCAAAACATCGCCAAATGTAAGTTGCGTCAATGACGTCCATATCCAAGATGGCGTCATCAACACAACAAACATAGGAACAAGTAAACAAAACTTTTGCATCCAATTTTCTGATTCTGTATAAGCAAAATCCACACTATGAACCTTTGCAAATATGGAAATGAAAATGAGGAATGCACAAATAAACAATAAAATGTAAAGAAAACTAACTTGCCCATCACTTCCGCTAACTCCATACGATTTCTCCGTTGTTTCGGTTGTCATGATTATTTGCTCCCTTCGCCTCATCGCATGTTAAGGGCGGGTAAACACGCATTTTTGTATCCACAAAAGCCATAAGTTTTTTTTTTCACCACTCATATACGACGAGATATATATACAATTAGTGCAGATGCAGACATACTTATTTAACGATGGTGTAATTCCCACAGTAATTAAAATCGAAAGGAACGGAGAGTCGAAAAGCGATGGTAACGGAAATCAAAGAGCGATCCAAAAAACGCAGTACAGTAAAGGTCACCCCTAAAATGCTATCGCCACTGAAACCGCTCGCAATGTCCTTTACAGTGGGAAGTTGGTCGGCGTAGTACAGTAATGTCCGAAGCCACGTAACCCAGTGTGTAAGTATTGGCTCAGGCAGTTGGCCGATGGTCTGAAAACCGGCTTTTCAGAGCTTGTTTTGTAATGTAGCTGCCTTAACACACAAGCGATGAGATTGTCCTCATTTGTGTAAAATCCGCTGACTTTTCCTGCAGTTTTTAAACAAGTGTGCCACTCAAGTCACTTGGAGCAATCGCGGATAAATCACCTTGAGTGTGTTTCCAGCCGAAGTCATATAATGTGCTGTATCGGATAGCAGAAGCGCAAAATCCTTTCGCTCAACGTTCAGACATTTTAAAACGTCATCTACAAGGCGAACAACATATTGATGATCGACACTCACCTCGCAAACTCTGCAGTCGATTACGCAAGTTTCCTCTGGATTATCAAGAGTGCCAACCAATGTGTTAAAAGTACTTCTTGCCAGTTATTTCACTTTCATCTGTTAGGACGAACACCTTCTTACCATGAACGTGTTTTAACTGCAATACTACGGCGTTCGAAAGATCAGACACACGTGATCGAAAGGTTGATTCAGAGGGCAAAAAAATGAAATATTAATATCTTATTAATTGATTTTAAGCTAAATTTTCAAAAGTTTCAGGTGGGTTGCATTTATGCAGAAAGTTGCATTTATGTTGCAGCTATAACTTGCGTACAATACTCTCCATGTAGAAGGAATTTTGGTTTTAGTACCTTACGTGTAGCGTAGAACGTGTGAAAAAAAAGTTGCATTTGTTGCAAAAAGTTGCCCTAGTGATGACTCAGTCTAGTTACGCAGTTTCTCACACCGGAAGTATCACCAATACTCATTACTTATCCACGCAGAGGAATCATTGTACGAGTCATGCGGGAAGGAATATCCAAACTTCACCCACTTTTGAAGACATGCAATGGTCCTAAATTTATTTCCCATGAATATTGTGTTCTCATTCGTATTGTTCATGATAACGTTGGATTTGGAGAAAAAAAATACTTTCTGCAACACATCTGTTTGCATCCACATAGATACTGTTTAGATAATGCGATTTAACAACCCCCAAACGCAAAATTTGAAAGATTAGATGCATAATAGTATTCTATTATCCCCAAACGCTTGATATTTCGTGTTAGAAATTGGCGCTTAACTGATGTATATTTAAACCGAGCAAAGCTGATTTTTCAAACATTCCGCAAATAAGAATTCAATTCAATATCAAATTCACGCAGGCGTTCTATTGTTGCACTGCCAGTATCACATCCACTTCAAATCTCCTCGTGTTTGCTCTCCTCTTATTGGGGTATCTCAATACCCTGTGGTGTGGACCTTGGAGATGATACGACTTCGAAGGGTTCTTGGTCTTCGTTTTTTTGCCAGTGCAGAAAGTCAGAGGTCATCGTCTTTTCTTTTTCTCGCGATTATCAGTAGTATTTCTATTGGAATAATTTTTATTAATAACTAGTGGAATTACCCGACCTAACTCGGGTTAAATTGGAAAGATGTAGACTGAAAAAACGACCGGATTAATTAAGTTTCTCTTTCGTAGAATAAAAATATAATTTAAGTGTCACTAAAAAAGAATTTTTGTAACAACCTTTCAACAATTTGGACTATTTTATAATTTTATTGAACAGAAAGTAACCGATACCCATTGTTCAAAAAAAGGGTAGGTCAATTAGATCACATTTTGTAAACGAAAACCATGGTTTTCAACTAATTTGTAACAGATACAATAAGATGTTAAAATATACCTTCAAATTGTAAATAAAGTATACTATAATAATTTTCATTAAAAACTAGTAGAATTATGTACCCGATCTAATTCGAGTATGCTTAAATGTAGATTTAAAGTGATGAGAATAACCAATAACTTTAATAATTCGAAAACTTGTCGACATTTTGTTACATTTTATAACTTTAATAAACAAAAGTAACCGATTACTATTTTTAAAATAAGGGTAGGTCGATTTGACAGCGTTTATTTTACAGAAAATCACTGTTTTCAACAAACTTTCCACAGATATAAGATGCTAAATATAGCTGAAATTCGTTAATAAATTAGACAACTTTCGAATTATGTCACTTCCACACATAATTTTTGATCTTTCAAATATTCGGATTTTCGGAAACCCTGACACCGTATTCGAACCGAGAACCTTCTGATCAGAGGCTAACACCTTAAACACTAGACCGGTTGGTCGGCAAAAAAAATTGATCTGTATTTTAAACCCTTCAGGTGGTTTCGATAAGATCCAGAATCTGATCAATTTTGCCAATAACGAGATTTCTCGCTGAGTGAAAACTACCCTATTAATCCAAGGGGAAAGCATATCTAAATAGAAAAACACATTGTTCCTTGCCTTGGACTGGAAATAGTTAGGTAACTCACCAGAAGGGTTTTATCTAGTACTAGCCACTGCTTGGAAAGCACGGAGTTGCCCGTGACAGTTCTCTTCGTAGGGTCAGGTGTGACCACAGCTCGCTAACCCCAGATGATTGCTACGAATTCATTCCCATTTCGTTTACTTCGGAAACCAAATGTAATTCGTAGCCTATTGGATAACAGCCATCGCGGCATTGCCCGTGGTGTTGGTTTGCTTTGCAAACCAAATGGGAATTCGTAACCTAATGGATAACAGTCATCACGGCGTTGACCGTGATTGCCTCGTTATTGTCAAATGCGGCCAAATTCGAATTGCGAAGAGATCCAATTGGCGTCACGTCACAATATCTTGCGAAAATATAAATATTTAACTGAAAAATTATTTGTTGAAAGATAATAAAATTTATATGGTGTAAAATTTTCCTCAGATTTCAAATCCGTTGAAATTTTTAATCTATCGTTAACGATCCCGATTTTACAAAAAAGAACTAAACAATGCCAGCCAAAATTTTTTTTTTGTTTTGCTTTCCTTCACTGGAATTGTTTGGGTGCAGGAAATGGAATCTGTTGATTTCTCGATAGTGAAGGTCAAATTCGTATGGGAAAAAATATAAAAGTTACAATTTAAGAACTATTTATTTAAAAAAAATCACATTGTTAGGTAACGATCTAATGTAAAATGTTCAACAGATTTCAAATCCGTTGAAATTTTTACTCTATATTTAACGATCTAGGAGATAGAAAAAGAACTACATAACTCCAGTTAAAAATTTTATTTCTTTTTTTCGTCGGCAGAATTTGTTTCTCCGCAAATTCAAACGCAAAAGGAAAAATAAATTTGGAATCTGTCATTTCTTTATGTTGTTGCTATTCTAAGAAAAACACAATAATAATTAAATTCCAATAAATTTACTTTTAAAATGTTCTAAATTAAATTTTAAAATTCGGTCTTCGTACAAAAATTGCAAAACATTCGGACAAACTGTGTGCCAAATCTCATTACTATAAGTACCATAGATTCGTCAGGACAGGACACATATACAAACAAACACTTCCTTTTATAATAGTAGAGATTCTGAAGGGGCTGGTGAAATAAAAGTGATATTTGAGTTGAAAACTGCACTGTATTAACAGCCCGATGTCTTTCCCAAATCGTCAGCAGTTCTGAAAAAGGGACAATTTGTTTTCATTCCCCTTTGTAGGTAGTTAATTAACGTCGCACTGGAGTAACAAAGAGGGCTTTTGGCGAAAACCCAGAATAAATCCATCCGGAAAATAGTTTTGCATTGTTTGTGAAAGTACTCTTTCACATAATAGAAGACATGATCTTAAAAGACATTATAAAGCACATCAGGCTTACATTGAAGGAAAATGAAGCTCGTTCTTGTATCTTGAGTTACAAAAGGAATTTGTGTGTGACTAAGAAAAAGGAAGAAATCAAAAGACAAAATATTTGTGCTAAAGTAAGTTGTAAAGACTTGGCCATTACAGAAACGTTCTATCATGTATGCTTTAGCATTGGCGAAAAAAATAAACTTTTTCTGACTGAGAAAAATTGTTAAGCCTTGCCCTCCAAATAGTGGAGCCACCAACTACCAGCAACTGGAAAACCTTTAATTTCTTTTCTTTAGCTTTTGATGGATTAACGGACATATGTGATACAGCCCAGTTTTGCATTTTTATTTGAGGAGATGATTGATAATTTTAATGTCTTCGTAGAACTTGACAGTCTGGAGTCACTGAATGGCAAAACAAGAGGATCAGACCTATTCAGAGTTCCCACTCTATTTCAGAAATAAAACTCCCCGACTATTTAATGTTTTCCAGACAAAGTTTTACAAAATTACCGGTCATATTCATAAGCAATTCACGACATTTTCAAGGTAAAAACCCCGAGATAATTTAGCATTCAATGGCCAAAAATTAAAAACTAATTTAACAATTATACATTGTAAAAATGAATACACAAAAATACAATAAATTTGCAATAAAATAACTTATTTAAATAATTCAACATAGTTGTCTTAAATCAATTTGTTATTTTATGTGTCATGAAGCATTAAATTATTCGATTTAAGCCTGTGGATGAAACAAAATTCTTTACCTTTTAAATATTAGTCGTTTCTGTTAAAATTGATTGAAAAACATCATATTCACAAAATAAAGTGATACGAAACTGTGTACGAATCTTACTCGCTACTTTCTCCAAATCGTCTGTGAAGCCATGATTAAACATTTTCCAGGTTTTAGACGAAAATGCGTAATTTTCCCTGATTTTTTGGGCAAAATTAAATTTCCTGACTATTTCAGTTTTCAGGTTTTTCCTGACAAATGGAAACTCTGCATATTTTAAAAAGTAAAATCACACCCTGAAAATCATAAATTAGACTACAGTAAACTCATCAGTGTGTGTACTAACGGAGCGTCGTCAAAGATAGGTAAAGTCAATGGCACTACAACTTTGCTTGAAAAAAATTAATTTTAAATCGTTTTGTAATAAAATATCATTGCATTATACAGGAAGAGATACTATGTCGGAAAACTTACAGCATGTTATGTTGCCTGTTGTGAAATGCGTGAATAAAATTAAAGCAATAGCATTAAACAGACGTGAATTCAGAGAATATTGTGAATTGTTAAGATAGCAACATAGTGAACTTGTCCTTAATTGTGAAGTGCGCTGCCTTTCTAGAAGACCGATTCTGAATATATTTTGGAAATTGAAAAATGCTGTTTATAATTTTTTTTATAACAGGAAAATAAACTACCTGATGAAATAAAACTATAATTTGATAACTGGCTAGTTGACTTGGCATTTTTAGTTGATGTTACTAGCCATCTCAATTATCTAAATTCGAAAATACAAGACAAGAATAAATTATTTCCTAGCTTAGTAAATAGCACCAATTCATTTAAAATGAAATTAAATCTGACCATCTCTTAGTGAGAAGATCAGAATTTGAATCAATTTCCAAACTTAAAGGAACAGAGAGAGTGTGCTGTGGATAATTTAATTTGACCAAATATATATTTAAAACTCAAGTTATTACAAGTGTCCTTTAAAAGTCATTTTCCTGATTTGGCTTAAGTAAAATACTGATGGCTCGCATTTAAAAGCCCACTAACTGAATAACACGACATTGCTCTTGTTGAAATGGTTAAAAGGTGATTGAAAAGTGAGGTAAAATAATCACTTTTCTTCCATATTTTACAATCATTTTAAGTTGTAAGGAAAATACTTTTCAACTTCGTTTTTAACTTTTTCATAGCTTCTACAATTAATTTCGGATGCAAATATATACATTTAATTCCTGAATAATATATTAAAGCATACAAAATACTAAGACATTTACAAACAGAAATGATATTCCGAAAAAAAATGCAGAATACTGAAAACGCAAGATGCGCAAAGTGTCGAATTTCGACTTCCTGAGCTGAAATAGAGCAATTCGAATTGAGACATTACAATAACATTGATAAAGACTATATTGATTTATTATTTACGAAATTTCAAAAACCGACATTAGAAAAATATTGATAAAGACGATAATGATTTATGATTTATAAAATTTAGTTCTGCTCAAATATGACCGCGACGTTTCCTTGTGTTAAGGTTCCTGTAGAACGTGTTTCCTTGTCAATATTAAATTATTTCAGGAAAACAAACATTAGATTTTAAAATTGGGTCTTTAAGGGGCACTTTTAGGACTACATGTGTTCCAATTTGCATGGCCGTAAGTGCTACGGATTGTTCTGGAGACAGGAAAGTAATAGTTTATGTTTTACGCAGTGTTCTAAAGTATACGTTTACCAAATTCGGTGTGGATTGGTCAAACGGTGTAGATTTATAAGAAAACATACACACACCACATAAACATAACACAGTGTTTATTTAATGAACAAACCGTAATGTTGATGCATAGTAAGATTCAAATGGAACTTGTAGATTTTAAAACAAATACATTATTGGAATTAAAATTTCATGAGCTTTTTTTCAGATTAAAATGCATCTGACATGATTAATTTCTGGCGTTCATTACCATGTAAGCATTTCCCAGAACTAAGAAAATCTGTAAATGTTTTATATGTCTGGGAACGACATACAGATATGAACAAACATTTTCAATCATGACATTAAATTAAAAGAAAAATGAGATCGCGCATGATTGATTCAAATTTGAAGAATTCTCTGCTGCTCTCAGTAACAAATTTAACACCAACATTGAAAGACTATCGAAATACAAACAGGCTCAAAAGTATCATTAATGATAAGTAATATTTATGTGTTGTAATAGATATTGTATTACACACAATAATTACATCATTTTAAATTGTTAATTAGGTCTTTATATACATACTTTTATTGAAAAAGTTTTTAGGGTTATGCTAGGACAATGAATGTAAGAAGTTAGAAAAGGCGCTTGATTTGTATGGCGCATCTGAACTCGTATGTGAAAAAAAATTGACGCACAGTTGTAAAAGGTTGGCCACCCCTGAGATATACATACATGAAAGTTTTTACTGACACAGAAGGAGATAAATACACCCAAGGAGGAATGTACGTGATAGAAATAGGAAATGCGCCGTCTACAACTCAAAGGTTCGCTAGCGCTTAATAGACATACCCAATGAACCACAATGATCTCATCCCGATTTGGTTTCGTGTCTTGAGAAAATCTGACCATATCTAGGTGTATGAGATATGTCGTCATCAGGATATTAGTCATACCTTGATAGATGAAACATCTTGTCGAAACCACTTGGATGGTTAAAATAGGTACTTCACATGCAAATTCAAATATAAACTTACCGTACCAGAATAGTCGTCGAATATTCAGATATTATTTTTAAGTAATTAAGGTGGCTATTGGAACCAAAATTTCATAATTTGAACATAAAATATAAAAAAATTGAGGAGTTTCAGGGAAAAAAACCCATTTATATTAACCATAAAATAAGGGTAAAAAAGAGTAAATTTAATTGGTAATTTTTTGTTTTTACGTCGTACTAGAGCAACACAACGGGCTATTGACGACGGTCCGGGATCAGTCCCTTAAGGGAAAGATCCGAGGACAACACCTCGTAATTTTGAACGAAGGTCAGATGACGATGCAACACCTGAGCTGGCACCCCACTCTCCAAACTTCCACGCCAACCAAACGTGAGGACTTTCGGCCACGACAGATTTAAGGTGCACCAGCCGCCTCTACACCATACGCTTACAAACATCCATGCCCGCACCCGGATTCGAACCAGGAACCTTCCGATCTAGAGGCTAACACCTTAACCACTATACCGGTTGGTCGGCGGTAAAAAAGAGTAATATATTTTGTTACGTAAAGAAATATTTTATTGATCAAAATGGGTTTATCATTGAAACCCCCACCAAAAGAGCTTTAATTAATTTTGATTTTCTGTTAAGAAATACATAAACTAATTAGTATTTGGGGTAAAATATGGACTTGAAAAATCTTAGTTAATACGAATTTGTTCATGGATGTGTTTGATAAAGTTACTCAAAAATAAATCGTTAAAAAAGGTGGTTAATGGGGATAAGCAGTAAGGAATATAAATAAAAACATATCTATGAATGTAAACAAAAATAAGGATTAAACTAACTTCCCCAAAACAATTTAGAATTAATCGAATTTTTCGTTACCGTCAATTTTCTTTTTTGAAAAGACTTTATGGAACTTCAGAAATCGTTTCAGTCTACTTTCTCCTCCCACCAGAAAATTACGGCTGATCAACTTGAGAACGCTTCATTGAACACACTTAATTTTCTATCTTTTTTTTTAAAGAAAAAACTCGTACCTAGTTTGACTTGTGAAGCACACGAAGTTAACATTAATCACTTACAGCAAAACCTCTTTTTAAGATCAGTGTTTAAAGCTATGTCTTAACTGCGCTGAAAGTAAGTTAATGTTAACAAAATTCGCGTCAAATTCGAGTTGGTTTTAGGGACCTTGTAATAAATAAGTACCCCGAAACCATCAGTTCTTGTTGAGTCGTTTTTTATATATTTTTCTCCCTTCTCTTTATAGCAAACCAACATAAGATAGTGTTCTTGGATTTTTCTAAGACGTGCCTTCCTACGAAGAGTATCTCTATTTAAAATAGATTTCATAAGAGTTTAAAGAAAAATAAATGTCTGAACGATTGTCAACCATTCCACGTAGATTAGTTAGGACATTTAAAATGCTGAACTATGAAGAATTTTTACATACTTATTAGTCGTTTTGCCTTTACTAATCCAGGTTGTTTTCTGAAGAACAAAACTGAAATAATTAATTATACCAATGTAAGTTTTTTCACATTCTTGCATGAATTTTCATTATCAGCAGATTTGCAATCTCAGTAATATATCACAGACAGAGTCGCTCTTAAAAAATATCAATGTCCATATTCTATTAGTATTTTCATTGCCATATGTGTATAATTACACCCACACCGCCAACCAGAGATGGTTCCCAGTACGCGGAGAACTGCAACTGTCACAGTAAAGCCCCGTTTAACTGAACTCGGGATAACTGGAGTTTTTTTTTTTTTTTTTCGTAGTCCTTTTTTCTATCTCCTAGATAGATCGTTCAAGATACAGTAAAATTTCAACGGATTTGAAATCTGCGGTAAATTTCCCATTAGATCGATACCTAAAATAAAATTTTCTTAATTAAATAATTTTTAATTAAAACCATTTATGTTTTCCCATACGAATTTAACATTCAACAAATTCCATTTCCTGCGCTCAAACAATTCCAGCGAAGGAAAGCAGAACAAATTAAAAAATTGACTGGCATTGTTTAGTTCTTTTTTTTTAAATCGGGATCATTAAGGATTGATTATAAATTTCAACGGATTTAAAATCTGCGGGAAAGTTTACACCAGATAGACCTTATACGTTTGATTTTCTTTTTATAAATAATTTTTAAATTTAATATTTATATTTAATTGTAAAACTATAACCGAATCCAACCCCGTCATGTATTAAGGGAGCTGGGCCACGTTAAATCTGTTATGAACCTAAATGTCCTTACGTTGGCATGGTGTTGAAGTTTGGAAAGTGGGTGGACGCTCAGGTACAACCTTATCTTCTGACCGTGGTTTAATATTATTTGGTGTTGTCATCGTACCTTTACCTTTGGTGGTTGATCCCGGACCGTCGCCAGCATCCCGTTGTGTTGCTCCAGTGTAACGTTAATTAAATACCTACCTATCTACCATCGCATAATGTAAGTAGTTGAATCGACGTCGCTTTGAGTAAAACAACGGGATTTTGTTAACGGTGCAAGATCAATCTATAAGAAAGATACAAAGACAAAATCACTTAATTTTGAACTAAATGACGCTCAACTCAGCTGGCCCTCTCCAAACAAGTCGTGAGGACATTTGACGACACAACAAATTGAATGTGCACCAGCCCTTACGTAAACGATGGTCTTTGGTTGGATCGAGTTTTGAACTCACAATCCTCCGTTATCTAACACTCCACTCTTCCGACATGGCTACCGCAAACCTCTTATCTCTCAAATCATTGAAATAAAAATAAGTGATGTAATTTAGCCAAATGTATAATGTTAAACGCGTAAAGCGTAGCTTATTTTGTATTCATCATATTGATACTGTGTGTGTGGTTTTAATAAGTACCTTCAAAGCAACTAAGCCTCTATCACCGTCACGTCTAGAGGATTTTAAATTTAGACTAATGTGTAATGATAAGTGTGTAAGATTTTGCGTTCTTTGTATTGTTTATAATGATATTCGATTTAAAAAGAAGCGCTACGCTTAATCAAGTCATCGATCATATAGAAAAATACCTATTCTCACTTTAGAAAAAAATGTATACGCACGTGCTTTCTTTAAAATCAGACTGCGGTAGTATAATTCCTAATAAGCTGATAAAATATTTCCAAGTACCGCTATACTATTGTTCCGACTTACTGCTTGAAGGAAAACGGCCATTTGTTAAAAAAAATCGCTGATTCTGTCACGTTGAAAACATTACAATTTACTCTTGAATAGCGAATTAAGCAGTTACGTGATATCGTCGCGAGAAGGGGAATTAATTATTGAGAGATTTCTTTTATTTTTACACTGCTCATTAGTGCAGCATTTTACAGCTGCTTTCTCTGACCCGTTAGGTGATAACGATCTTGGGGCACTTTTAAACGAGGTGGCTCGCTAGAGTATCTCAACAATTTTTATTTTAGAAAGCTCTCTCTCCATTTATATATATATATATATATATATATATATATATATATATATATATATATATATATATATATATATATATATATATATATATATATATACAGGGCGTCCCTGAACCCTGAATTCATGGGGGCCAAACTTCAAGGGTAAATAAAATCTATATAAATAACAATGGAGTGTTTGTTTGTACATTCAATATTTTCGACCCATTTCAAGTTTTCTATCCGTTTTGGACCCTTCTGATGCCGAATCCGTCTTTTTTTCTTTTGGTGTCTGTCTGTCTGTCTGTCCGTCTGTCTGTCTGTCTGTCTGTCTGTCTGTCTGTCTGTCTGTATGTTGTGCCCTATACACGTCCACGCGGTTTAAGATATTTTCATGAAAATTTGCATACAGTGAGTACTTATCTTCATTTAGTGAGTGGTATTGGTTGCGAAAGTCTGTCTGTCCGTCTTTCTGTTCTATGCTCGATTTTGTGTTTGTGTGTTTGTGTAGACATCACATGAATTGTATTCCAGATATTTGATTGCATTGTATATTATTTTATACATTATCTATTAGTTTAGTGAACGCAATATTAAACATTTCTTTATTGTTATATTTAGTTGAGTTTCATGCTAAAACACCTGAGTAAGTATACTTAAATCAACCATAATTTGGTAGTTTTGGAAAAATTGGAATGTCTATTGAATATTACGATTACTTAGATTGCTTTACCAGTACTGCTGAAAAAGTAATTATTCTTCAAAAAAAAAAAAAATTATGGAATTTTATCTCTGATACTTCATTTATTTCGAGTCTTATTTTTATTCTTTGCGCAATGAAAACGATTTCCGAATATTTGGGACAGACGATATTTTTCAATGAAACGAGAATGAACAAGATCGCGCGAGCAGTGATATTTTTTCTGGTTCTTTCGCTCTGAATTAATTTCACATTTCTAAATTTTGTACACTTTTAGTTGTAAGTTGTGGCAACTGTGCGAGATCAAGAGATAAAATTGAATCACAAATTAATATCTTTAGAACAATTTTTTGCGACATCTTTTATTTTGTTTTACTTCGCTGTTTCCAGTTTTAAATATTTATTATTTTAATAAATGTGTTTTCCTTCTCATCACATGCAACAGCACCACAAAGTATTAGACTTTAAAATGTTAGGTAAGTCAGTATAAATTTTCAGTAAATTTTAAGTGTAGTTATGCCATTATTGAAAGAATAATGCCGTTATTTAAAGAATAATGCCGTTGTTTAAAGAATAATGCCGTTATTGAAAGAATAATAATGTTTATTAATCCAAACTGGATCTTTTTCCAACATTAAAAAATTCGTTGTAATAATGACAGGAGAATATTGCAAAAATTCACAATGTCGCATACCGGAAGCAAGAGTGCCACAAGTAAAAAAATATTGTTTTGTTGACTATGAGTGCGAGAGCACTCGCCGTAAATCGTAATTTTAATTAATTGAATTGAACATGAAAAGAACTTAAGAAAGGGAATTCTAAATCTCCCTCAAAATCGTCTTTTATAGTAGTAACCTTAGTATCACCTTTCGTCATTTTGTAGCTTTGTCATACAGCAATCGTGCGATGTATGTGAAATGTATTACATGAATGGATATGCATGTGTAGGATTTGTGTCCAAAGTAAGTTGTAGAAAATATAAAGATGGCGAAAGATGTTAAAATAAATTTTTATTCTACAAAAAACGTAAGTCATTATATATTTTGATTATCTCTTCAATCTAGAGTAAACCAATTCAAACCGAGTAAGGTCGGGTATTTTGCTAGTAAATACATATAAAGAAGCATTTTTTGTATAGCAACATGGGGTCGCATATGAAAAGTACAGGTGTGAAAACAAGAAATGCTGAGGAAATGAAAAAAAAGCTCTTTACTTACATAATATTACAGTAACTGCTCAAATGTGTCACCACCAATATCGATACAAGCCTGGTAGCGCCTAACAAGCGATTGGCGTACTCTTTCGAAGATACCAGGTGTTTCACAAACTGTTGCAGCAGCGACTGAAAGTTTTGTAGTGAGGTCCTCATCAGAATGAATTGGAGTCTCGTAGACGAGTGCCTTTAAGTGTCCCCATAAGTAAATATCGATACTTGATAAGTCTGGCGAACGTGCTGGCCAAGCGACTGGTCCACCTCGTCCAATCCATCGAGGGCCAAAGGTGGTATTAAAGTAACTACGCACATTACTGCAAAAATGTGCTCGAGCCCCATCGTGCTGAAACCACATGGTATTTCGAACAGCAACTGGAATACAGTCAAGTAATTCTGGTAATACCTCTTCCAGATAGATTAGATAAGTCGATTTGGGAGCAAGTATAGGCCAATAAGGAAATCGTTCATAATGCTCGCCCACACATTAATAGAGAACCGCTCCTGGAAAGCATGCGGACCATGTAGCATATGGGTGAGAGTTAGCCCACACATGGGAATTGTGCAAATTAAAAATTCCGTCTTGCGTAAAGCTGGCCTCTTCTGTGAAAAGTACATTTGCTGAGAAGCTCGGAGTGAATGTACTCTGCTGCAAAAACCAACGGCAGAAATCTACACACCGAGGAAAATCAGATGCCTTCAGTGCTTGCGTTCTCTGTAAGTCGTATGCTCTAAAAATATTTTGTAAGTACGGAGCTTTTTTCATTTCCTCAGAATTTCTTGTTTTTCCACCTGCATTTCCGATTTTATGTTTCTATACAAAAAAATGCTTCTTTATATGTACACTCATTGCCATAAAAATTTGCGCACCAAGAAAAAGTCTTCAAAATGAAACGAAATTTTACACATGAAGTACTACTTTGATATAAGTAAGTGATTAGAAAATCCAAGAAAAAGGATCATTTATTGCAGAAAAAAATTACAAATGAACGGAAATTTTAGTACTCTGTTGGACCCCCTTTAGCGCGAATGCACGATGCGATACGAGCGGGCATTGAGGCAAACAAGTTCCGAATGATGGTACAAACTGCTAAATCACACACTGCGCAATTTCTTCATCGTTGACTTTTACTGAAATTAATTCAACTAGCTGTCTACATAACCACATACGCTATTTGTAGATGCCTGATCATTAGTATATATACTCTTGCACTATCGTTTTTTTTTTCATTTAAACTCTTCCATTTTACGAAAAATGAATAGATACAGCTTTCTTAGAACACGGCTGACAACTATACAGTGACCACTAGCACCTTGATCACTCTACGTGGCACCCTAGGGTGCTGCGGCACACACTTTGGGAACCCCTGCCCTAAGGGAAAGATCCGAGGGCAACACCACGCATTTAAACGCTCAGCTCTACCGCTCTTAATACATAAAAGAGTTACTGTCAGCCTTAGTATTATTGGATTAGAAAGGGCGAAGTCAACAATAAAGTTGATACCATTGTTCACTAATGTCTGACAAACCAAAATATGGGAGAAAAAAATTTTCACCCCAATATTTATTCCGTCTTTTGTAACCGCAAAGCCTCAAATATTTAGGCCAAATTAAAAAAATTATTTGAATCCCTAGATTACTTTCAACCAAACACCTGCAAGTATTTTGCGCGCAGCTTGAAAACAAAAGAGATAACATTTAAAAAAGACAAAATCAAAAAGTTAACCACTTCAGTTTCGATCAAATTGCAAGTAAATTAATTTATTCAAATCATATAACTAACACCGCAGACTTAAATACGCTTCCAATGCACTTGAACGCTGAAATTACGGATTGTTTGTAAATACATATTTAATGGATTAAATAACTTATTTTTCATTTGAATGCAGGTTCCAGTAGAATTATTGCTAGAAATAATAAATAAAATTATCTTCAAATAATAATTCTTAGGGCTCTTTCACACGAAGGAGATCGATCTCTCAGAGATGTCGCATGAGATTGTCGTCAAGAAATGTTCACAGGTTTATTTCTGCGCACAAACGATTCGAGCGAAGAGAAGCAAAACAAAAGTTTTGACTGGAATTATTTAGTTCTTTTTTGTAAAATCGTAATCATTAAAGAGATAGATTGAAAATTTCAACTAATTTGATATATGCGGAAAATATTACCCCAGATCGATACTTTAAATGTGATTTTCTTTAAACAAATAATTTTTCAATTGCAACTTTCATATTTAGTAATAAGAATTTAGCCGCATTTGACGAATATATTGATTACGAACACAAAAAAGGCTATTTATCTCTATTTATAGAAACGATATAACTTGAATGGTGTATTAAGTTGCCTTAATTTACTGCTTTGTATAAATAGCAACTAAAAAAGGGATGAATATTTAATTGCATTCGATGTTTTGAAAAGTTTACAACAAAGTGGATAGTAGGTAATTTTATTTTTGAAATAACGTATACCGACAGCGGTCCGTTTAAGTTTTCATGTGTAAGAAATGTCTTTAAAATAAAGCTAAATTTAAACATTCAATTTGAAGTTATTTCTTTATGTCTATTAAGTTATGGATATTTTAAATGTCCTTTTGAAGTCATTTTTTAATGTCAGCGAACTAAGGCAACTGAGTACTCCATTCAAGTTATCTTTTCTACAAATCGAGATAAATAGCACTTTTTATGTTGGTAAGCAATATCTTCTTCAAACGTGGCTAAATTCGTATTGCGAAAATATAAAAGTTACAAGAAAATATATTTGTTTATGGAAAATCTTTATTTAAGATATCGATCTGTCGTAAAATTATCCGAGGATTTCAAATCCGTTGAAATTTTTACTTTATCTTTAACGATCGCGAACATATAAACTTGTACTAGAGAATAAAAAAGCCTTTTGTTTTGTTTCTCGAATAAAATAAACCACGTCACAAAATAAAATCACCGGCGACTGAATTTCCTATGTGACTATTTTTTCGTCTCTCCTAACGGTCTCCTGCGAGACATCTCTTGTGAAGTGCTACTATGGTTTCTATGTAAGTTCCGTCGCCTTCCGATCGGTCTGAGCGATCGATCTCCTTCGTGTGAATCTGATCTCACTCGGGTTGTATTGGGAAACTATTGATTGAAAGTGACCAGAAAAACAATTTCCTCTTTCGTAGAAAAATTCCAAATAATTTAAGTGTTAAAATAATTTGTAACGCCCTTTGACATTTTCATAGCTTCTACAACCTACTTTAGATAAAAACCTTGTTTATCTATATCCATCCATGCAATACGTTTAACATATATCGAACCCCTATTGAAGGAACGAACTGAAGAAAGATTGCAGATACCAAAGTAACTAACCGGTATAGTGGTTAAGGTGTTTGCCTCTAGATCGGAAGGTTCCTGGTTCGAATCCGGGTCCGGGCATGGATGTTTGTAAACGTATGGTGTAGAGGCGGCTGGTGCACCTTAAATCTGTCGTGGCCGAAAGTCCTCACGTTGGGTTGGCGTGGAAGTTTGGAGAGTGGGGTGCCAGCTCAGGTGTTGCTTCATCATCTGACCGTGGTTCAAAATTACGAGGTGTTGTCCTCGAATCTTTCCCTTAAGGGACTGATTCCGGACCGTCGTCAATAGCCCGTTGTGTTGCTCTAGTACGACGTTAACTAAAAAATTACCATTACCATTACCACTACCAAAGTAACTATTACAAAGACGAATTGGTGTGAAGATTTGGAAAACTAAGTTTGTTTTTAATAGCGAAAACTTTTTTCTTGAAAATCTTCTTTTTGTGGAAAGTAAAATAATAGAGGAACTTGTTTTAAAATTGAACATGTTCAGTGCAGGCGACGTTAAGGTGTACACTAGATACAGATATTTGATACACTAGAAATCACGAAAATCGACCAGAATATCAATCTTTTTTTATTAATTCAAAATACTGTCCAATTTCTTAGCTTTTCAAACGATGCCAAGATCTTGCAGATATTCGAAATAGGGGTCTCTTATAACAATGGTTTTTCGTTAGGTACTGTCACCATGAAAAAATATGTTTTCCATAACTTAACTTGATTTTTGAAGAAGTTTTTGCAATAGGATGCTTTGTTCAAAATGTGATAACTCCACAATGAATTCACCTATTATAATTATTGTTACATCACTATGATCTCTATAGTAAGGTTCTAAGGATGCTTTGTTCAAAATGTGATAACTCCACAATGAATTCACCTATTATAATTATTGTTACATCACTATGATCTCTATAGTAAGGTCCTAAGGATGCTTTGTTCAAAATGTGATAACTCCACAATGAATTCACCTATTATAATTATTGTTACATCACTATGATCTCTATAGTAAGGTGGATGTTTTGAATCGCAATCAGAGTATTAACTCAAGAAATGGATTTTTCAGAGATTTTTAAACATTGAAATTATTTTATAATAATATAAATAATTTTCAACAGGAATCGTCTATCTGAACACATTATAATTTGAGATATCACGTGTAAAAAACTTGCTGTTTTGTTGATTTCTTAATTAGATCATTAATTATTTGCACAATCCTATTTTTTCTCCCTGAAATGATTTTAAGAACACACTTATTACCTGTGGTAAAAAAAAAACTGGATTTTTAAAGTCAAAATTAAAAAATATATATTTTAGTGTAGACGTACACCTTAACCTGCTATCATTTTTTAATGGTAAATCGAATCGTAAATACGCCACACTAACCACCTGTCGCTATGACAAATAATTTGTGATATTTCAAAATTCTTAGTTTGGGTATTTTTAACATAAACGTTCTTTCAATGGTGACAAAATTTAAAAAAAAAAATTACTTTATCCTAACTTGCATGCCATTTTAAAACAAATACTTTGCGATGGTGTTGCGTGTGATGATAAAGAAAAACAATTTATTAAAATAATAGGATTTTTTTACAACCCCCTTTTGTACACGGCGATCTTTGGTTGTATTCGGAATCGCTCCTGTTGCCAATCCGTCATTATTCCAACCATGCTAACACATGCCGGAAATTACTATAATAGAATCCCGAAGTTTGTAGTCTGCTTAGGTTAATAAGTTTTATAAAAATTTTAGTTTTGATCTATTTTAAAATGTGTGCAAGACATATACACGAAAAAACGATTATTGAGCCTCACCATTGAAAAGTTTTAAATGTGTTGGAGGGTTCGAAACTCAGTACAACAGGTTCTGGAATTTTCTATCATATATTTAAGTATTTGATACTGCCTGAAGCTCAAATGGAACACTTTTTGAACAGCCGCTATTCTCTTAACTCCTTTTATCTTAAAAAATATATTTGAATTTATTTCGATATAAGGAAGATAAACA
The DNA here is from genome assembly GCA_947359465.1 of Metellina segmentata. NCBI lineage: Eukaryota > Metazoa > Arthropoda > Arachnida > Araneae > Tetragnathidae > Metellina > Metellina segmentata. The sequence continues at coordinate 127,793,843 of OX375873.1, read as the reverse complement.
AAACGCTGAGCGCTGGGAGGAACTCGTAGCGATGTTTCTAGCAGTCTGGATTTAATGTTTAGCTTCGAAAGAACGAAGGCACGTTTTGTCCTGTTTAAGAAAAAACATGAAGCATCTAATGACAACTATTTATTATTTTCGTTCAATTAAACCCTAACTGTTCCTAATTTATAGTTTGTGCCATTTAAAGAATGTTAAAATATCACATTTTTTATGTCTATTGTTCTACACACTATTCAAATTCTTAATATCGGTGGGTATTTTGTACTCGTAGTGCTGAATAACCCGGCACTGCTCGGGATGAAATGGTTAAATCAAATTTATAAAATAAAACATTAATTCTGGTTGGCCAGATCTCAAATAGCAAAATTACGCTTTTGTGATCAATGAGTTTCCCCGTTTGGGCGTTTCATTTTCCTCTACAAAATATAAGTCATGAAAAATGAAATATTTAAATTATTAATCACACGACATTCCTTGTGACAGAAGTTACGCTTATAGAGAAAGACGCATGTCGAAAATAAGAACCATTGCATTCTTTCAGTTTCCGGAAGAACGTGTTTCCTCGTCCATATCCAATTATTGCAGTAAAACAAACTTTAGATTTTAAAATTGTGGCTTCGAGGGCCACTTTGAGCACTAACTGTGTGCCAATTTTAATGGTTGTAAGTGCTACAGATTGGCATGAAGAGAGGAAAGTAATAGCCCATATTTTCCGCAGTGTTTTAATGTATAAGTGTAGCAAATTTGGTGAGGATTGGTCTAACGATGTAGATTTGAATAGAAAAAATATACACGCACATGGGTCATTCCATGTGATGGCAGCCGGTGAGTGTTGCACCATAGTCACAGATTTGTTTGTAATTTTTATCATAGATACACATGGTAGTGAGAACCTCAAATCTCAATTTGTAAATTATTTTGCCCAATATTAGCCTAGGTACAGGCTTTTGAAAATGGGTCATTTTTACCAATTGGCGGCCATCTTGGATTTTGCAGCAATGTCTCAAAAGGTAATAACTTGAGACCTAATGGTTCAAATTCAGTAATTCTGGTACCAATTTGAAGCTATTTATATCAGGAGTGTATATATAATGCCAAAACAACAATAAATTCACTTTGTAATACTTTTACTACATTTGAAGTGGAAAAATCGCTTTTAAAAAACAGTCAACTGTAATAGGCCACAAAAAAAATGGGTCACAATATTTTTCTTTTAAACTTGGTAAAAACACTAAATAATATGGGTACTTTAAGTGAAAAAAAATCAGGAGGGTAATATGTCACATCAACTGGTAATTATTTTTTAATCATATAGAATGTCAAGATTTATAAAAATACATGGTGTTGTATCTATATAAATAAGAATGGAGTGTTTGTTTGTACATTCAATATTTTCGACCCATTTCAAGTTTTCTATCCGTTTTGGACCCTTCTGATGCCGAATCCGCCCTTTTCTCGTTTGGTGTCTGTCTGTCTGTCTGTCTGTCTGTCTGTCTGTCTGTCCGTCTGTCTGTCTGTCTGTCTGTATGTTGTGCCCTATACACGTCCACGCGGTTTAAGATATTTTCATGAAAATTTGCATACAGTGAGTACTTATCTTCATTTAGTGAGTGGCATTGGTTGCGAAAGTCTGTCTGTCCGTCTTTCTGATCTATGCTCGATTTTATGTTTGTGTGTTTGTGTAGACATCACATGAATTGCATTCCAGATATTTGATTGCATTGTATTTTATTTTATAGATTATCTATTAATTTAGTGAATGCAATATTAAACATTTCTTTGTTGTTATATTTAGTTGAGTTTCATGCTAAAACACCTGAGTAAGTATACTTACATCAACCATAATTTGGTAGCTTTGGAAAAATTGGAATGTCTATTGAATATTACGATTAATTCGATTGCTTTACCAATACTGCTGAAAAAGTAATTATTCTTCAAAAAAAAAATTTTTTTTATGGAATTTCATCTCTGATACTTCATTTATTTCGAGTCTTATTTTTATTCTTTGCGCAATGAAAACGATTACCGAATATTTGGAACAGACGATATTTTTCAATGAAACGAGAATGAACAAGATCGCGCGAGCAGAGATATTTTTTCTGGTTCTTTCGCTCTGAATTAATTTCACATTTCTAAATTGTGTACACTTTTAGTTGTAAGTTGTGGCAACTGTGCGAGATCAAGAGATAAAATTGAATCACAAATTAATATCTTTAGAACAATTTTTTGCGACATCTTTTATTTTGTTTTATTACGCTGTTTCCAGTTTTAAATATTTATTATTTGAAAAAATGTGTTTTCCTTCTCATCACACGCAACAGCACCACAAAGTATTAGACTTAAAAATGTTAGGTAAGTCAGTATAAATTTTCAGTAAATTTTAAGTGTAGTTATGCCATTATTGAAAGAATAATGCCGTTGTTTAAAGAATAATGCCGTTATTTAAAGAATAATGCCGTTATTTAAAGAATAATGCCGTTATTTAAAGAATAATTCCGTTATTTAAAGAATAATGCCGTTATTGAAAGAATAATAATGTTTAAAAATCCAAACTAGAACTTTTTCCAACATTAAAAAATTTGTTGTAATAATGACAGGAGAAGATTGCAAAAATTTCACAATGTCGCATACTCGAGGCAAGAGTGCCACAAGTAAAAAAAAAATATTGTTTTGTTGACTATGAGTGCGAGAGCACTCGCCGTAAATCGTAATTTTAATTAATTGAGTTGAACATGAAAATAACTTAAGAAAGGGAATTCCAAATCTCCCTCAAAATCGTCTTTTATAGTAGTAACCTTAGTATCACCTTTCGTCATTTTGTAGCTTTGTCAAACAACAAGTGTGCGATGTATTTGTAATGTATTACATGAATGGATATGCATGTGTAGGATTTGTGTCCAAAGTAAGTTGTAGAAAATATAAAGATGTCGAAAGGTGTTAAAATAAATTTTTATTCTAAAAAAAAACGTAAGTCATTATATATTTTGATTATCTCTTCAATCTAGAGTAAACCAATTCAAACCGAGCAAGGTCGGGTATTTTGCTAGTAAAATAATAAAATGCTAATAAAAGACTTCCTAAAAACCACACACTTTAACCATTCTTTTGTGAATTACAAGTAATAATTAAAAAAAGATAGATTCTATACCAATTGTTTCAGTTATACAAAAAATATCAGTTATTATATGTCATATAGCTGGCTGGTAGTACATGATCAATGTTTCATTGAGTACTGAGTTTCTTCCTATGCTTAAATTGTCTTCAAACGATTTTGAATTATAAAAAAGATTATGTAGTCTAAATACTGTTATATCTTGTAATCTATATAAATAAGAATGGAGTATTTGTTTGTACATTCAATATTTTCGACGCATTTCAAGTTTTCTATCCGTTTTGGACCCTTCTGATGCCGAATCCGCCTTTTTCTCGTTTTGTGTCTGTCTGTCTGTCTGTCTGTATGTTGTGCCCTATACACGTCCACGCGGTTTAAGATATTTTCATGGAAATTTGCATACAGTGAGTACTTATCTTGATTTAGTGAGTGGAATTGGTTGCGAAAGTCTGTCTGTCCGTCTTTCTGTTCTATGCTCGATTTTGTGTTTGTGTGTTTGTGTAAGCATCACATGAATTGTATTCCCGATATTTGATTGCGTTGTATTTTATGTTATACATTATCTAATAATTTAGTGAATGCAATATTAAACATTTCTTTCTTGTTATATTTAGACGAGTTTCATGCTAAAACACCTGAGTAAGTATACTTAAATCAACCATAATTTGGTAGTTTTGGAAAAATTGGAATGTCTATTGAATATTACGATTAATTCGATTGCTTTACCAGTACTGCTGAAAAAGTAATTATTCTTCAAAATTTTTTTTTTTTTTATGGAATTTCATTTCTGATACGTCATTTATTTCGAGTCTTATTTTTATTCTTTGCGCAATGAAAACGATTTCCGAAAATTTGGGACAGACGATATTTTTCAATGAAACGAGAATGAACACGATCGCGCGAGCAGTGATATTTTTTTCTGGTTCTTTCGCTCTGAATTAATTTCACATTTCTAAATTTTGTACACTTTTAGTTGTAAGTTGTGGAAACTGTGCGAGATCAAGAGATAAAATTGAATCACAAATTAATATCTTTGGAACAATTTTTTACGACATCTTTTATTTTGTTTTACTTTGCTGTTTCCTGTTTTAAATATTTATTATTTTAATAAATGTGTTTTCCTTCTCATCACACCCAACAGCACCACAAAGTATTAGACTTGAAAATGTTAGGTAAGTCAGTATAAATTTTCAGTAAATTTTAAGTGTAATGCCGTTATTTAAAGAATAATGCCGTTATTTAAAGAATAATGCCGTTATTTAAAGAATAATGCCGTTATTTAAAGAATAATGTCGTTATTGAAATAATAATAATGTTTAAAAATCCAAACTAGAACTTTTTCCAACATTAAAAAATTCGTTGTAGTAATGACAGGAGAAGATTGCAAAATTTTACAATGTCGCATACCGGAGGCAAGAGTGCCACAGGTAAAAAAATATTGTTTTGTTGACTATGAGTGCGAGAGCACTCGCCGTAAATCGTAATTTTAATTAATTGAGTTGCACATGAAAACAACTTAAGAAAGGGAATTCCAAATCTTCCTATAAATCGTCTTTTATAGTAGTAACCTCAGTATCACCTTTCGTCTTTTTGAGCTTTGTCATACAGCAATTGTGCGATGTATGTGAAATGTATTACATGAATGGATATGCATGTGTAGGATTTGTGTCCAAAGTAAGTTGTAGAAAATATAAAGATGGCGAAAGGTGTTAAAATAAATTTTTACTCTACAAAAAACGTAAGTCATTATATATTTTGATTATCTTTTCAATATAGAGTAAACGAATTCAAACCGAGTAAGGTCAGGTATTTTGCTAGTAAAGGAATAAGAGTGTACTTCAAGTCAAACAGGACATTTAATATTTATAAAGGGACATCACAATAGGCAGGCAAAGAATGATTTGAGCAGCGTAAAGACTCAGAGGCAACTGGGTCAATTACTATGTATCATAAGAGATTGCATTCAGCCAGTTGTAACTGATTAGAATAATACATATATATATATATATACTAGCAACAGTAATGTAACCAGATGGCATCATAAATCTAAACACAGTGAAGAGTAATGTATAAACATTCGTGATGAACAGCACTCATAATATACACACACTTAATATAAAACACTTGAACGAAGTATAAAAAGATATATTCTGTACCAATTATTTCTGCTATACAAAAATATCAATTATGTGTCATGTAGCTGGCTGGTTGTACATTATGCAATTCTTGAAAAGGTTGCTTGTGTTGCCTCATCTATTTTCTGATTTATTGAAACTAAAGTATGATTCAAAATTGATCATAAACTATCTGAGAGGTGTAGTTATTCCTTTGAGAGCTTGTTTCTTCAGAAGTTTTCAAAGCAGTGGCATGTTCGGTCAAGAGATGGAATGTTTTGTATGCAAGAAACTGAATGTTTCATTGAGTACTGAGTTTATTCCTATGCTTAAATTGTCTTCAAATGATTTGGAATTATTAAAAAGAAGATTATGTAGGTCTAATTACAGATTACAAATACTTCCACCAGCATAAACTTTGTATTGTTCACAAAGATAAATATTTAAAGTGATACAGTTTAGAGCAGAGAATATGTTGTGATCCGTTTAATAAACATCCTGGAAAAGTTAGAGCAAAATCACAAAAAAAAATTTTCTCTTAATTTATCTAAGACATCTTTAGATGTACTCATGACTCAATGACTACAAAATAATGTTTATGCATCCTCACGGCCCAAGTGCATCATATGTATGGCCAAAACTTTTAGATGTATGTTGGATTCCATACGAACATGTAATAAAAACTGTTGCTTTTCCCATGACTACTACGGAAAGAACGTTTCGCCTTGCACCTGATGAAAATCAATCCATTGAACTATTATTCAAAAACTGTTTTTAGATAAATTAAATCCATTGGTATTAACTTTGAATGTTAAATACATTTTAATGGTTCCCTGTTTTTGTACATTATTTGATTTTTTTAAAAACAGTATTTGTAAAAATGATTGAATTACTGCTTGTCAAACTTTAAATATATGTATAAATGTTTAAAATCCATTTATGTCTGTTGTACAAATATTATATAGGTACCATCCTAACTTTTTTTTTTACTTAAAGTACACATAGTATTTAGTGTTTTTACCAAGTTAAATGGTAAAATGGTAAGTTTAGTTAACGTCGTACTAGCGCAACACAACGGGCTATTGACGACGGTCCGGGATCAGTCCCTTTAAGGGAAAGATCCGAGGACAACACCTCGTAATTTTGAACCACGGTCAGATGACGGAGCAACACCTGAGCTGGCACCCCACTCTCCAAACTTCCACGCCAACCCAACGTGAGGACTTTCGGCCACGACAGATTTAAGGTGCACCAGCCGTTTACCAAGTTAAAAAATATTGTGTCCTATTTTTTGAAGTCTGTTTTACTGTTAACTGTTTTCTGAAGGTGATTTTTTTCACTTTACATGTAATAAATGTATTAAAAAGTAAATTTATTGTTGTTTTGGCATTATATACACTCCTGATATAAAAAGCTTTAAATTGGTTCCAGAATTACTGAATTTGAAATATTAGGTCTCAAGTTATTACAGTTTGCGACATTACTGCAAAATCCAAGATGGCCACTATTTAGTAAAACGGACCAATTTTCAAAAGCCTGTGGCTTGGCTAATACTGTGCAAAATATTTTACAAATTGAGATTTGAGTCTTACTACCATGTGTATCTATGATAAAAAAAAATTTAAAAATCTGTGTCTATAGTGCAACAACTTTTTCTTAAAATGGCTGTCTTCATGTGGAATGACCCATATTATTTAGTGTTTTTATCAAGTTTAAAAGAAAAATATTGTGTCCCATTTTTTTGTGGCCTATTACAGTTAACTGTTTTTTGAAGGTGATTTTTCCACTTCACATGTAATAAAAGTATTACAAAGTGAATTTATTGTTGTTTTGGCATTTTATATACACTCCTGATATAAATAGCTTCAAATTGGTACCAGAATTACTGAATTTGGACCATTAGGTCTCAAGTTATTACCTTTTGAGACATTGCTGCAAAATCCAAGATGGCAGCCAATTGGCAAAAATGACCCATTTTCAAAAGCCTGTATCTTGGCTAATTATGGGGAAAATAGTTTACAAATTGAGATTTGAGGGTCATACTACTATGTGTATATATGATAAAAAATTTAAAATCTCGGTGACTATGGTGCAACAACGTTTTCTTAAAATGGCTGTCTTCATGTGGAATGACCCACATTCCTTTTTTATCAGTTTCTAAGCACACAAAATTATTAAATATAAAAAAAGTACGTTTAAACTTAAAGTAAACTCTTTGAAAAAAAATTAACAAAGAAAATTACCATAAATTATGTAAATGGTAGAAATAAAAGCACGCAGGACAGCCTAAACCTATGACAATTATCCCTTAGGACTCGGACCGTCGTCAATAGCACGTTCTGCTGCTCAAGTGCAACGTTAATAAACTACTTACCTACGAAGCGAATATCTGTTCTTAACTAAAATTTAAGAAGCTGTAATAACCTCATTTTATTTGCTCTTTATTTGAAGCCACGTGCTGTTAGACTTGCCAGCATTTTATGCTTGATTAATTTACATTTTCTTCTTCTAGTCATTTCACAAGTCATCTTCATGTGTAATTACCTCTGTACAACAAAACGCACGTGTTGTGTCTCATAATAGTATAGGAAATAAACTATCATGTTGGGTTTGATGAAAATTAATTTAAAAGTTCTCGTTCTCAATGTTTTCGTCGGAAGAAAGTATTTACAATTTATTTTCATTCCGTACATATATGAATTACGTTTCTTAAACAGATTTTCAGTTAGAAGGAATTGTTTTCCTTAACATTAAAGTTGTTCTTCGGTTTATTTATCTGATAACTTTCGAGTCATTCTAGGCCAAGCTAAACGACTTTTCTTCAAATAGGTATCTTACCCACATATAAGGCATCAACTGAAAGCTTTTTCTGCAAGATCCTACGCATAAATATGCAGAGCATATTCTTTAAAATGTAAACATAATTTTTAAAGTTCAAATTACTGCCTGAAAAGGCTTACATTTCCAAGTAACAAACTAACGAGCTATCCTCGCCGTGAAAATACCGTTTTGATGAAATACATGAAGAAGATAAAAACATGGCGTGAATTTAAGCGATATTGAGATACACATAAGAGCGTTACAATTTCAGTTTTGGTGAGCTTGGTTGGAATTGAACAAAATTATTCCCGCTTACAGTACCAACGCCGACTTAAATTAGTTCTACACAAAAGCACTTACGAAATTGACCACTGAATATTAACTATTTTAACCTTATATATGATTACGACGAGATATCTCGTCCATAAAGGTATGCCCAATTACCAAGGTATGTCCACGTTATGTGTATTACTAATGACGAGATACCTCGTCATCAAAATATTGCCGATATTTTGGGGGTGACGAAGTCAAAGCCAGTCAGTTTTCTTTAGACGACGAGATATCTTGTCCATCTGATCAGTTTTTCTGATGAGACGAGATAATTCGTCGTGACAACCACCAGGAGTGTTAACAACTTTTTGATTCTTATTTGGGTTTACTTAAATTTAGGATTCCATTTCGTCAAACTATTTAACTGCGATCGTATTGTAAAATTCAAAAATAGTTACCGAATGTTTAAGTTATATCGATGACATAATTAAGTATCTAGACGTTACAGAAGTTTTAATAGATAACATGAAAATATATAAGATGAAAATTATCAAAAAAACGTTTTTCTTGCAAGATATTACTTTAATCCTCCAAGGAGAGAGGTGTCTTAGAAACTTCTTTTAACAAACTAATGCGATACACATAACTAACAAGTAAAAGTAAACCAAATAGGCTTCATCGGTGGTAAATAAAATCAATAAACCTCTATTAGAACAGAAATCCCCTCCTTTCGGCAAGAAACATGCCATAAACAGAAAAAAGTTCCCCAGATCTGAGGACTATCTTGTTCTTTAGGGGTCGTATCTCTTTTAATCACTCCGCAGATGGATATGGCCGTGTCATTTATTGGACACGGTCCAAGAAAACTTTATTTTCCGCTCAAGGAGAGGCTCAGATTGACTGTTATGTGATTGCTCTTTATGGGTCTTTAATTTACTCTTAACCTTTTCAGGTAAACATTTTAACTTAATGTAATGCTTCTTGTTATCCTAAAGAATGAAAGAAATTCCAGGTAGGCACATTGTTAAAGCCTCATTCCAAATTTTAAAATAATTGTATTTAATTCATGTTCTTTCTGTAGTCGCATCCAATATTTCATATTCTTAATCGTATCAGAATTCACACATTGTCATCTATCGATGTGCATTTACTATAATAAGTAGCAACTAGAATACAAGAGCAAATGTTCTTGTAACCTAATAGTTTAGTCACTCGCAGAATGGACGTAGTCTGTGTAGTATACCGCAGATCTCTATTCAATAAACTTGTGTTTGTAACTACATTGCATTTCCTTTTCTCAAAATATTATCGCATTGCATTCATCGTCATAAAATTGCTCCGTCTTCAACGCAGAACCAGTGAATATTTGGATTATTTCGCACCATATTTAATTATCGCAAACCATAACTTTCATTTGGTAAGCGAAGAACCACAGAGCCAATTTGGATTATTTTGCATTGTATTTACACTTCGCAATCTGGAACTTTCGTTTTTGGATCAAAGAATATGCTTAACAACCTACTGATATGATCTTTACTAACTTTGTACTCGTTCTGAACCGGAACTATTGCTGGTGTCTCATTGAACTGAGTGTATCTTGCAGTTGGGCTTAGAAAAAGAGGTAGGAGTCTCTTTAATCCATTCATATAGTTTTGTTTAGAAATATTGATGACCTTAAAAAGTTTATAGTCAAAAGAGCGCCAATTCGTTCGTCTCCAAGTTAATAACAAAGGCTGAAAATTTAAATGACAACAATAGCCTTGATAAAACAGCTATTTTAGAAATTTAATTTTAAAGGAAGAAGCTTCACACGTTCTTAATGTTAAAATAGAAGAAGCTATAACCAATTCCGATGATTTTGAATCCGAAATCAACGCAACTGAGCAGTATAGAGAGAAAATATAATCAGCATTAAGTTTAAAATCAAAACTTCTGTTCAAAACCTTGAAAACCAAGCTAATGCACACGCTGAACCTCAAGTGCTGACTAAACGGAGTGGTGTGTTGGTTTTAATGAATCAAAACGGTCTTTGGTTAGATTCGAACTTTCAACCCTCCGATTGCTGTCCATTGCTCTTCCAACCGGCCTACCGCGGCCCGCAGGTGTCATAAAAACTAATAAATTACTTTGAATACTATTTTTTGAATTTGAATCCTATTGCGTGCATTGCAGTTGAAGGTAATCGTTCATTATCACACTGTGGATAAAACCACAATTCTCTATTCGTATAATTCATACATCAGTCAGTATCGGTTATATGGTCAGCTCAGCGGTCCAGAAAAATCAGACCCTATAAGCGGGGTGACCCTATATGCGGAACAATACTACACTATTTAATTATGGCAATTTATATTCACCTATCTATATATATATATATAATTCTCTTACGTGGCACGCAAAAAAGACGTTATTTGTAATCGCGTTTGGCAACACTGTACGATTGTTTGTTTATCGCGAAGTCTCGCGCAACGATTGAATTTATAGCGTTATCGGATGAAATTTTATTGAAAAAAAAAAGGAAATTTTAATGAGCTGTTGCAGTTAGTTTATAATAGAAATCAAGGAAAGCGGAGGATCTTTTCAGGGCCATTTAAAAAACGGTCCTTTTCAGGGCCAACAATTATAGTTCAACAAGACGCTTGCACTACAACTTTCGGCAACAAACTCAATGAAAAAGTGTGGGTCGTTTGAGTGCTGGGAAAATGTACACACAAAGAACATGCTGGGTATTCAATTTCCAAAGCAACGCTCACATTTCGAGTCAAAATTTGCACAAAGTTTTCATTTGAATTCTGATTTTAGAGATACTGTATATATTTTTTCTGTAATACAGCAAATTTAGATTTCAAAAACATTTTTTTGGTAACATATTTTGTAAACAATCCCTTCTGCTAGGACACATGTCTTCATTGAGGCGAGCGAAGCGAGCATAGGTTCGCGCAGCGAAACAATGAGGATTGTGAAGCAATCCTCCGGGGATTGGCGAGCGTTAGCGAGCAGGGGGCAGACCCCTTAGTCAGAATATAATGCGCATAAACAAGTAATTAAACTTTTAAAAACATTTTAAAAATTAATTATATTAAACGGGTTCTCTGGAGCGACGAATTAAGGTTCACCCTTTACCGTTCGGATGGCAGGGTATGGCGTCTGCCGGGAGAACGCCTCCGGCCAGAATGTATTGAGCCCACAGTAAAGCTCGGCGGAGGTGGAATTATGATCTGGGGGTGTTTCTCCTGGTATGGATTGGGACCTTGGTCCAAATTCATGCTAAGCTCAACGTCGAGGCCTACTGCACTACATGGTTAAGCGTTCTATACTTTTCTTTCCCCCTACACATTTTTAACCTCTGAAACAAAGAATTCTGTCTGACAAGATCCGATAAAAAAAGTCCGCACTCATCAACGTTGAACACCTTGGCAGATTCATATCTTTCGAGGACTTTTTTTATTCTGGTCATTCCCTGTGTTGCTTCCCGCCTACTATTTTTATTACTATTTTTCAACAAAAAAAACCCGATAACCTCATTGAAAAGATTGAAAAAACGACCCTATAACCGATAACCAGGAAAATAAAATGACTCTATAAGCGGTGCGCTTTAACACATGTTCCCTATTAAGTTAGACGGGACTTTTAGAAAACTGACCATATAAGAGGGGTGACCTTACAACAGGGTGACCATATAGCCGGTACTGACTGTACTACCAAATCGGGCTTATGTTGCAAATCCAATATGTAACCCCGGAATTCAACATAATGTTTAGTTAATATGGTACTAAATTCAGCATGTTATTGTATTTTTGCTTACGTGTCCCATTATTTGTCAAGGCTTCGACGAGACTTCAAAATTTATACTTGTAACTGTAATATTGAAAGAGGCCAAAGTCCTTCGGTCCAAGGAATGGAAATAAGGTTCCGAAATTTATATTCTAGTCATACTCTCTGAGGTAGAAATCTCCACATTTCGATTCTACGAGTAAAATTTCAAATAGTTCTGAAAACATACGAACGGAGTTTTTCAAAGCTTTTACGCATTTTATTTCGTGATAAAAGTCGACTCCGGACGTTTCAGTTTTGTGTACGATTACCGCAATCTTTCATTTTTATCCAATATTGAGTTCCATTGGAAGAGCAACGGACTAGAAACCGGAGGGTTCCGAGTTCGAATCTAACCAAAGACGTCGTGTACAAAGGGGACTGGTGCACGTTCAATCTATCATGGCCTCAAATATACTTATGTTACGTGGTGTCTAAATTTTAAAAATGGTATGCTAGCTCAGTTGTAACCTCGTAATCTGACCGTGGTTCAAAATTACGAGGTAGTTGCCTTCGGTTCTTTCCCTTCGGGCGTGATCCCGGACCGTCACCAGTAGTCCGTTGTGTTGATTCAGTGCTATGTTAGTTAAATACCTACCCATATTGAGTTTTCAGAGTAAACATCTTGAGAGCAAAAAATAATGAATTTTAATTCAATACTTACAATTTTTATTGAACTTGACGAGCAAATACGTGCTTGAAAGCACTTAATTTTGCATGTAAATGTAAACAGTAGTAAATCTGTAAAGTACTTAACTGTTTTTTATTGCTCTTTTAATGCATTTTAAATTTATTCATAGTTGCCATTAAGTATTGAGTACTCGTTTTTGTCTTATCTAATGGAATTTTAATTTTTCGTAATTCGCCTTTCCATGTAAAAATTGATGTTACTCGAAAAGATTATTTATAGCTTCCTTTTTGAAAAATGCTCCACTTGCGAGTTTTTCTAAAAAGAATAAAAAGGGATATTTTTAGATCACTAATAAAATAACGAATCCAAATCATCAACAATCCAAGGTTTTAAATGTCACTTTGATATACACTTCACATCATATCAGAGAGAAATTATTTTTATCCAGACCCATCGAGGCAAAAGGTAACAATTGTTCTACTATATATATATATATATATATAAGTGATAGGCATCTACGTTAGCAAAATAATTCCACCATATTTGTCGTCAATAAATTTTTAAATTAATTTCTAAATTATTTCACCATATGAAACCGTCTAAGAATCGAGCTAAACAACACAGTTTTCAATCCTGCGGCGGCGTCGGTGGCGGCGGTAACATTTTTTTTAATATAGAGAGATAAAAAAATCTATATATCATGGTAGTAGGAGGTAGCTTTAATGAAGTTGTATACGTCGTGGATTTTTGTCAAAAGCGTAAAATGTTAAACCTTACAGACTTTCAAAGAGGCCAAATTGTAGGAGCCCGACTAGTTGGAGCAACTGTGACCGAAACATCCCAGCTTTAAGGCATTTCTAGAGGTACGGCGTTTAAAGTCATGACAGCGTACACACGTCACGGCAAGACAAGCTCGGCAAAGCATAATAGTGGACTGCAGCCAAAGCAACTGCAGCCAAAGTGACCGCAGAGCTCAATCAGCATCTGGATTCTCCAGTGTCAATATTTACAGTTAGGAGGCACCTTCATAAACAGACATACTAGTAAAGGATTCCTTATAAATCCAGTGTGTTTCCATTATTTTGATAACACCCTGTAGAAATTTGTAAGCATACAAATGCTTGTTCCTGGTAACTTCATTGGATAGGTAAGTATTTTAGGTCATAAAAAAGTAAGTACGTTCGCTGCCAAAGCTGATATGGTGCATTTATTCTCCCGGTTGGTTTCGAACCTTGGTTGGATTGGATCTTTGGTTGGATTCGAACTTTCAACCCTCCAATTGCTAATCCGTTACTCTTCCAACCGAACTACCGCGGCCCCAATAAACTCTAAATGGAGTTAAACAAAAAAGTAAAGGTATAAGAGCCAGAAATAAGTCCATGCAGACAGTTCAACTCAACGTCTGTGAACACGCATGACCTTAATCTCCACCTTTATCTACGAGTTGTGGAACAATCAACAATTCCGTTGCTGTTTGAATACACATTTCGTTCCAAACACAGCCTAGATGATAGTTTGAAGCGGTATTAATTCATCATTTGCGGGAAAGAAGGAAGTCTAAAATGATTCCTGACTTCTATTTCTGCTGCTTCTGTCTGTTCGAAGTGATTTAACGTCCGTTCGTCACCCCCTTTGCGAGCCCTTTGAATTACGGGTGGGGGGAGCAGGATTCCGGGAGAGCGCTTGAAATAGGAGCGAAAATAGATTTTGAGGGAAGTACTTTCCTCCCGAGAAATGGAAAAATATGCTTATCGGTGTAACTTGATTTCTCCCTGCGGACAAAAGCATCTGCTGTTGCTTAGTGAAATGCACCATTACTCGGCTGTTAGACGTAAAGACACCTAACAGAAATTCGAGAATAAAAGCGGCAGAAAACTATTTTGCAGTGCGGAAATAAAGGAAAAGGACGATTCAGTTAGAAATGAGAGTTCTTTACCGAAACCTACCAAGCGACGTGCATTAAAAGTATTTCCATCAATTCATTTATAGCGTTCGAGTTCTAAGGATTATACAGTAAATGTATTTTATGCTCACTTAAAAATTAAGTTCGTATATAGTAAAATTAATCATAATATTCTGATAGGAAAAACCTTAGTCTTCGATTTCTGATGCATTTTTTATTCCAATAAAGTAGAGCCGTGGCAGCCCGGTTGGAAGACGGATTAGCAATCGGAGGGTTGCAAGTTCGATACTCGGATCAAATAAAGACTCGTGTACTCGGGGGAATGGTGCAAATTAAATATGTCATGGCTTAAATGTCCTCGCATTGGCATGGTGTGGAAATTTGAAGAGTGGGTTGATCCCTCGTCATATATATGTATATATATATATATATATATATATATATATATATATATATATATATATATATATATATATATATATATATATATATATATATATATATATATATATATATATATATATATATATATATATATTGTACACTAACCTGCAATAATGGACTGGACAGCAAGATGTGATGGTATAATGGAGATAATACAAGCTTTAATAGGGGGTGCAATTACATTAGAAACCCTTCTGCGTATACTTTCAACAAGGTTTTGTTACACATTTATGGGTATTTGTATCCACTCCTGCTGCAAGAATTTCGCCAGTTTAGATGTAGATTTCGGACGTAATTTCCTTATCCGTAAGCGTCGCTCTAACTCGTCCCACAAATGTTCTATGGGGTTTAGACAGACTGCAACATGACATGGAGCGTTTTCGTCCTGGAAGGATTATTCGTCCATTCCATAAAATTCGCAGAGCGGTGGAAGAACCTGACTGTCCAAAATGTTCAATAAGGCGTCGACGTTCGATTGACCAGGAACAACATGCAAAGGTCTCAGGCCATACCACGAAAAACACCCCCAAACAAGTAGTCGTATTTTATGCGAATCCTCTGGCGTCCGGTCTATTATTGTTGGGTAGTGTATCTGGTCAAACAGAGTGATCATAACAATACTCAATGGTATTTCCATGGGGGGATTTTTATTTTACTTTAGCCCCCTTCTGCATACCCAGGGTAAATCGAATGGCGCTTAGTATGTAACCTACATTTCCCGAAGGGTTGTAAAGAATAAGTATATGAAATGCCGTATGAATTGATGAAACAGCGAACAGTAAAAATGTTCAGTGTTACTCCCATAGGTTTTTCGAATTGATTATAGCCATCTTTGCACACCCAGATTCAATTCAACGTAGAATATTAAATGTAGTCTACATTTCCCACAGGATTCTCAAGAATGAGCATGCCAAATTTGGTGTTGAGTGGACAAACGGTGTAAATTTGTAGAGTAAAGATCGATTCCCGATTCTGCTTCATACATAGATACTATGGTTTCATGTTACTGTTTCATATAATACTAGCAAAATACCCGATCTTATTCGGTTTGAATTGGTTTACTCTAGAATAAAGAGATGATCAAAATATATAATGACTCACGTTTTTCGTAGAATAAAATAATATTTTAACACCTTTCGCCATCTTTATAATTTCTACAATTTACTTATGGACACAAATCCTACACATTCATATCCTTTCATGTAATACATTTCGCAACCTTACTGTATGACAAAAGGTGACACTAAGGTAACAACGTCAAAAGACGATTTTGATGGAGATTTTGGATACCCTATCTTCAATTCTTTTCATGTTCAACTCATTAAAAATGACGATTAACGGCGAGTGCTCTTGCACTCATAGTCAACAAAACAATATTTTTTTTTACTTGTGGCACTCTTGTATCCGGTTTGCGACATTGTAGAAATTCGCAATCTTCTCCAATCATTATTCCAGAGAATTTTTCAATGTTTGAAAAGTTCTAGTACGGATTTTTAAGCAATATTCTTACAATAACAGAATTATTCTTTCAATAATGGCATACTAACACTTACAATTTTCCTTTATTTCGACTTACCTGCCTCTTTAAGTCGAATAATTTGTGGTGGTGTTGCGTGTGATAAGAAGAAAACTACTTTTATTAAACTAATAAATATTTTAAACAGTAAACAGCGAATTAAAACAAAACTAAAGATGTCGAGAAAAAGTTGTTCTAAAGATATTAATTTGTGATTCCTTTTCGTCTCTTGATCTCGCAGTTGCCACAGCTTATAACTAAAAATTACACAAAATTTCGAAATAAGAAATTTATTCAAAGCGTACGAATCAGAAAATATCATTGCACGTGATCAACCAACACGAGTTTCCGTTTCATTCCCGTTCGTTGAAAAATATCGTCTGTTTCAAATATTCGGAAATCGTTTTCATTGCACAAAGAACAAAAAATAAGACTTGAAATAAATAAAGTATCATAGCTAAAATTCCATTTAAAAAATAATAATAATAAAATTTCGAAAAAATAATTACTTTTTCAGCAGTGCTGGGAAGAAATCTAAGTAATTGTAATACAAACAATACACATTCCAATTTTTTTTAAACTACCATTCTATGGTTGATTTAAGTATACTTATTCAGGTGTGTTTTAGCATAAAACATCTAAATATAACAATAAAAAAATGTTTATTTTGCATTTACACTAAACTATTATATTTTGTATAAACTAAAACACATTGCAATCAAATATCTGGAATGATATTCATGTGATGCCTGTCCAAACACACAAACACAAAATCGAACATAGAACGGAAAGACGGACAGACTGAACCAACGTTACGCAACCAAGTTCACTCACTAAATGAAGATAATTACTAACAGTATGCAAAGTTTCATGATAATATATTAAACCGTGTGGACGTGAATAGGGCACATGCAATACAGATGGACAGACAGGCAGACACCAAACGGCGGATTTGGAATCAGAAGGGTTCAATGCGGATAAAAAACTTGAAATGGGTCGTAAATATTCAATGTACAAAGAAACACTCCATTCTTATTTATATTAGATGTAGTGTTCTTAAATTTCTTTCTTTGTGTTTATGCGTTATGATGTTATGTCTCATACCAGACAAATTCATAAACTTATAGTTCACATTTTATGAGAAATCCGTGATTCTATGCATGTAAAGATAGTTTTGGACACCAGCGTAAAATGCCACTGCAAATTATCTGCATTTTTACGACAATTTTACACACTCGATTTTCATTTCCAAAACTGTATGTCATATTGTAGAATATCTATATGCAATAATATGATTAAATTAACCAAATTTTATTCGATACACATATTTATAATAGCTATATCATTCTGTGTGCGGTTTGAAAAGTTTACTAAATTCATCAAGTACCAAATCATTAAGTCCTGAAAGAAGGTTCATTTACATTCCTCGTGAGTCTTTCATGCCATTCTTTATCTCGGTAACAGCCACAAAAGTTAGATAACAAAAATCAATTATGGGAAAAATGCGAAAGGGAAATAATAACTAATCTGAAACAATGTCTCTTCTGTACCGAGGGGTGCTTTGTGAAGGACTAGTTTATGGACTTATTGATTATTTTTTCTAACTCTTACACTTTATCTTACAATTAAATCACGGGAGGAGAGATACTAAAAGGGTCCTACAAAGAGAAATCGAATGCATTGACTTTCTTCTGGGGAGGAACCTTTCTAAAGTTCATCCCTGCCAAAAATGGAAATAATATTGCCTTTTGATGTATAAAAATTTAGATGATTTTCTGTTAAAATATTTCGTTGTTCCGTATTGACAGCTGTATTCAACTACCGTAAGTGTTACTCTGTAAATAATTTTCTTGTATGTGATATTAGTATTACTGGTTTGCTTGTATGAACTGATTAAACAATTGTAATATATAAGCCATCCATAAATCCATATATTATACTTAATGTGGAAATGTAACATTATATGTATTGAGTATAAATATAAAAGAAAACATTAGTTAACAACTAATTAATGTTAACCTTTTTTAGTTAACAACGAATAAATATAACCTTATTAATGTTAACCTTAATTAGTTAACAACGAATAAATGTATTCCTGATATTTTTTTTAACATTGCTTATTACTGATCAAGTTACTTATCGTACCAATGCGATTACCAACATTTTTTAAACATGAATGTAATTGGAATCCGATACTTAGCAAGTCGAAAGCATCCTAAATCTAAGGTGTATAAAATGTTCCAAAAATGGTACATATAACCTTCCAAGTGGTTTCGAAGAGATGTATTGTCCATCAAAAAAGACCAATTTTGTTAATTTTGCACGCTGCGGCGCTTAAATTTTTTAAATCGTCTCTCAAAACGGCTTTTATTCTGACTCTCCGATCCCCCATATCCAATTACTTAACTTGAGCGACAGGGCCTTGAGTGGCACATACGAACGAAGATTTCCTTTCATAGTATCGTTTGGCATGAGAAGAGATATCACCTGACGACCTTCTGCTTTTCCCAAAGCGTTCACACCTCACAGTCGACAGGTTATGCGGCCAGCGAACAGAAGAAGGGAAACTTTCACAGGTCAATCGCTGCAGCTCGTAATTGTAGATCGATGCCAGAGGTTACTTAAAAGGGGGATAACAACCACCGCTACCATGCCGCTGGTGTAAACGATATTTTAGTGGTAACAAAGGTCAATATGCCGCATAGTAAAGGTTAGAGATATCTGGACATAATTAGAACGTTGATTTTTTTTATGATGACTTAACCAAAATCTGGTCAGTTTTCTGCCAGTGTCGATGTATCGATCGATCGAGACCAGATCAGTTCTGTTAATGGCAAGATACCACGTCGAGACAACCCACCAGATTGTTAAAAAGTTTTGATAAGGTTAAAAGATTATATGAGAGCAGTTTAAATGAAATGAAACACCCTCATATAGAGATTAGTCATGGTTTCCAAAATTGAAAATTGAAACCCAATGTTGCATCAAAATATTGATACTTTAATTAACGTTAGATCATTACACATTTAACATGCACCTTCCCACACCTAAACGACGGTAGTTGATTGGATTCAAACTAGCAACCCTCCGTTGCAAATCCGTTAATCTTCCGACAGTGCTGCAGCGACCTTGCGTCAAGAGGAAAGTTGTGGGAATTGCTTTCACTGTTACGCTCCAACATTGCATTGGAAAAGTAAACATTATTCGAAATATTATTCAACCCTCTAGCGAAACGATACCCTTTATGCACAGAATCAATGCACAGGCAGTGTTCAAATGCCCAAGATACTTGGTATTCATGTCAGTGTGTTTTATATATCAGTAGATGGAACACCATGCAGGTTTTCCATAACATATTTCAAATATTTACTACCAAACACACCTTTTTGAAAATGTACACACAGGAATTTACCGTCTGTAAAAACAAACCCTAATATCCATTTAACCCTCCTAGTGGTTGTATTGACGACGAGGTATCTCGTCATTATATATAACACAATTGACCAGATCTCGATGAACGAGATATCTCGTTGTTAGAATAAAACTGACCAGATCTTGACCTCTTCATCATCAAAAACTCTACAATATCTTGGTGACAAGATATCGTTAGTTAAAACCTGCAATTGGATAGATATTGAAGGATGAAATATCTCGTCCAAACCCCTTGAAGCAGGGGTTCCCAAACTCATCTAAGTCGTGGCACCCTTAAGATAATTATAATTTTTTCACGGCACCCTCGTCATGTAATTGATTATATATATATATATATATATATTTGTCCGACTTTGAAGATGAAATTAGAGAAGTAAGTGGTAAGAACATAGACATAAGTAATACAACTCGTATTTAAAATTCACACAAATACTTCAATTGTACTTAATAGGAAAACATGGGTGTAGGGGAAGTTTAAAATAAAACAAATCAAATTACCTTCAATATGCTCTTGGAGGTATATGTGTGTGTTTAGTGCTCCCTGCACAGTTGTTATAATCGTGTAATTAAAATACAGCTACTCGTGTGCTAGTGATGCAGCAACTCGCATTTCTTTTACATTAATTTTCGAACGATATTTGCTCCTTATAACAGCAACTGCTTCATGGACGCTTCGCGGAACCCCTAATCTCTCTAAGTGGTAACACAGGGTGCTGCGGCACACACTTTGGGAACCCCTGCCTTAAAGGGTTAAATGCGCTGTCTAATGAAGGACGAAATACATTTTTGTTGATTTAAGATTTTAACCAGTCGATGTTTATAGTTCAGTTGTAAAATGCAATCACTGTTGTTAAATTCATTAATATTTTTGCAGTATCTACGTTGAATATGTCTTGGCATATACTGTAACGGTGGAGTGGTGTGCAAGTTTGAAGAGGGGGTGCAAGCTCAGGTTGTGTTCTCGTCATCTGGCCGTGGTTCAAAATGAAGAGGCGTTGTACCCGGATTATTAACTTTGGGTATGATGGCGGACCGTTGCTAATAGCCCATTGTATTGCTCCAGTGCAACGTTAATTAAAATATCTTGATACAATTTTGAGAACACAAATGAGTTATAAAAGTCTTGAGTGTATTTCCATCTTTTCTGAATTTTACGCAATAAAACATTCTACGTAAATTGTGTTTTTTCATATCGCTCAACTAGCTAAATTACGCAGAGTCGTTTCATACAATGCATTACATACATTCGTCAAAATGATAACGAGGAAAACACCTTGTCATATTGAATTGCGGTTAATTAACGATTCAAGGGTTAGATGACGTCAACATCTGAGCTGGGAATCCTACTAAAGCAAACTGCCCTACTACGCCAACGTGAGAACACTTGAAGCCACAACGGATTTCGCGTGCACCAGCCCCCATTTACAAAACAGTTTTGATTGGATCTAGTTTCAAACTTACAACACTCCGATACTTCTCCAGCCAAGCTGCCCAGGCCTTTGTGAACGTTTTTGTCTGCTGAAATAGCTATTGACATCTTTTGCAACGGTTTTCATTTTCTTGGTCATTGGTTCTTGGTTTTTCTTTCATTGGTCATTTTTAAAAAAAGTTTTAATATATGACTACCAACTTGAACAACACATTTTCATCTGCGTATATCTAAAACAATATATATTTATAACACAGTACTACCTCCGATTTTATTCTAACTCTGTTTACCTACAATTTGTACCATCTGTATGTTACATTTACATCAGTCATGCCGTTTCCGCTGGCTTTAATAAATATGAATTAGAATTTCCTTTTTCTGTTTCATGAATGTTATTTTTTTATTCCAGGCACTATACCAAGAATGCGTCTCCTATACCAGGACTCTGATCACCCTAAAGTGGATTATTTGTGAAAGGGAATAGGAGGGAGAAGTAACGCGATTATAGATCTTGATGGTAAGGCGACTAACTTCACAGGCGCCGTCTGAAGAAAATTTATGGTTGAAAGGACAATGTTGATGATAAATTGTCATATCTCGACAGGATGACCTCAAAACGAGCCCTTGGTTATTATCCCTCGTAACTGTTGATACCAAAAGTCCAGAAATGCGTCTGCTCCGTCTATGTGTTGGTGGATTTGAGGTGTTTCGGTTGTTGTGTCCGCATGAGTAATGGCTCCTTTGGAATGCCGGTCGATCGTGCACCACGTTCATCTTTCCCAAGTGTAAATATATCTCTTCTCTTTCATCATGTTTCCACTAACTATTCAAAAGAAGTCTGGGAAACTATAAATTTGTTGCGATGACAAATCAATTAGATGACGAGGGTTGCAATAAAAACACCTGCCGGATGCAGTTGTGAATATATTTCGGTATCAAACGGTTTTAAGAAGAGTCATTGGCAGAAAATTGGAGAATTTGCTAATTATTTGAAAGGAAGGTATCGTATTTCTTTATGTGTGTAACAAAATGTGTGTAACATATGTATTTCTTTATGTGTGTAACAAAATGTGTGTAACATATGTATTTCTTTATGTGTGTAACCTTCACCACAGTTGTTGGTTGTTTTGGGGTTTTATTGGGCAGTGGCCATATTTGGCCACGCTGCACCACAAACAAGATTGCCAATGTCAAGTAATCTCTCTTTTTTAAGAAAAAGCTGCCGCCGCCGCACTCGCAGGATAGAAAACTCGTTTTTTTTTTATCGATTCCTTAATGGTTTCCCGAGAAAGTACGGATCAGAAAATTACGAAATTAAAATGGTTTGTTCAAAATTGTACAGAGAATAAGATGGAGAAGATTTTATGTTAAGGCTATTAGTTTAGGATGCATTAAGTGTGAAAAGCAAAATTTCCAAAGCGAGTGAGCAAAACACGTACAAATTTTCAGTCTTCAGCCGTACGTTTTTTTAGAGTACTTCTAAACATAAATTTTTCACCCCACCAATGTTTTTTAGGAATTTCAATTTGGATTCTAATAATACTTTTTGGGGAAAAATTGGGACAGTTTCGTTATTTTTTGTTTTAAAACTGTCATATCTATAGCTTATTACTATTAGTTTTTTAATTTGAAAACATCACGGGAAACCTTCGAATGTACTCTTTCTTATCGTGTAATTATTTTTGAAATTGGTGTATAAATAATTCTATGCGATAGTAATTTCTGATTTAAAACTAAAACTGTCATAACAAAAGCTTAAGAGTAGTAGTTTTAAAATTTGAAAATACCACATGTGAAAGCTCATAGTGCACTCTTTCTTATGGTATAATAATTTATAAAATTGGTTAATAATAAATTCGATGCGATGAAAAGTATAATTTCGCGATAGTGTACAAATTGTACATCGCGGAGATGAAACGTGAAACTGGCCTTAGTAAAACTTGCTTTGACATCATGGCCCGGAAAATCCAATCAGGAATATACGAATTATTAAGATAATTGCGCCGTCGCAGGATTGAAAACTCTGCGAAAAGTTTGTTGGTTTGCGAAGCAAACCAAATGGGTTTGCGTAGCAATCACCCGGAGCTGGCGAGTAGAGAGCGGTGCCCCCTAGTAGTGAAAATAAGGAATGGGGAGACGAAAATAGAGAAAAGATTGTTTGGGCGTCCTGGTGTTGCGACCCCCATCTTACTAAGAACAGTAAACACCATGGTAAAAGAATTCACCAGGCAACCTCGGGTGGAAAAATAATAAGGAAATACCTCCATGGAAAAATAATAGATCTCTAGGGTACCTCGAGTTCGTGAAGACCGTACACATCTAGAGATGTCCCCACGAGGGGTTGAAGTTATTGATAATCGTAGTGTATTTTTGTAACATCAAACAATACATAACTTTGTTTTCATCCGATTCCCGTAGTAGCTTCTAATTAGATATGTATCGATCTAGATCTCACTGCTGGTTTCCATCGATCCTGTTTCTTCGTATCACAAGGTAAAAACATTTTTTACATGTGTATTTTCCTGATTAGACTGTCTGGTTGATAGTAAAATTATTACCAAAAACGACTGCCAAGAAGTGCAGTAAACATGTATTGCACTTGAAAGATGAAGTGCGTTGGTATCTGCATTGCATAATTTGTCAGGAGATAAGAAAGCCTGTTTATTGTGCATTTACTTTTGTAAATGGGTACTCTTCAAAACATTTCGGAGAAGATTGTCTTTATAACCCTTTTGGTGATTGCCTCGACGAGGATTCTAGTCAGTAGAAGAAAACCGACCAGATCTTGATCTCATCATCAGCAAAAATTATTAACTTAACGTCATTAAAAATAATTAGTCGGAACTTGATGGACTTTATGTCTTGTCCACAACACTTGGAGCATTAAAGCGCGATATTTAATTTACATATTTTAGGCTATAAGCTCATTTATGCAAATTAAATTATATTTTAAGTCCTCATGACTCGTAATGGTAATTGTAATTTTAGTTAACGTCGTACTAGAGCAACACAACGGGCTATTGACGACGGTCCGGAATCAGTCCCTTAAGGGAAATATTCGAGGACAACACCTCGTAATTTTGAACCACGGTCAGATGACGAAGCAACACCTGAGCTGGCACCCCACTCTCCAAACTTCCACGCCTACCCAACGTGAGGACTTTCGGCCACGACAGATTTAAGGTGCGTTCAGCCGCCTCTACACCATACGTTTACAAACATCCATGCCCGGACCCGGATTCGAACCGGGAACCTTCCGATCTAGAGGCTAACACCTTAACCACTATACCGGTTGGTCGGCCCTCATGACTCGTAAAAGAAGGATTTGAACACTATCTAAACGAGCAGTGCGCATTGGTAGACACACGGAGATCACGATCACATACTAAGCTCGGTTAGGAAAGGTATTTAATTATGGCACACTGGAGCAACACAATGGTCTATTGTCGACAGTCCGGGATCAATAACGAAGGAAAATATCCGAGGTAACACCACGTACTTTGGAACCATAGCCGCGGTAGCTCAGTCAGTAGAGCGTCGGGCTCGCATCAGAAGGGTTGTGGGTTCTGTCCTCGGCGGAGCCTGCAATTCTGACGATTGTGAGATCGGCGCTTCGACCTGGCTAAAGACCGTCGTGTTCACTAATGGTGACTGGGGCACGTTAAATAGGTCGTGGTCACAAAGTCCCCCATGTTCCCATACCAAATCAATACCTCTGGGGGTATCTGATCAGAGGGTTATCGGCCTCTGATTGGTATCTAAATTACGATATGTGTGAGTGAATGGATGTATGAAAGGGACCTTCCTGTAAAACGGATGTGTCATGTATGCCGAGCAAAGTCGGACTTCCTCCCAATGGGGCTCAATAACATGGAAGGCGCACCCCCTCGCCTCTTGCCGTCTTCGACGGGCCTGGCACTCATCTGGTCTGCCAGTGTAGGCATTAGAAACAACAACTTTGGAACCATGGCCAGATGACGAGATAACACCTGAGCTGGTACCCCGTTCTTCAAACTTCGACACCACGGGAAGGTGAGGACATGTAAAGTCGTAATAGATTTAACGTACACTTGTCAACTTGTACACACGACGATATTTGGTTAGGTTGCTAATCCGCAACACTTCCAAACGGGCTACTCGTCAATTACTATGCTCAGGACGCAGGCGGTTTTTGATTATTTCGTTGGTTATGTTTATCATCAAATGTTAAGTCGCTTTCCAACTGGTTGAAAGAGCATGCAATGAAATATACAACATTCTATATATCGCAATAGCTAGAGATAAGCCATTTTAACCAAGAAACTATGCTTCAGAATGTAAACAAGGAGCACTACCTTATCGTTTGTTGCAATCAGAAAGTTAATTTGCATAGCTCTGACGTTTTCTGAAACTGGTCTTAAGATTGTTTGATACTTCCATTAAAGCATTGAAAAATAGATTATCGACATTTTGCGATGTATCTATAACCTTTAATAAACAAAGAAAAGTGTGCAGTATCATTTCTAATCCGATAAAAGCTTCAACTGATGTAGTCCTGTTTAGAACCGAGCCAATCCTTATACGTCGAATTTCGAGATACCTACATCAAAAGGGTTGACATAATGAATCCGTTGCGACGGGTTCGTTTAATGGAATAGAGAGAAATTGATGGTGACTTTCAATGTAATCTACCATATTCCTATGAGACAGGAAATCATCCACCCGAGCTCATTACAAATGTATTTCCTGTCTCTGCTACTTACTGAAAATAGTTTTGGGTTGTGAAATTCTATCCACCAAACCAAAACTTTTTAAACTATTCAATTTTGAATCATACATTGAACTTTTTAATGGAATATTCAGTTTGATTGAATATGTACTATGTTTTTGAGACATGAGTCGAAAATTTTTTTTACCATGTTAATTTTTCAGTCACTCACTTTTCATATAGTTAGATCTCCCCAAGGCACTAATTGGAGAGAACATAACACACTGCATCATGGGTAGTTGGATTAATGTCCCACATCAGCCAAAAAAAATGGGCTATTGGCGACGATCTGCAATTAATCCCGAAGGGTAAGGTCAAAGGACAACCACGTCATTTTGAACTACGATCCGATGTCCAGGTTAACCCCTGAGCAGGCACCCCACTCTTCAAACTTTTACAACACGGCAAAGTGAGGACATTTTAGGCCACGACCGCTTGACTGTACATCATCCTCCCAAGCAGACGACAGAATCTTTGGTGTGAATCTTTGGGTGGATTGGATTGGAAACTTTGGCGCAAGATCGGTCTTTGGTTGGATCGAGTTTCAAACGTTCAACCGGGACACCATGGGAGATGCTGTAACATTGTAACCACAAAAGGAGATTCGAAGTGGCAACCAAGCGATTTCAGTCTACTAGTTCTGTCTAAATTCGCTTGGTCACTGATGGGCCATTTGATTTTATCATTAAAATCAAAAAAAAATTTCTTAATTTTTTGGGGAAAAATATGCATATTTCATGTCAATTTTTTTTTCCGACAGCTCTTATTTCAAATTCAAAGTGTATTTTAAAAGCAATGCAAGAACTCGAAAACATAAAATTTATGTTTATGAAAATTGATAATCAAATAAAAAATAACAAGAGTGGTATAATCGTTTAACCAGCGCTTGTTAGTTTTAAAAGAAATTAATTTCGCATTTTGAATATAAAACGTATATTAGCTCAATACGTGAATTAAAATCATCAATTATATTTTAAAGAAACTGCAAAAAATATTATTTGCCGCACATACGAATTTTATAATTTAAAAGAAATGTGTTGAGTGACCTACAAATATATTCAATCTTCCTTTCTGTGTAATGTATATGTATATTTTTAATCCTTTTTGCGGTTTTTATGTTTCAAGGATCATTTAAAAAATGCTGTAAATTAACCATATAAGTGGTTTTAACATGATATCTCGTCCATCGAACTCTGGAAATTTTGCCGCTGATTAGATATTTCATCAAGATATAGGCAATATTTTTATGATACCGAGATCAAGCATTTTCAGTCAGATATCTAAAGACGAGATTCCTCGTCGAGACCAACCACAAGATGAGTTCAAAAACAAAACAATATAGTTGGAACATTGAACAAATTTTCCATGTGTTAAGTGAAAAAAGCAATGGTAGTTATGCAAGTGAAGTGACACTTAACGTTAAGACATCCTTTAACAGTACATTAAAATCATATTTTACCAGTCATAAAACGTATGCAAAAAAGTTTATTCTGAACAGAAATTGATAACGTAAGGGGTAAAACGAAATGGGTACTTGGGAAGACACATTACACTACATTAACAACCTCTTCATTTGAACGATATCGCAATACAGAGACGCACTTAAGATAATTGGAAATCGTGATAACGAGTCATTTCATGGTTTTTACGCATCGGTTTTGTGCTGAATTTCTAGAAGTTGTACACATCATTTAACTATAGTTAGGTACAACTGCATATTCTGCAATAATGGGGTATCTTTCAAATTGATTTAAAGTAACAACATTCCACATTTCTCTGAATTATGTTCTTTACTCTTATGGTTGGTAGGAATGTATTTTACCTAACGTCTCGTTGTGGATCAACACAATGAGCTATCTATGACGGTTCCTGGAAACAATCCCAATGTGAAAGATCCGAGGAAAACACCACGTATATTTGAACGAAGGTCAAATGACGAGGCAACTCCTCAGATGGCACCCCACTCTCCAAACTTGTACACCATAACAACATGAGGACGTTTGAGGTCATGTCAGATTTAATGTACACCATCGTTAGGCTTGTATGCTTTGTACACGAAGGTCTTTGATTGGATTCGAACTTACAACCATCCAGTTGCTAGTCCGTCACTCTACCGACCGGGCTACCTCGGCCCCCTTTATTCTTTTGGAGATGGGATTTAAATAATTTAAGTTAACGCATGAAATATGAATTTCAAGTAAAAAAATATATCGTATTTTAAAATCTGGGTAAATTTCCAGTCGGTTATATATAGGGAAGCATAGGGGTATTTTCAATTGTTTTATTCCGAGGTACCTTGAATCTTAGTTTATTATCAACTGTATTAAAAATTAATTTCCATGTAACTATTAATTTCACTAATAAGCTCCCTATTTAATTTCTAGACGATATATCAAGGAAATCAACCTATTCAGAAAATTCATTCGCATACCGCTACTTAAAGTGCAAAAGGTCGTTAGTCTACAAGCTGTATTTTTCAGGAGAGCTGAAACCTAATCGTTTTCCTTATGATGTTATGATATTTTGAAATATACATTTAGTTGTAACTTTTGTTGGATCAACTGATGATCTAAGAGATTTGGCCACCGGGTGGAAATCACAAAATACCACATATAGCAATAATGTCTAATATTATAAAAGGAAGTGTTTGTCTGTGTATTTGTTTGTTTCTTGCATGCAAAGTCCTGACGAATCTATGGGACTTACAGTAATGGTATTTGGTACAAAGGTAGTCCGAATTTTTTGCAATACTAGGGAGGTCAGCCATCTGCTCGCTTACGCTCGCCAACGCTCGAATTTATTTATTAACCAATTTAAAAAATAATTGTATCATAAGAAAGAGTATAAACTAAGGTAATTAGTAATGTTCTCAAATTTAAAAAACAATAGTATTAAACTGTAGATATGACAGTTTTAACAAAAAGTAGCAAAAATATCCAAATATTCCGAATTTTGTCTGACCAACTTTTGATCGCATCGAATTAATTTATTAACCAATTTAAAAAATTATTATACCGTAAGAAATAGTACATTCTAAGGTATACTGCAATATTTTCAAATTTAAAAACTAATAGTAATAAGATATAGCTATGACAGTTTTACAAAAAAGTAACGAAAATGACCCGATTTTTCGAGAATTTCAAAAAAATACTATCAGAAACCAAATTGAAATTTCTAAAAAAACTCGACGAGCTGCAAAACTTTACACTGAGAGGTACTCTAAGAGCTGACGACAGAAAATTTGAATGCGTTTTGCTCACTCGCGGAAGAAATTTCGCTTTTTAACTTTGATACTTAATAAACCCTAAACTAATAGCCGCATCGGAAAAATATCTTCACAATTGTCCCGGGAAGACTATGAAGAACAAACCATATTAATTTCGTATTTTTCTGATCCGTCCTTTCTCGGGAAACCGTCTAAGAATCGAGATAAACAAAACAGTTTTTAATCCTGCGGCGACGGTAACTTTTTTTAATATAGTGAAATTAGGGTCGCGGCGAATTTTAAATTTCAATCTAGACCATTTTAAATGAATTTAATGAAGATTAATCATTATTGAATGCAACAATATAGAAGTTATCACGGATTCTAAATTTTTTTTCGATTCCGTTTTGATTTTGCGCAAAGTAATGATTTTCTAGCTGACGATAAAAAATAAAATAATAATCTTTCAACTCGATTTAATTTGCTCTTTTTTCTATTTTTAGACCATTTCAGATAAAGTAAAAATTTCAACGAATTTGAAATCTGCGGAAAATCTCACATTATAGATCAATACTTAAAAATATGATTTTCTTTAAATAAATAATTTTTTAATTGAATATTTCTCTTATATTTTCGCAAGAGATGTGACGTCACGTCAACTTTCGCTTTCCATAAATAAACAGATTGCATTTCTCGCCCTTCGCGTTAAAATAAAACAGATCACATTTCCTGCCCTCTCCAATTTTTTAACTGGCATTGTTTAGTTATTTTTGTAAAATCAGAATCGTTAAAAATAGATTGAAAATTGCAACGGATTTGAAATCAGCGGAAATTTTACGCTTTATTTCTACCTTACATCACGACGTTGCCCGTGGTTTTGGAAAGCTTACCTCAAAAACGCGCGTTAGAAAACGCCTCATGTGAATATGGCCTTATGATCAGAAGCACCAAAAGCAAGCAGATTGTTATGTGAACTCTCAATTGATTCGCTTGCTTATCAATTGATTTGTGCTGCTTCTAGATATGTTTTGTATGTAAGATCATGGAAGGGGGGGGGGACCTGACTGCAACCATATAACATGTAACTAATCAAAATGTTAATTGACGTTTTATGTAGGATTGATTGCAATTCTGCCGCAACTCACAACTTCACTTCCATTCTAGTTTAGTATTATAATCGTAATTTCGATCATTTATCTAAATCTCATCAGCTAAATTTCCTGCGGAACTGATAAACTTCACTTTATACTATGGCAAAAAACTAGAACTGTACGTACTATTTTATGAAAAACGAATAGTTCACGAGTTTTTTCTTCAGATACAGATTGCTCAAAAATATATTTTATCAGTGTCGTTAATTTTTTCAGTTTAACGTTTCACAAGTGATACTCAAATTCTAAATAGTTATTCAGAAACTGCTTAGTGACATTCACACGATATAAAAAGCCGTGGCGTTTAATATTTAAATCTATACATTAATTTCAAAATATAAAAATTCTAGTAATCATATAAAGCATTAAAAAATCCATTATTTTAACAACGTCAAGATTTACCTTCACCCGAACTACCTCTTAGATTTCGAAAGTTATATTTATTCAACTTTAATAAAGCTGAAGTTTTAAAACTTTAATATGTATGATATAAATTAGAAATGCAGGTACGGAGTAAAAACATCGCACACCCTAATTTAATGGGAAAAACCTTCTAAATTCGCGCACATTCGTGTGTTTATACGTTTATGATTTTTTATTTACGATCGTATTTCGACATTATCGATAAATCATCATTCTTTGTCCAAAATGAAAAATTGAAGCATTAGTTTCACCGCAAGAAAAAAAGCCGTCATGATTAATCGTGGTTAGGCTTTCAAAGTAACAATTTATTTCCAGCACTTAAGTTCATGAACGCTAATAAATCATGCAACACTTATCGTTCTCTTAAGGGTCATTTACTGTAGAAATGGAGGACGTTCACTCGAGGAGAAAGCTGAGTCAGTACAAGATAGAGTACTTTCTGGAATCAAGACTAAAATTCAAAATTTTGTATTTTTCGTCTTTGACCATTTTGGATCAAAAGTGTTAAGTAATTCTCTTCCAACAATTTCTTATAAAATATTGTTTGTTATTTCACACATATAAATTACGCGATTAAAAATTAGTTTCTAACCCTCCAAGGCCGCAAAATCGGCCTTAAATAATATTAATCATACCATTCCTTATCGTGAATTAAAATATAGCAGTTACCAATTTTTAGAGGGAAAATGGCAGAACGAATGGAATGAAGAAACGGAAAACAAACTTCACGCCATCAAACCAAATATAGCTGAATGGAAATCGCTACCTTTAAGAAGGCAGCAGATAATAATAACACGTCTCCGTATTGGACATACTCGTTTAACTCATAGACACCTCCTCCTCGGAGAAGATCATCCTATTTGCAATCACTGCATTTGTCCACTAACATGAAACACATTTTAACTGAATGTTCTCATTTTAATAGGCAACGACTTATACATTTTAATTCATTTACCTTGACTCTAGAAGACATGGTCGGAGAGAATCCTCATCCAAATATATTTACCTTTTTACAGGACATTGGTTTTATCCATCATATATAATTAAAATATACTTAACTCATTTAATTTTATTATTATATTACATATCTGATTTTTTTTATCTTGAGTTTGGCATAATATGTCCCAAGAGGACTCAATGCCACAAAACCCAAATACAATCCAATCTAACCCTCCAAGGGGTTTCGTTGAGGTATCTCGTTCATCAAGATCTGACCATTTATAGTAATGACGAGATGTTCAATATAAGGTGAATTTGTTTATGATGACGATTTCGCTATCTCGTTAGTTTCCTTCTAGTGACGAGATATCTCGTCCGTTTAGAATTGCTAAATGCTTTGCTAACAACTAGATTCCTCGTCAAGACAACCTCCAGTAGGGTTGATAAAAGAAATGCTCATACCAAGTGATTTTTTAAAGAAGAGCTATGTATCCTTAGAAAGTTTTTGTAATATTTGGTGGTTTTAACCCACTTGGCGTTACAAGATTTCCGAATAGCGAAGTATTGATTTTGCCTTCAACACACATGACCAACACACATCTATTGGTTGGAAGAATCCTGGGAGAGATAGCACTGATCAAAAAGTTCTAAACTGGATAGATGGGCTCCAGATATTTGAAGTAACCATCATAATCATCATTATAGTATCGGCGTCACCATCGTTAAAATATCAGTCATCCTCATTATCATCATTATAGTATCGACATGAATCGATCGAAGTCATCATCATTATAGTATTATCGAAAGTCGCCATCTTTAGAGTATTGAAGTTACCATCATTAACCTACTGAGGGTCGTGTACACCATTATTCTCTTATGTTTATTCCATCATATAACTTGCAGTTTACACTCCTGTAGGATAGCATACAAGTTATATGATGGAAAAAAAAACGGGTATGACCCTCAGATGGTAAAAGGTGGTGACTTCCATACTGCAATGTTGACTTTAAATACCCGATGTTCAGCTTTTAACCTTCTGGCTCATCATTTCTTGTGAGTTTTACATTTACATTCCCCTCTCCCCCCTATTAACAGGAGTATTATGTGTTACTACATTTCACACCTCTGCCCTCGAAACATAAGAGTCCCAAGAAAATCAAGTATTTTAAGAGATTGCTCAACAGATCTCAGAGTTGAATTTACTGGCCAAACTGAGTTCAGTGTAAGGTGCCAACAAATTCAATACAAAAGAAGTGTTCGTCGTGATCAGCTAAAAAAGGAAATATTTCTCGACAAGTTGGTAAGTTGGTTTGGTATTTTATACCGCAAAGGAAACCATATTTGTCCAAGCTTCGCTAAATAGAAAATTACGTCACGTAGGAAATGTCGTGAAACGAAACAAAGTGGTACAGGGCTAATAAATTAACATCTCACTGAAACAACACAAGTGACTATTGGTAACGGTCCGGGATCAATCCGGAAGAGAAAGATCAAAATACAACGCCTCGTCATTTTGAACCATGGCCAGATGACAAGAACACTTGAGCTTCCACACCACTCTCAAAATTTCAACACCACACCAAGGTGACGACAATCGTTGCCACGACAGATTTAACACGCACCAGCCCCCGGGTACACGATGGTCTTTGTCTGGACCTAGTTTCGAGATCGCAACCCTCAAGAGGGATTGAGGAACAGAAGATTAGGATGAGAGCAAAACAATATCTTGGGTTTCCCAGGAGCTCGACACCTGTTTTCTAAGGAGAGTAAACCACACGGAAGAAGAAAACATCATAAAAGTACCTCAGGTCTGTGAAGCCCGTAAACAACTAAATTTTCCCTGGTAAACCTCTGGGGGCCATAACTTGTTAAACATCGTTTTGTTCGTGTCTCACTTGCAATTAATAAGACATTTTTTCTGTTTTTATTCAATTTCCCATCTTTTGAAGTATATTCAAATAAAAAATCCTGGTTTGTTCGATCGTAGTGTATATTTTCCGAAACGTAAAAACATTCTTCAAATGACAGTGTACGAGAGCACTCATTCGAAAACAGGATGCAGTAGGTAATTAATCAAAAAGCTATTGCCGATGTTCCGGGATCAATTCCGAAGGGTAACACCATATCATTTTGAACCACGGTCAGATGACGAGTCAACACCTCAGCTGCCACCCCGCTCTTCAACCTTCCACGCCATTCCAACGTGACGTCATTTGAGGCCACGACACGAACGTTCACCAGCCCCCTTGTACACTAGGGTGTATGGTTTAATTCGAACTCGTAACTCTCAGGTTACTAATACGTTGCTCAGCCAACCGGACTACAGCAGCCCCAAAGCATAATAAATGTAACTCGAAACCTGGATGTTATAGTATGAATATTAGACTCATACAAAAGTGAAATGTAATTTTACCACAAAAAGGTAAGTAATTCACTTTTTTTTTTCAAATCGATTAAAAAAAGTTAATTGCAGTTCGTTTTGACATTGAGTAAGCGTAGAGAAAGAAATCCTATATTAAAACTTATCTCTGAAATAGATAAAAAAACATTTTAGTCAATTATTGTTGATAAAACATTAATTCACCAAAAATGTTTTAATTACGTAGAATTTTAATTTCTACCGTATATTTACTGTACTAATTTTTGTCGTTATGAAAACATAGCAAAATTTACTTTTCAAATTAAATTTCAAAAACCTGCACCCTAAAAGTTTTAAATGAAGTCAAATATGAAAAATATTTTGCTACATATCCAATCACTTCTCTTGTTTAGTGATATTTTTCTTAGAATTATGTGCAAACGTAAATTGTCATCGCTATTTATAGTATATTTTTTAACCTCGTCAAATGACTTCACCAGCTGAGTTGGAACCCCACCCACTTAACTACCACACCACAACATGAGCACATTTGAGGCGAGGACAGATTTAACCTGCACCATCCTGTGCACACGGGGGTCTTTGATTGGGCACTTTCGAATTCACAATCTTCCGATCATCAAGTAATCTAGCTATTTTATAATATGTATATGTCATATATTCTAACACGGATCTCAAGAAAGGTCCTAACTTGCTATTTTATTGGATTAAACATTATTGACATTGGTGGCCGCGACACATTTAACGTTCACCAGCCCTCGCGTACACGACGGTCTGTTGTTGGATTCGAACTCGTAACCCTTTGGTATCATGTCCGCTACTCTTGTAACTGGGGCAGCTCCACATTCTAAATAGGATTGGAAAATTTATTTTCACGTTCGCATGGTGTGGAAGTTTGGAGAGTGGGGTACCAGCTCAGGTTTGACCTCGACATCCGACCGTGGTTCAAAATCACGAGGTGATGTAACAGGATCTTTCCCTTCGGGTGTGATCCCGGTTCGTCGCGCCAATAGCCATTGTGTTACTCCAGTGCGACGTTAATTAAAATACCTATCTGGAAAATGAATTATAATTCTTTAAATGTATTAAAATTATTACCAAATTATATATAATACCACATTAAGATATATTCCTAGCAATTCAGCCCTTCCTTGTCAAAACCAAAATATATATACTGCACAACAAAGGACCTCTATGAGGATATGTCCTAGGTCTCTCACGTTTATCCAAACACAAAATACAAATATTGCCAGCAAAATATGCATAAATGAATGCAATACCCCTTACCTCTTCAAAAGGCTTGACGTAAAAAAGGCACTCTGAGTTAAAATGAGAATCAACAACTTTGGGGACCATATTAGATCGGTCAATATGTAGCAAAGAAACCCACTCAGAAGGAAATGATCTCCTGTGGTTTGCAAGATGGAAAAGAGTCGGCGCACTCCTTTTGACTCATGCGCGCGCTCTCCAGGGGTTATGCAAAGAGTCTACTCCCATAAGCCATGAAGAGCTTTAGAATAAGTGAGCGAGAAAGGAATGTGCACAGCTTCAGGAAAGTATAGTGGATTTGAATCGAAAAACGCAAATGCACTTCGAATCCTCGAATGCGAGCATGCAGTTTTTGTTGGTGTTAAGAACTGTGATAAAAAAAATAAAGTTTCAACTCGAAAGGGGCTTATCTTCGTGGAACATCTCGTTTTGAAGAACATGCTTTACGCGTTATACTAGTCTAAACAATTTATATGAATATAACTACACTACACTACAATAATGGACCGGACAGCAAGATGTGATGGTATAAGGGAAAGAATACATGCTTTAATAGGGGAATGGTCCCCCTCGTGCTGCAATTACACTAGCAACCCTTCTGGGCATACTTTCAACAAGGTTTTGATACACAGATATGGGTATTTGTGTCCTCTCCTGCTGCAAGAATGTCGCCAGCTCAGCTGTAGATTTTGGACATGGTTCCCTGGTCCGTAAGCGTGGCTCTAATTCGTCCCACAAGTGTTTTATGGGGTTTAGGCCGAGACTCTGAGCCGACCAGGGAAGACGTTTTACATCCATATCTTGATACCACTGCTTGACACAGGCTGCAACATGACACGAAGCGTTGTCTTCCTGTAAGTAACATACGCCCATTCCATAAAATTGCCAGAGCGTAGGAAGAACCTGAATGTCCAAAATGTTCATGTAGGCGTCGGCGTTCAATTGACCAGGAACAACATGCAAAGGTCCCAGGCCATACCACGAAAAACACCCCCAAACAAGTAGTCGGGTTTTATGCAAATCTGCTGGCGTCCGGTCCATTATTGTAGGGTAGTGTATATTTGCATTATAAAACCTTCTTTGATCATTAACCCTATCGGTGTGTTTATATAAATGTCTCTTTGTACTTGGGCGATTCTGAAATACTTCATTCTTTGTTTTAAGGAAACTGATAAAACTCATACTTGTTTTGTCATATATTAACGTGAGCAGATATCGAGCACCACCATGGGATTCTATCTCCATTGCTCCACATAAATATGAATGGAACAGTTGAAGTGTTTGTTTTGCTCTTGTAGACTTCTGTCTTGGGAATTGCTGTCTGTGTATATTTCCTTTGATACATGAAATGCAGTTTTCTCTTTCATCTTCAATCTTGATTCCAGTCGCCGTGGTCTTTAATCTCTGTAAACAAGGAAAACTGAAATGTGCAAGTCTCGTCTGTTCCAAATCTCTATAGAATCCTTTCTTTCATTTATAATGGCTGCACTCTCCATTATATCTAGGTAATATAGACTACCTTTTAGAGCTGTAGCGGTGGCGAGGATCTTCTTGCTTTTCTCTCTCTCAGTTTGCAGCAGCTTCATCGAATAATGTTTGAATTTTTGGCTTCGTTGCAGGATACTTCACAGAGATTAAATTAGCAGATAATTCAGGTACATACAGCACTTCTTTCAATGTGACATCGGCAGTTTCATTTTGTCGTCTAAGGTTCAGAAGAAGATAACCTTCACTAACAATGAAGAGCATCACAACGGGCTATTGATGACGTTCCGGTATCAATCCCCTAAGAGACAGATCAAAAGCAACACCACGTAATTTTGAACCACGGTCAGATTAAGACGTAACACCTGAGCTAGCACCCCACTCACCAAATTTCCACACTAACCCAACGTGACGACTTTCGTCCACGACAGATTTAAAATTAATCAGTCGCCTCTACACCATATACTTGCAAACTTCCATGCACTGACCCAAATTGGAACCAGGGATATTCCGATCTAGAGGCTAACATCATTACCACTAGACCGGTTGGACTGCATCAAGAAAGAGAGAGAATCACCTCAGTTTTATCTATAGCCGTAATCAAAAGGTTAAATATAATAGTTCTTCCGGTAACTAATGCATGCGCTGTTGAGTGATGAGTCCGGAGAAATGCCCTGTGAGTAACCTTGAAATTGAGAACAACAAAACTCAATAGGTATAATGTAGCGGTCCCTCCCACTTCCATTGCCGCACATTGTGTCATTTTTGAGTCTAGGTAAACAAAATTCAATTTTCTTAGTGTCGCACATTGTCAAAAAGGCATCGTATCTTAAAAGTAATAAGTACCCTTAGCAAGGCTACTGTTTTATTTTTCAAGATAATTCCTACTAACAGGATGTACAGGGGTCCAAAGTCAAACTTTCTGCGCTGGCTGCAAAACCAATCTGGCGAATGCGTTTTAGTAATTTAAGGAAAACTCAAAAGTATAGGTTCTGTATTTTTTTACGGCTATTTGGTGGATACTATCATTAACTTCTGCTCATCTAGGTACGTTTAGGTGCTTTTATTTTCTTGGATACTATTTCATTAATTTGCAAGACCTCTTTGAATCTGTAGCTAGTTAAGGTCTTATGCAACTACTGATTTCGAATTTAAAATAGACTTTTAACATAATACATCACCGTATATCACTAAAACATTGCATATGTATGCCTGACTCATTTGACGTGCGCAGAACAAACCATTTCTTTCGGAAATTTGCGGAACTGATAGATAGTCCTTAAATTTCAGAATGATTATGGAAACTTTTCGTCAGTCCATTTTTGACATTTCGGTGATAAATTCGAAGCAAACGAAAATCTATGCTATTTCAATTTATATTTCTCAAGAAATGGTTCAATATTTATTACCAAATACTGATTTAAATGTTTTTAATATTGTTAAAGCGAAATTTCTGAATTACCCGCCAAAGAATTGGGCAAATGAGGAGTAAAATGAACGGGCACAAAGAACTATTCCTCAGAAATAATTCTTCTTGATTTCAAGGAAATCTTACCTTTTCACACACTGTGGTTCCAGATCTACCAAGTAATTCACAAGGAAGTTTGAAAAATAGGCCTAGAGGCCTCAAAAAGGTTTTTTAAGCCTGTAGTTCCACGGTATAGAAAACGAAACTCGTTACCTTGTAGAGACAACTAGTCCAAAAGAATAGTCACTGACCACTGAAGTAAAATTAGAAAGTCAGGTGTACAAAATTCTACTTCACATCGTCAGAGAACTCATTTCTGCTTTTCTGGAAGAGGTACAATTATGAAAACAAAATCCGTGTCTTAGTAAAACGTCAAAAAAATTATCTCAAAATCATGTGCTTGCGCTAAGAGTTGACAATAAACTTTCTAGCACCAATATAAAATTACATAAACAACGTAGAGAGCATTCACTCTAATTTGTAAACTCCGTGCAACACAAAAATGAGGTAAACGGTTGTTACTCTTTTAGGATGATTAGCACGGAAATTTCAGCTGTATCCCAATTCACAACTAGTCACTTTTTCAACTGCTCTGTTAACGGTTATGAACAATTTATGAACAATCCTTCATTCTGATTTTGTCGAAAGATAATATCATAAATACAACTATAATGAGGGGTTGTAATGGCGCTAAACACAAAATTTCCCAGCAATTTTTTCAGAAAAATATACAAAGTGTGTTTAGTATTTCTTTGGTACTTTTGCTTGTACTAATGAGGGTAAACAAATTATTTGTCAAAATCTGAACTAGACCTTATTGTTCCAACAAATTTCTTTTTGCCAACTAATTACTAGATTTTACACTTCAAGGAAAGTTAATGGTCCATGTAAATATTATTTAACTTCTTGCAAGTTCTTTCAAAAAGGTTGAATTTTTTAAAGATTTTTCCCAGTGGAGAGATACCAAGTATATAATTTTGTAATATTTTCCCCTTTAGCTTTTGAATTATTCTTTACTTTTAAATGAAACTGTTATGAGTATATCTGACCATTGTTACGGTTTTTATTAATATAAAATTGCAAAATATATGGTTAATAATTGATCGAAGTATGTTTAGTATACGGAGGAAACTTGACAAATTTCTTTAAATTTAGCATATTTCTGCATCTAAATAGTAACTAAAAAGGTTAAATACACACCAAATCAGTATTTTATCACTCACAGCCTCTTGTAATCATTCGAAACCAGTGTATTTTGATGCAATAATTTTGTCCACCTAGATTGCGAAAGTGACACACTGTGCGCCGACCAACCGGTCTGTTGTACAAGGTGTTAGCCTCTAGATCGGAAGGTTCCTGGTTCGAATCCAGCTCAGTTTGTAAGCGTATGGTGTGGAGGCAGCTAGGGCGTATGGTGACTTGTTGTTGCCCTGGGATCTTTCCCTTAGCGGATTGATTTCGGGCTGTCGTCAATAGCCCAATGTGTTGCTCTAGTGCGGCGTTAATTAAAAAATTACCAATTACCCACTTCGATGCATCCTGATGAACGAACAATTAGTTTGGCGTCTATTGTTTCAAGGGCTTATTATGTAGTTAATTATTTTCCTAAATTCAAAATCATTGAATATTATATTATTCATGTCTACAGGAAAGAACTGGAATATTTATTGAGGAACAAAGCTCAAATTCCAGGCTCCTTCTCTAGAGCTGTAGGAGTCGTTACGTTATTCTGAACCACAGTATAGGAAGGAACTGGAATGTTTTATTGAGGAACAAAACTCAAATTCCAGATTCCTTCCCCAGAGCTTTAGGAGACGCTTCGTAAATTTGAACCACGGTACAGGAAATAATTGGAAAATTTTATTGTGGAACAAAGTTCAAATTCCAGGTTCCTTCTCCAGAGCTGTAAGAATCGCAACGTAATTTTGAACCGCGTTACAGGAAACAGCTGGAATTTTTTATTGAGGTACAAAGTTCAAATTCCAGGTTCCTTCTCTAGAGCCGTTGGAGTCACTACGTAAATGTGAACCACGGTACAGGAAAGAACTCGTATGTGTTATTGAGGAACAAAGCTCAGATTCCATTTTCCTCCTCCAGAGCTGTAGGAGTCGCTACGTAATTCCGAACCACAGTGTGATGACACGGTCAGTGGCTAAGCTGACACCCCACTCTGCAAACTTCCACACCACTCCAACGTGATAACATTTGAAGCCATGGCAGATTTAACTTGCACCAGTCCCTCATTCACATCAATAGAACTAAATGCAAAGCATTAAACGCAAATGAAGTGATTTCCCCTTCCAAAAACTACTCAAGAAAAAAAATAGTCATGAAGGGTATTTTTCTCTTGCTGTCCTTCAGTCCCGGAAGACGTCATGCTAAGCACTCTCTTGCACAGTAGGATACAAGGGAAATAGAATTGCGGACAATTTCCCCAACTCGATCCGTGCAAAAAAAGCATGTGAACTCTTGCACTCTCTTTCCGAGGGAATGATATCGAATGGATGTTGTTGAATGATATTTTGCTTCTATAAGGACAGTGTGTTTATTTACATTCCTGTGACGGTGTTTTCCCCTTCGTATCCGCCAAGTTAAAACACACCTATAAGTTCAACACGACTAAATTAAGATTCTTTGGTCTAAAGTGGAAATATGTTTATTTTCTATCAGTTTTATTTCTATTTTTTCTAGATGTAAAAGAATAATGTCCCTACTAGATATAGGTAACATTACGGTGAGCATGTCTTTCCAAGAGGACGAATTATATGTAAGGAAAGGTAATTTTAATTAACGTCGTACTAGGTCAACACAACGGGTTATCGACGACGGTCCGGAATCGATCCTCTAAGGGAAATATCTAATCTATTCCAGGTTCCTTCCCCAGAGCTTTACGAGACGCTTTGTCACACTACAAAGTACCACACCAACCCAACTTGACGAGTTTCGGCCACGACAGATTTAAGGTGCACCAGCCTTCTCTACATCATACGCTAACAAACCCAGTGGCAGAAAGTTTTTGTAGCTGTCTGCGACAAGCGTTTAGAATTTCATAATATGTCTGGAAAATTTATGTGTAATTTTTAGTGGATAAATCATACATTTAACCAGAAATTTTTGTCATTTTATTTGAAACATGGTAAGCATGATGCGCTCGCGTTTATTTTGTTTAGGACTTTTGATGTTATAAATCGTTTCATGATCTCATTTCTTGTAGGATTTCTAAAGTGGGAAGGATAAGAAGAACCATACATGATATTAAAGATGCTTTTAACACTTAACTGCTGTGTCACATAACGTCTCGTAACTAGTGTAGAGGGGTCTATCAGACCACGCTCACTAAAGAGCGTATAAAGTTGATTAATATAATATATTAATGAAAGATTCTTTAGATAATTATTATATATACATTTAAAATTTAGATAATTCAATTCTTAAAATGAAATACATTTTATATATATATTAATATATACACATTAAGTAGATTATATGTCTCTTCAGGCTCAGCTTTCGGACCTATTTTGCAGGACGTTTCAACCCTGTAAACTGTAAAACTATATTGTGTTTTGGTGTTCTAACGGCACGATTAGGTTCCCCCCCCCTCCCCCCGGGCGTCCGTTTTGAAGTTATTTTTTCCGTAGAAATATTATTATTGTGAAGACGCACTAGGAATGTCTTCATCTGCCTGTCGTGTTCGCTTTCAAAAATATTATCCAAAATTTCACTGTCCCAGTACTCTATTTCTGACCAATTATCAACAATATCCTGAATTTCTTTTTGTGTAAGATACACATGTCGTTTTTTAGTAAAGTTTGTTGCCATTTTAAGCTCTCTGCCGAAATTCCCTACTCCAACTTAAACGATTTCATTCAACAAGAACTGTATCGCAAATGCTGTGAAAGGGTCTAAGAGACCACGCGGTAACTGCAAATAGTGTAAAACATCAAATAGTTGGGGCAGCCTAACCATTCTTGGAATGTGGCTTCTGTTTGACGTAGTAGGAAGGTTCTGAATAGGACAGGGATCAATATTCACTTTAAGGTGTGGAAACGAAACGGTGCTGTCAAAAATGACTCGGGGTCTGTGAGACCCATGACAGCAATTGAAGGTTAAAACCTTCAAGTACCTTTATAACCAGAAGGGGCCCATTCAGTTGAATAAAAACCTTCTTATCGTTAGTGCCCGCTTCTTCATCTGTATAATCTCTGGATCTTAGTCTATGTTTCCCAACGACATGAATTACAGACCTCCAAGTTTCGCATACAGCTTCAGAGACTGGCATTGATATAACAAATACAAGAAACTTAATAAATGTAGGAAATCTTCCCCTTTGTTCACGAAGTGCAATTTTAAATGTTTCATATCTGGCGCATCACCCTCCGTAACAGTTTTGTATATTCTACTACACACCCATTCACTGAAGATCTGATATTGAACCACAGAAGGCTCAACAAAAGGAAACACATTTAAAATGTCACTGAAGCTCTCTTCTTTGAGTCCCCTGTTCACTTCTGCTTCATGTATGCCAATATTGGTTTATGGATAAACCAAAAAGTCATAGTTGAACAAAAGACTGCTCTTGTCGATGACGAAAAAAAATGTTGGTTTACCATCTGATTCAGTTGTACAGAAATACACACTGAATTGTTCAATTAGAGATTTCACATAGCTTGATAGGGATAAGAAATTACTTCTTAGCTCATCACCCTTTACTTGCTTTGTGTTGTGATCTAAGACTCTTGGAGCTAATTGGTTTCTCAAGAAGGGTAACATCGCTTGAAAAAAGTGTCCGAAAGTTGATGACAATTTTTTAAATTGTTTTATTAGTGCAGACAAAAACTGTCCGCAAGCGGATTTCATCGTCAGCGACCATGTCGCGGTGTTTCTGCCACTGGGCTAACAAATATCAATAAATTGATCCGGATTCGAACCCGGAACCTTCCGATCTAGAGGCTAGCATCTAAACCACCAGACCGGTTGGTCGGTCGAATTATATGTATTGAAAATGTATGAATCATTAATTTATTGTGAATGTTTTTATTTTCGCAGGGTTAGTCAGTCCCATTTGTACACAATGAATGAGCTCGCAATCCTTTGATCATTAATCCGCTACTTTTCCACGGTATAGTGGTTAAGGTGTTAGCCTCTAGATCGGCAGGTTCCTGGTTTGAATTCGGGTACGGGCATGGATGTTTGTAAGCGTATGGTGTAGAGGCGGCTGGTGCACCTTACATCTGTCGTGGCCGAAAGTCCTCACGTGGGGTTGGCGTGGAAGTTTGGAGAGTGGGGTGCCATCTCGGGTGTTGCTTCGTTATCTGACCGTGGTTCAAAATTACGAGGTGTTGTAATCAGATCTTTCCCTTAAGGGACTGATCCCGGACCGTCGTCAATAGCCCGTTGTGTTGCTCTAGTACGACGTTAACTAAAAATTACCAATTACCGCTACTTTTCCAATCTGGTTTCGAAAGGTAGGTAGGTATTTAATTCACGTCCCACTGGAGCATCAAAACGGTTTATTGGAGACGCACTGGTATCGAACGCGAAAAGAAGGATACGAGGACAATACCACGTAATTTTGAAACACGATCAAATGACGAGGTCACAGCTGATCTTTTACGAGGCACCCTTTTCTGGAAACTTCAACACCACGCCAACGTGGGGACATTTGAGGTCACGACAGATTTAACATTCACCAGGCCCCCTTTGTACACGACGGTCTTTGGTGGAATTCGAACACACCTCCTCTGTATTTCAATCCTTTCATCCGTTTCAACCCTGTTGCTACAGGGCTACCGCAGCTCAGGATTCGAAAGTGAAATAAGGCACTATTGGTTCAATACCTTAAGCGATGTGGAAAACCTACAATGTTGCTGTAGCTATATTTTCAGTTAAAATTTGTATAAAAACGGTAGGTTGGTATTTAATTGATTCCAAACTGGAGTTATTGCTAATATTCCGGATAACCTAGAAATTGCATCTTTTGAACATCAAATAAATGAAATGAAAGTTTACTCTCTGGTACTATTCTGAACATTGGTAATGGTAATTTAAATTAACGTCGTACTAGAGCAACACAACGGGCTATTGACGACGGTCCGGGATCAGTCCCTTAAATCCGAGGACAACACCTCGTAATTTTGAACCACGGTCAGATGTCGAAGCAACACCTGAGCTGGCACCCCACTCTCCAAACTTCCAAACCAACCCAACGTGAGGACGTGAAACCAACCCAGATTTAAGGTGCACCAGCCGCCTCTACACCATACGCTTAGAAACATCCATGCCCGGACCCGGATTCGAACCAGGAACCTTCCGATCTAGATGCTAACACTTTAACCTGTCTGAACATTGAATCAAC
Source organism: Metellina segmentata (assembly GCA_947359465.1). NCBI lineage: Eukaryota > Metazoa > Arthropoda > Arachnida > Araneae > Tetragnathidae > Metellina > Metellina segmentata. The sequence goes on along the minus strand of OX375873.1, from coordinate 127,748,937 downwards.
TTATGATAGTGATCTTTAAAAATAAAACTACCACATAATTTAGAAATGGTAGTTGTACATAATTTAAATATATATTGATCTCTTGAAAATTAATCATGATAAGAAAGAAATTTATACAATATTACATATACATATACACTAACCTACAATAATGGACCGGACAGGAAGATGTGATGATATAAGGGAAATAATACATGCTTCAATAAGGAGATGGTCCCCCACGTTCTGCAATTACAGTAGCAACCCTTCTGGTCATACTTTTAACAAGGTTGTGATACACAGCTGAGTATTTGTGTCCATTCCTGTTGCAAGAATGTCGCCAGTTAGCTGTAGATTTCGGACGAGATTCCCTGATCCGTAAGCGTTGCTCTAACTCGTCCCACAAATGTTTATGGGATGTTGTTGTTTCTTATGCCTACACTGGCAGACCAGAGGAGTGCCAGGCCCGTCGAAGACGGCAACAGGCGAGGGGGGGTGCGCCTTCCATGTTATTGAGCCCCATTGGGAGGAAGTCCAACTTTGCTCGACATACATGACACATCCTTTTTACAGGAAGGTCCCTTTTCATACATCCATTCACTCACACATGTCGTAATTTAGATTCCAATCAGAGGCCGATAACCCCCTGATCAGGTACCCCCAGAGGTATTGATTTGGTATGGGAACATGGGGGACATTGTGACCACGACCTATTTAACGTGCCCCAGTCACCATTAGTGAACACGACGGTCTTTAGCCAGGTCGAAGCGCCGATCTCGAAATCATCAGAATTGTAGGCTCCGCCGAGGACAGAACCCACAACCCTTCTGGTTTATGGGATTTAGGTCGGGACTATGAGCAGATCAGGGACTACGTTTTTACATCCATACCTTGATACCACTGCTTAACAGAGGCTGCAGCATGATATGGAGCATTGTCGTTCTGGAAGTAACATTCGTACATTCCATAATATTGTCAGAGCATAGGAAGAACCTGATTGTCCAAAATGTTCATGCAGGCGTTGGCGTTCAATTGACCAGGAACAACATGCAAAGGTCCCAGGCCATACCACGAAAAACATCCCCAAGCAAGTAGTCAGATTTTATGCAAAACCGCTGACGTTCGATCCATTATTGTAGGGAAGTGTATATAAAGATTATCACAACGTTGATACTAAATACGTTAATTAATTAAAAAGTAAGTATACACTTACATAACTTGAAAAATCCAATTTTTTTTACAATAGATCATTGGTTTGTACCTAAGATCATTTCTGTTCGAAATATTCAGATTAGTCTAATCTTTAATTACCAAATGTACATATGAGCTAACTAGATTGATTTTTTAATTCTAGTTTCGTCAGAAAGACTATCGGAAATTATTACTAATATTATTCTTCATGTTTTGACCCTCAAACAATTGGCTAGGGAGAATAGGTTTTTTATACAATTTTTTCACCAATTCTAAAAAACTAAATATTTTGTCAGAAATGACATAAAAATAAACTATAAATTAATTTCTTAACCAATAATTTTTACTTACAAGTCCAAGCATCTACTGTATTATTTAGATTAAAATCATACAAAGATAATTAAAATAGATCAATTCATTATTGAGTTATCACTGTTTGAATAAAGCATTATATTGCAAAAACAGTTGTTCAGAAATCAAGTTTAAAGTTTGGAAACATGTATGTTTGTACAGGGGTTAGACAAAAAAAAATGGAAACACCTCGTGAAATGCTTGTTTGAAAAGAAATGTTTATTCTAGTGAAATGTGTAGGTCGCGCTGGTGTTTTCGCCTACTGACGCCAACTATACAACGTCGGAAATACGCTGCGCAGGTCAGTCGTTGTCGGGGCACTGTTCTGTGAAGTTATAATTGCAAGACCCATCACTTACCGAATCCTACCGTCCAATCAACCTACTGCCCAATATGGGCAAAACGCTGGAAAAACTTCTACTTTTAAGATTCCATAAATTCGTATCTAATTACAATATACTCAGCACTAAACAACACAGTTTTAGAACCTGACACTAAACAGAACACGCATTAAAGAATATCATTGACAAAATAGACCACAATCAGACAAACCGGAATCACACTTGCATTATTTCACTAAACATTAAATGTGCGTTCGATTCCATGTGGTGGCCCTTTCTATTTGATAAACTACACAAGCATAAATACACGACTCTCAACGTTCGCCCTCTGGTGTGTATAATTGTCCACAGGTTCTGAAAATACCACCTCAATCACCGGATTTAAACTCAATAGAACTCATTCGGAGAGAGCTCGAGGTTGTAGTACGAAGGCACGAAGTTAAAAAGAAAAGCAAACAAAAGAAATTTTAATTATCTAAAAATGGAAGAACATTGATACAGAAATTACGAAAAAAAATTACGAGCTCTATTAATAGACGTTTACAAGCTGTTGTGGGTGCTACAAGGTATCCTACTTAGTAATTTACCGAAATATTACAATACTTACTAATATGTAGAAATTTTTAAAATCTACGAAGACTTTTGTGAGTAAACTTTACTACTTACTTTTATTTTTACTTATTACTAGGGCAACTTTTTTGTTGCAGTAAAAATTAGATACGTTGCATTTATCATTCCCTAAAGTTGCATTTGTTGAAATAAAGTTGCATTTAATTTTGATACACTAAAATCTACAATTATACGTAAAATTTAAAAATAAATAAAAAATGTATTGACAAATATAGAACAACGTTGATGTCGTGGAATTGCCAATCTGGGCAGGTAATTTCTTGAACAATGAAAATCTGCGAACAACCGAGACTGATGTTGCCTTACATTGTTGCAGTAGCAAATACTGCCTCGGGGGGGGGGGGATCATCTCGGGAAAGTTTAGCAATAACCTTCAGGTCATTATTCTTTTCCAATCGGTTTTTTTAAAGATACACTTTAAGGTTGCCAGTATCTTCTTTAAATCCATCGATCTGATATCTTCATACGCTGTCTTGATGTTGTACGCTTTCGATTCGAATTTTTCTACGAGACGAATCAAACATTCGTAGGTCTATTGATTTTCAGCAAATTTTTGGCAGCTCCGGGTTAGGTCACATAATTCTTTTATTACGTAGTCACTGAAACCGCTAGCATTGTCCATTACAGTGGGAAAGTGGGCTGCAATGTACAATGTTGTCCGAAGCCACGTTTCCCAGGGTGTGAGTACTGACTCTGGCTATTGGCCAATGTCTGAAAAGCGGCTTTTCGGAGCTTGTTTTGTACTGTGGATGCCTTAACACAAACGACGAGATTGTCCTGATTTGTGCAAAATCCGCGTACTTTTTCTCAAGTTGTGAAACAATTGTGCCACATAAGTTACTTCGAGCAATCGCGGATAACGCACCTTGAGTGTGTTTCCAGCTGCAGTCATTTTATATACAGTATCGGACAGCAGAAGCGCAAAATTCTTTCGCTCAACATTCAGAGATTTTAAAAAGTCATCTACAAGGCGAACTACATATTGATAATCGATACTCACATTGCAAACTCTGCTGTCGATTACGCAAGTTTCCTCTGGATTACCAAGAGTGCCAACCAATGTAATAAAGTACTTGCCATTTATTTCACTTTCGTCTGTTAGGACACACTTATTTCCATGAACTTGTTTGATCCGTAATACTTTGGCGTTAGCAATATCAGACACACATGATGGAAGGGTTGATTATGAGGGCAAAAATTGAATATTAATTTTATATTAGTTAATTTTAAGCTAATTTTTAAAAAGTTGCAAATAGTTGCATTTATGTAAAAAGTTGCATTTATGCGGAAAGTTGCATTTATGTTGCGGTTATAACTCACTTACAATACATCCCAGGTAGGTGGAATTTTGGTTTTAGTACTTTACATTCAGCGTAAACGTGTAAAAAAAAATTGCATTTGTTGCAAAACGTTGCCCTACGAATTACTTTAAGATTATTGACTTATTACTTTTTGATTATTGATTTTCTAAAAAAGTTTTAATATGTTTTAAAAGTATTTTATGTAGTTTTGTTAAGAACAAATCAAGTAAATTAAAAAATTCCCACTCTGAAATGTTAATTTTTATTGATGTATAGAGTAGTATAAATTGAAATTTGAAAGAGTACGAACACTTTTATAGGAGGCAATGTATTTGATAATTACTTATTTCCTATACATAAGTATTCTAGATAAATTCATGAAAAATACCCTATACAATTAAATGACTTTTAAGAAATATGTTTAATTACTAGCCACTGCGTGGCCAGCACGGCGTTACCCGCTAAAGTTCTTTTCGTGGGTTCAAGTGTGACCACAGCTCGCTAACGCACGCCAACCCCCGGTGAGTGCTACTCATTGTTCTTTGTTTTGCTTCGCAAACAAACTCCACAGGCAACGCTGTGATGGCCTCGAAGTGACTGTTATCAGCAACGTAAATCAAAACACAATATAGAATCGAAAAATTTGGCATGGTTAGCATGGCATTTAAAAGAAAAACCGTTGTGATGTCAGCGGTCGAAAATCACAAAATCCCCTCCGTTTTTATTCGACGTATTTATGACTGCACATTCTGAAAAGAAAGACGAAAAAACTGATACATTTACTAAAAAATGTTTTAGGCCTCAATGGAGTCATCAAATGTCTCATTGGACACACGGACTAAGATCAATGTCATCAATAAGTGAATAGATGAGAGCCTGAAGGGCAAATATGTGCAGGCACATTATAACATCAATGAGACTCTAGTGCCTGCAAAAAAACACCCCTATTGCTGAGGACGGCTTCGACGCCATCACTAGGAGCTTGTCGTGGGGATCACTCTAGAAGTGAATGGAAAAACTGACTATGGACTTTTATACCAATTTTGACTAACCTCTTTGTGACTCATGAACTACGACTCCTATATGTGACAACAGACTTTGGAATAATGATTTTGACACTCATTATTTGACTTTTACTTTCTGGCTGCATTTTCTATTCGATTGAAGGAGCTTAACGTATCGTCGTTTTCACCACACAAGTCTCCAATAGGAATCATCCATAATTTCAAAACTTTTATTCGCATCAAAGCCAGCAATAAATTTACATTATAAACAACAGCCTTTCATATGCCGTTCAATCATTTTAGCATTTTAATTTTAGAACAATAAATATATCCTACCTCCAATCTGTTTGTATTTTTTGTAAATCTTATTCATGGACAAAGCAAGTTTTTCTTGTAGTAAATTACATTATAAGAAAATAAAGTATAATAACTTAAATACAACTATCAATTAATTCATTGTTAAAATAATAGTGTATATATATATATATATATATATATATATATATATATATATATATATATATGCACAACCCTGGAAGAATGGACCGGACAGGAAAATCTGATGGTATAAGGAAATTAATACATGCTTCAATAAGGAGATGGTCCCCCACGTGCTGCAATTACATTAACAACCCTTCTGGGCGTGCATTCAACAAGGTTTTGTTACACAGTTATAGGTATTTGTGTCAATTCCTGCTGCAAGCATGTCGCCAGCTCAGTTGTAGATTTCCAACGTGGTTCCCTGGTCCGTAAGCGTCAGTCTAAGTCGTCCCACAAATGTTCTATGGGGTTTAGATAGGGACTCTGAGCAGGCCAAAGAAGACCTTTTGCATCCATATCTTAACTGACTGCTCTACAGAGGCTTTAACATGACATGGAGCGTTGTTGTCCTGAAAGTAACATTCGTCCATTCCATAAAATTGATAGAGCGTAGGAAGAACCTGATTGTCCAGAATTTTCATGTAGACGTCGGCGATCAATTGACCCTGAACAACATCCAAATGTCCCAGGCCATACCACCAAAAATAACCCCAAACGAGTACACCACCGAACTTGACAGTTGGAAATATGCACTCGTTCTACAGACGTTTTCCTGGTATTCGTCAAACCCAAGAACGCCATTTGACTGGAAGAGCGTGTAGCGTGACTCATCGTTCTATAAAACAGTTTTCCAGTGGTCTACGGTAGGGATGCGATATCGATGTTTTTAACATTGATGCATTGGAGTAGATGTTTTTGTAACAACGATGTTTATACTTGTCGATGTTTTTACGTTATCGATGTTTTATTTAAATTAAAAAAGTACCATTATAAAAATTTTAAAAATAACCACGAAGCATAATTTTATAATCAGCGCATACTGAACATACACTGTATAACAAAGAAATCGAAGCACCAAGAAGGAGTTGTCCGATAGAGACAAAAATTGGTGGATAGGAAAATTATGTACAGAATAGAAACTGATTAAAATTTCAGAACAATTGAATGATTTATTTCAGAGTGACAGTAACGATTTCAATAAGGTGTTGACCCGCCTCTAGCCTGGATGCAAGCTGCCACACGGCGTGGCATAGACCGATAAAGTTCCCGGGTGATCTCCTGCGGTATTTCTTGCCAAATTTGCTCCAATTGTCGAACTACGTCATCAACATTCCCTACCGGATGCAGTCGCCTTCCCATCATATCCCAGATATGCTCGATGGGAGAGAGATCTGGTGATCTGGCTGGCCAAGGAAGTGTTTGACAAGCTTAAAGACAGTTCATAGCAACACGTACCGTATGTGGTCTGGCATTGTCTTGCTGAAAAATGAGCCCAGGGTACTGCGAAATGAACGATAGCTAAACAGGTCTCAGAATGTTGCCCACGTACTGCTGTGCAGTACGTGTAGCTCTAATGATGACCAAAGGGGACCGGCTATCAAGGGAAATGGCACCCCAGACCATAACTCCTTGTCGAGCGCCCGTGTGGCGTGCTATAGTGAAAGCCGGATCGGCACGCTGCACTGAGCGTCTCCAGACACGTCTTCGATGATCGTCAGGACACAGTTGAAAGCGGGATTCGTCGCTAAAGACTATACGTCCCCAGTCAGCATCATTCCATCCTGATCGAGCGAAGCACCACTGTAATCTGGCTCGACAGTGTGCAGGCGTGAGTGGCAGGTGGCGTAACGGTCGGTAGGAGTGTAGATTTCGCTCTCTCAGCCGTCTGTGAATGGTCATAGTGGACACTCGTGTGTGGGTCGCACGACTGATGGTTGATACCAATGAATCAGGCGCTGTGACAGCTGATTTGACAACCACTCTGTCCTCGCGATCTGTTGTGGCCCTACTTCGACCGCTACCATCGTGACGCTGAAATCTGTCATTGTCCACCCACTCTTGCCAGCATCTTCTAATCGCCGCATCGCTTCGACTCATATGACGAGCGATTCTCCGATTTGCCCAACCTGCCTCTTTCAATCTAATGATACGACCTCTTTCAAACTCTGAAAGTTGCTCGTAATGAGCTCGAATCCTGCGGCGATGCATTTTTTCAGTCGTTAAAAGGTATCCTAAATCGCAATGCAGCAGAAATTTTTAACAACAGTTCAAGAAGAACTCCTTATATACATCTGCTGGATGCGCAGTTCCAATGCGCTGGAGATCGCACTATTCATTCATTGGACACCAAATTTTAATCATTTGCATATTTGGTCAAAACATTTTTGTATACGAAATTTCAAAGCAATCGGATGATTCCTTCTTGGTGCGTCGATTTTTTTGTTATAGAGTGTACTTTTAGACCAAAGTCGTCAAGGGTGAAAGGTCTAAAATGAAAGGATGCGACATCGATGTCGATGTTTTCAAAACATTGATGTTTTATAAAAAAAAACATCGATGTATTCGAGCCGATGTCGCATCACGAGTTGCTATACCAGTTTTAAGAAATGGGGGGAAATGTTTCAATACACTGAATTTTAAAAACATCGATGGTTTGGGGGCGATGCAGTATCAACATCGATGTTTCAATTTTTAACATCGATGTTTTGCTGTCGATGTCGGATCACTAAATGCTAAACCAATTTTAAAAAATGGGGGAAAAATTTAAATACACTGAATTTTAAAAACATCGATGTTTTGCTGTCAATGTAGCATCACTAGTTGCTAAACCAGTTTTAAGAAATGGAGGGAAAAGTTCAAATACACTGAATTATAAAAACATCGAGGTTTTCGGGGCGATGTATTAAACATCGATGTTTTAATTTTTAACATCGATGTTTTGCTGTCAATGTCGCATCACTAGTCCACAGACCAGTTCAGAACGTTGCAAACACCAAGCGAGTCTGCCGGGGTGATGTTTGGTTTGTGAGCGGCCACATAGCAGGGCTGCGCTGGCTATCGTTCGGCGGTTTGTGATATCTATCGAAACTGGATAAAACACGAATATTCAAGACAGTTTCTCATTCGTGAATGAAAAGGTTAAATCTTTTTTTACTCTATGTATAGGTAAGCCATAAGGAGCTGGCAAAAGATAAATATTTTAAGGTAAATCTTTCAATCAATGCAGTTTTTGATAAAATGGTAGGACAGGTTTCAGACCTTAGAAATATTTGTATTTACCAATACACTACAACTCAAAACTGAAAAAATCAGCCAAGTTTCAGATGTTCAACTGTTGAAATGGTCATTAGGGACATATCAAGTGTTACATTTAGATTATTTGCCCTTCTCTCTTGGGACATGTAAAGAGTTTCACTATTAGATATCTTTTATGCATTTGAAACGGTTAATTCTAATTTCATACTGATCCCATCATAACAACGTTTCGTAAATTTTTTACTTGTATTGTGTTCATATTTCCAATAAAGGGCATGTCAAAAAGAGCACAATTCTGTCAAATTCAAGCAGTTGTGTTCTTGAACGTCAGAACGATTTTCGCTTGAAACATGTTGATAATTAAGCCTTCGTAGAGCTCTCCGTTCATAACATTGCTCAGTTTCATTCGTGCGGCGAACTCTTTCTTCAGCATTTCTTGTAGCTCTCCGTCGTTTTCATTCGAAGATACACAAATAGCGTCGATTTCGGGTACACGTATGTACGTTAGTGTTTTATATATATAGATTTTCCTTTTTTCGTGAAAACCGCTATTAGCACTGCGTCTCAATTTCTTATTTTTTTGCGCACGTTGTAGCTGTACTTGAATTAATAATCTGATAAATGTTTTTTAAATTATTCTTTAACCGCCTTTAGTGGAAAGATAAATACATTGTGAATAAAAAAAAATCACTCCAGAGGCACAAGGCAAAGCAGCCAAGCCTCAAAATCTGCTTCTCCCAAGGGAAAAGCATCATCTTCTTCTACAGAAAAAATCGTTTGTAACTGCGTCGCTCGTTTATGTACTTATCTGTTTGATCCGTCTAGAATATTCCATGCTAACGTAATTGTTTAATTATATAATTACATAATTAATGCAACAATATACATCTATTTGCAATTAAATGTTCATACATTTAGATCAGTTAGAACTGTAATTGGACTTGATATGTAATAGATAGTAATGATCTTTTAGATAGTAGTTTTAGGTTCTCTTTTATAGGATGGTAATTTTTCATAAAGTTAAAAAGGAATGCAATAATGCATAAAAACATAGGTAGTATAATATCACTAGAGTAAATAAAACTTATGTTAAATGCCGCTACTTTTTGAAACCGATCCATCTTTGACTGAAACATAATTTCAGATAAAACAATTTGCAAATTAGTGTAACAAGACACAAAGAGGAAGCTATTATTAAGCCTGGTATCTTACCGCATTATTGGTGAATTTACCCGGCGTAAACTCAATTAAATATTCCCTCTCATCTGTGTAACATAATTACGATTACTGCAATTAAGTTTTCAAAGTTCCAATGTCTCCCAGAGTGAGTTTATAACATGAAACAGAATCTTCTCTCAAGGCACTCAGCAGTCTTCTTCACTTCACAGGTATGAAGTTATTACATTCGTAGATACATTGTATATTTATTCTTACCAGGATGCTATAAAACATCATGACCAATTATGTTTAGTTTTATTAGCTAGTCATTACTCCTAATAACCACTGACAAAGAACGCATTTAAAAGCTATGGTTAAATCATGCAATAGCATTCGCTTTTTGCTATTAATGGAATCATATTTAAGCAAATATTTGGTGTGATCCATAATTGCATTTCATCATATGCAATGTATATAAAAAAATTAGGAGGATACTTAACTTAAACAGCTGTTGATGAGCATAGTTTATATTGCATTTAGATATTTGTCGTAATTTGAACCATTTATTCATGAAATAAGTTGTCAAAACCAAGACATGAAAATTGTATCCATAAATGTTATCATAAACTATTTATCTAGAGGATTGTGATGAATGCTTTTGTGTAACAATAGATTGAAGAAGTGAGGAAGGGTAGTGCTCTAATGATGGTATCCATCTCATAATATGCTCTTTAAATAGATCTTTGTGTACAGAAAATCTATCAAAATATTCAAACAATTAAAAATTATAAAATGGTGATATTTATTTATTCACAATGTGCACATATACTAAAAACACTCATAGTTTATTTGTTGCATTAGAAAATATCTATGACATCCTTAACTATATTCAGTAGGCAAAATAAAGTTATCTAAATTTAATAATTGTTGGTAACGTTATCATCCTCCGTGTGTATTCTTCCATCTATACTTCAAATATTTGGAAATGAAATATTTGAATTTACTTATTTAGAATGAATATTAATGGCAGTTAACAAGCATCCATTTCACAAGTAAAATTCAGACAATATATTGACTTTATTTTCTATTCGAGAGCAATAGAATTGCTATAATTAATTCAAAAACAAATTTTAAAACTCATTAAACAATGTATGCGTTAGACTTTACCTTTTTTTATAAAGGATAGACAATCCATATTTAACAAAAAGTTAAAACTGAATCTGGCACGCAAACTAACATAAACAAAGGTGAGTGGGCATTTAAAGTGCTTTTCTTAAACTACAATTTTTCGCAATATTAAATTAATTTCATTCTCAACAGTTTAAGCTTTAAGATCAAACTATTTTTCGGAAATATTTTGTTTACAAAACACAATTCCGTTTAAATCAAACAAAAACTCTTTTCCAAACATAAACTTTCCAGGCTTTACTTTTCTCTCAATCCAAAAGCCAATTCTTTTCAGTACATATGCTCTAAATTTATACAGAAGTGAATTTTTATATGGAAACATAAATTTCAATCCCAACTTTATAAAAAAAAAAGGTGTTATGTGTTGTATACATAGTGGGAATTGTTTAGCTGTTCATGTTCAGATAAGTAATTTCCTAATAATTGTGGAAGGTATCAAACAAATACACAAATAAGATATAAAATAAACCTAAGGGTGCACGGTGTTCAATTTGCGAAAATTATTTTGTTCAATAACTTACTCCAGCAAATTTAATAGCATTTAAGTATATAATGCATGACTCGAGCTCTAAAGGCTTATACAAAAAGAACATTTCTCTATTTTTTCCGGTGATATTTCGGAAAAATATATTTCAGTTAAGGAAACACCTCTTACTTCAAAACTCATCGCACTTTAAAAATTAGGACAAATTTAAATATTATAAAAACTTTTACTACGTAGTTTGAGGGTTGTCTTGAACTTAGAACAAAATGTGCTTACATCCGGGATATTTTTACCACTTCTAGAAGGAAAAAGGTAGGTAGTTAATTAACAAAGCACTGGAGCAAAACAACTGGCTATTTGCGAAGGTACGGGATCCAACCCGAAGGGAAAGATCCGAGGAAGTCACTTTGAACCACTGTCAGATGACGAGTTCAACTCTGAGGATGGCACCCCACTCTTCAAACTTTAACACCACGCCAATGTTAGGACATTTGACGCTATGATAGACTGAACGTGTACCAGCCAGCATGTAAAAGGTCTTTGGGATAAATTCAGGTTTACGTGAAATATAAATTATTGGTTATCGTCTGGTTAAGTCAAAACATGCTTTAATAGGGTTTATTTGTTCTACTAGATGGCAAAAGGTAGGAAGTTACTTAACGTCGCACTGGAGCAACATAATGTTCCATTGGCGACGGTACATGATTAATCCTTAAGGACAATACCACATAATTTTGTAGCAGAATCAGATGACGAGATCAATACTCCTAACGTCTCCCCCTCAACAAACTTCCACGCAACGTCAACGAGAAAACATTTGACACTATGGTAGACTGAACATGTCCCAGCCCTGAGATACACGATGGTTCTTAGTTGTACCAATATGCAAACTCACAACCCTCCGGTTGCTAAACCGCTGAAGGAGTCGTTCGTTTTCTAATGTAGCGTTGATGGATATTTGTCTTTAATTAGAAGTTCAGCTTATAGACACTGCTAACATATTTATGACCTATTATCGACGTTCTCTCCATTGATAAAATGTTTTTGTTATTAACAACATAATGATTCCAATATAGTTCAAAGAAGAAATCTTAAGAAAATATCCGAGTGTATAATGTGAGAATAACTAATGTTTCAGTAGGTATTCAAATATTCTGATTATTCAATGTTTTATGTTCATTTCTAAACTGCTGGTTGTTTACGTGAATAATTCTACCTTTGGTTTTATTAATATTTAACAGTTAATTTGCATCGGTAATATTTACCACTATTGTATATTTATTATTTCGTAGCGTAGTTAGAGCAATGCGACATTTGCTATCTCTCGTGTCAGCTATCCTCAACGTGATTATTAAACGAACTGTCACGTAAAATTTATTTGACTTTTCTTCCATAAAATCTAAATTGCATTACATTTGGAAAATATACTATCGTATGGCCATGCATTTTGGTATAAAGAAAGATTATTTGTTGTGTTTTATGAATAAAATTATATGGTTTTCTGGAAAAAACATGAATGATCACAAATCTCTGGTTGGTAAAAAAGGACATACATTGTAAGGGTTCAGTATTGACATTTTCTTGCTAACTTTTTATACCTTTATTAGCAAAATAGTGAGTATAACATATTAATCACAAAAATAATAAATTCAATAAAAATCGATTATTTATAGAAATTGGGTACATTTGACAAAGTGATTTCAGTAATCAGTAGTGTACGATCCTTTTAAATTAAAGAACCATTAGTATGCCTTTAGCCCTTATTCATGCATAAAAAAACTAATATTAAAAAATATTTTAATTATTATTTTCATATTAATGCAACTAAATGAAATTTGTAAATTGTTAAAGATATTTCGAATACCTCTCGATTCACCCATGGAGGCGTTTACAGGCTTGCAGTTAGGCAATCTAGTGTTTATTATCTACTACTAGATGTATGACATCTATGTATGCATGTATCACCTGAATCTTGAACCCTGCAGGACTTAAATCTGGCCAGTTTTGATCTTCTTCATCAGTGAATCCCTTTCCCGAGTTTCCTACTTGGATTTTAATTCCCCTTGGAATAATAGGACACTTTTGTCTCGACGAGATAATTATCGATCTCATCATTAACTAACTGACTAGATCGTGGATGACATATCTCGTCATTAACACAACTGACCAGATCGAGGACGAGATATATCGTCATTAACACAACTAATCAGTTCGTGGACGAGATTTCTCGACATTAATATAACTGATCATATTGAGGACGATATATCTCACCATTAACATAACTGACCAGGTCTTAGACGAGATACCTCGTCATTAACCTAACTGACCATTTCACGGACTAGAAATCTTGTCATTAACATAGCTGACCATATCATGGACGCGATATCTCGTTATTGACATAACTGACTAGATCGTGGACGAGATATCACGGCATTAACATAACTGACTAGATCGTGGACAAAATATCTCGTTGTTAACATAACTGACTACATGGTGGACGATATAACTCGTCATTAACAATAACAGACCAGATCGTGAACTAGATACCTCGTCTATAACACAATTGATCAGATCCTGGACGAGATATCTTATCATTAACATAACTGACCAGATCATCGACGAAATGTCTCGTCATTACCTCAACTGACCATTTCGGGGACGAGATATCTCGTCATTAATACAACTAACCAGTTCGTGGACGAGATTTCTCGTCATTAATATAACTGATCATATTGAGGACGATATATCTCACCATTAACATAACTGACCAGGTTTTAGACGAGATACCTAGTCATTAATCCAACTGACCAGTTCGCGGACTAGAAATCTTGTCATTAACATAGCTGACCAGATCATGGACGCGATATCTCGTTATTGACATAACTGACTAGATCGTGGACGATATATCACGGCATTAACATAACTGTCTAGATCGTGGACGAAATATCTCGTTGTTAACATAACTGACTACATGGTGGACGAGATAACTCGTCATTAACAATAACAGACCATATCGTGAACTAGATACCTCGTCTATAACACAATTGATCAGATCCTGGACGAGATATCTTATCATTAACATAACTGACTAGATCATCGACGAGATGTCTCGTCATTACCTCAACTGACCAGTTCGGGGACAAGATATCTCGTCATTAACATATCTTCCCAGATCATGGATGAGATGTCTCATCGGATCTACTTGGAGAGTTAAAAAACTTGATCCTGTAGCGATGCCTTTCATCTTTTTTTAGGGATCTCGGTTGGAAGAGCAACTGGAGGGTTGTTGGTAATAATTCAACCAAAGACCGTCGTGAATAAAGGGGGTTGGTGCATGTTAAATCTGTCGTGGCCTCAAATGTCCTCATATTGGCTTGAAGTGGAAGTTTGGAGAGTGGGTTCCAAGCTCAGGTGTTCACCTCGTCATCTGACTATGGTTCAAAATACCGTGGCGGCGTTCTCGGAGACTTTTCCCTTCGTGTTTGATCTCCGCAAAGTATTTGTATTGTTTTTTAGCATGTTTCTTGATATTCCTTATTTTCGTTGTTCACAAGTTAACGAAATGTGTTCAAATGATTCATATTATATAGTTTTTGATTTTGGAAATGCAAAAGGAATTGTAAACTGATGCGTTATCGTCACATCTAATTGCCATTTTGATTTTCTGGACCAAAACCTCTAGAATTGCCGGACCACGTCAACCTAGCTTTCAAGTACAACTTAAAAGCACTTCTGATGTACACGAATCATGAATATAGTTTTCTCCCTCTAATGCCAGCTTATGGATGCGTGAATTGTTCCTCCCTATATCTGAAAGCAAATCAATATCTATTTCATATTTAATAACACATAAGTCTTGAATTCATAAGCCGACTAACCGTTATAGTGGTTAACGTGTTAGCCTCTAGATCGGTAGTTTCCTGGTTCGAATCCAGGTCCGGGCATGAATGTTTGTAAGCGTATGGTGTAGAGGCGGCTGGTGCACCTTAAATCTGTCGTGGCGGAAAGTTCTCACGTAGGGTTGATGTGGAATTTTAGAGAGTGGGGTGCTAGCTCATGTGTTGCTTCATGATCTGACCGTGGTTCAAAATTACGAGGTATTATCCTCGGATCTTTCCCATAAGGGATTGATTTCGGACCGTCGTCAATAGTCCGTTGTGTTACTCTAGTACAACGTTATTACCAATTACTTGAATTCATCAAAGCACTCGTGTTTTCTCATTTATGTTTTCAATATGACCATTTATAAGTTTGTATCTTTTTCAACAAAAACAAGTTAAGACAGTTTACATTTAAATGCACTAAGTTTGTCTTCAATTTGTATAAGGAAGCAAATAGAATAAAAGTACCTGAGCAGTGTAGAAAAAAATTTATACAGTTCAGTTGTGTTATATAGTTAGTTAAACTTGGGATTAAACTGAAATAGCTTCTAACTTGACGCATTTCAATAAAATCATCCATTCTCTGTACACCACCATAATCATCCTTTTCTAAACTAAATATAAATCCCTCTTTAATTTAATTCTTTGCGTATCTTGCGATAATTATGTCAAACAAAAGACATTCCTTTCCAGAAAAATAAGCGATTTGAGTTTAAAAATAACATAATAATGTTTCCTCGAACGTATTGCAGTCATTTGATTGAACACGAAGTACTTTTCTCTTAAATGATGTTTGTTTCATTATTTTCAATATTTTTTTAATTCATATCCGTACACTGAAAACGCCGATAAGTCTTTGTCTTGGATTTCATTAATGACAGTGAACAGGGGGTGGTTCAGTCAATTTATACGTAGCTTTGTCGAACCGGATGATTTGACATTTTTAATAGTGTACTTACTCAAGCGAATAAGCTACTCTTTTTTACATGTTTAATGATCAATCCAATGTGCTTCACTACTAATGGGATAAAAGGATTTTGCTACTGAACGCTCTTCCAGAAACAAACAGAAAGACCTTCATTTTTATGTATACTTTCCCAATGTTCTTTTACATTGTGTCAATATCAATATTATGTTGCAAACCATCGGGTATTTAATTTATAAAACAAATGAAATATTACACTTTGAATTAACTCTCTAGTTTTATATTGCGTTTTACTTTCTTTTTTACTGTATGCTATTTTTACTTGACTGATATTTACATACTGATGTGGAAAACATTCGTTGAAAACATTACACTTTTAAGTAATCGGTTTCGGGAAACATTAATTTAGAAATAACAGAAAAGACGTAGTTTGTGTTTTTTAATCGTCTCACAGGGATCTTATTTCAATAAATATTTGTTTTTACCTGAAGGTCCTTAAAAATGTTTATCATATAAAAACAAGAAATTTCCAACTTTTTGGCCCTTTTAAATATCCTGAAGCAGATTTATTCATATTTTGCTTTCAAACAACGTAGATTGAATTCAAAAACCCCGAAAATTTCATTGTTCCATTGTTTCTGCCGAACATCTTTTTCGGCAATAGGAAAAATAAGTAAAATTAGTTCCCTTCCATTGGATCATGCAAGCACACACAAGTCAACAAGCCTGGAGCAGAAAAGCGAGCATGTATGACCTAATTTACCCTTTATTGCACTAGTTCCAACGTGTTTTCTTCACAAATCAAAAGTTTCCATCATAAATGTACCACTGTAAAAATAGCGATGAAAACAGCGTTAGAGCAAATAACATTTTTTCTAGTGAATTTCGGAGTTTTCAGAAATGCAGATATTTACCATTGTTCTGAAGTTCAGACATTTGAATTTCCTGTAATTGCATCCTATACATATACTTTCCAGTCATGAATAAATATCTGATTCTTGGAAGGACACACAAATGATTAGTACTGCGACCTATATACAAACCATATGCACCAGTCACGCCCCCTGTATTCAGTATTAAAAAAGTAGAACGGAGAGCTGGATTTAAGCCTTATAATATTTTTTCGTTGGTCCTTCGTAAATGATACCTCTTTGTGAAATACGACAGTAGTACCAGCAAATTTCTCAGTATGACACAAGAAGAATTGTGGCTTAAGAAGATGGGGTTATGCCTCCGAAAATTCGGTACTTGTGTTGGACGAAATCAAGCCAGTGATGTGAAAAAGGAATCGGTGGGTGAAGGGAGAGGACGAACTGACCCCGACGCGAAAGATTTAAGCAGCCTCGTCACAACAGAGGACGAGAGGACAGACATCTTGAAGACATAGTTATTACTATATTGGTATTGGTAATCAATTCACACTGGAGCGTTGGCCCTTTGTAAAAGAAGTTTAATGATACCTCGTTGTAAAATACGGCAGTAGTACGAGCAAGTTTCTGAGTTTGACACTTGAAGAATTGTGGCTTAAAAAGATGGGTTATGCCTCCGAAAATTGGGACTTGTGTTGGACGAAATCAAGCCAGTGATGTGAATAAAGGAATCAGGTGGTGAAGGGAGAGGACGAACTGACCACGTCTCGAACGATTTAAGCAGCCTCGTCACAACAGAGAGCGAGAGGACAGACATCTTGAAGACATAGTTATTACTATATTAGTATTGGTAATCAAGTCACACTGGAGCGTTGGTCCTTTGTAAATGAAGCTTAATGATACCTCGTTGTAAAATACGGCAGTAGTACGAGCAAGTTTCTGAGTTTGACACTAGAAGAATTGTGGCTTAAAAAGATGAGGTTATGCCTCCGAAAATTGGGACTTGTGTTGGACGAAATCAAGCCAGTGATGTGAATAAAGGAATCAGGTGGTGAAGGGAGAGGACGAACTGACCACGTCTCGAACGATTTAAGCAGCCTCGTCACAACAGAGAGCGAGAGGACAGACATCTTGAAGACATAGTTATTACTACATTAGTATTGGTAATCAAGTCACACTGGAGCGTTGGTCCTTTTTAAATGAAGCTTAATGATACCTCGTTGTAAAATACGGCAGTAGTACGAGCAAGTTTCTGAGTTTGACACTAGAAGAATTGTGGCTTAAAAAGATGGGTTATGCCTCCGAAAATTGGGACTTGTGTTGGACGAAATCAAGCCAGTGATGTGAATAAAGGAATCAGGTGGTGAAGGGAGAGGACGAACTGACCACGTCTCGAACGATTTAAGCAGCCTCGTCACAACAGAGAGCGAGAGGACAGACATCTTGAAGACATAGTTATTACTATATTAGTATTGGTAATCAAGTCACACTGGAGCGTTGGTCCTTTGTAAATGAAGCTTAATGATTCCTCGTTGTAAAATACGGCAGTAGTACTAGCAAGTTTCTGAGTTTGACACTAGAAGAATTGTGGCTTAAAAAGATGAGGTTATGCCTCCGAAAATTGGGATTTGTGTTGGACGAAATCAAGCCAGTGATGCGAATAAGGAATCGGGGGGTGAAGGGAGAGAACGAACTGACTCCGACTCGAACGATTTAAGCAACCTCGTCACTACAGAGAACGAGACGACAGACATCTTTAAGAGATAGTTATTACTCTATTGGTATTGTTAATCAAGTCACACAGAAGCAACACAGCGGGCTAATGAGGCGTTCCTCGACGTTTAAGGAAAGATGTAAGGACAACATCACGCAATTTTGAACGGTCGGGTGACGAAGCCAGCACTTGAGCTGGTATCACTCTTTAAGCTTCCAGAGCACGCAGATGTGAAGACATTTGAGGCCACGACAGATTTATTGTGCTCCAGTTACCCTTTTATACAATGAGCTTTGGCTGAACATATTTTCGAACTCGCAACCCTCCCATTGTTCATCCGTAACTCTTCTAACCGCGTCCCCATGACTATTACGAATCATAGTGCAACATCAAAAGCCCTAGCTCACAAATTAGGATGCGTTGTACAATAAACTTTGTCAGCACGTACAGTTCGTCGAGAATTTAATCGTGGCATATATTGCTTCGACAACTTTGATTATTCGGTACAGCTGCAGTATACGTTTATAGCGGTGGGAACGGACTTTGTTATTTTTTTGCGGACTTTAGGTAGCGAGTTACGGTAGGTTAAGGCAACCCGTCTGTATATATGGTTATTACGGTTTTCATGGAAACCTCGCCAAACAGAAAGTTTTAATTTTTATTTTGATTATTCTAGAAAGTTCTTTCAAAATCCGTTAAAGTCGTTCGATTGCATTGGTCCTTTAAATTTTTTTTATTTGATTTCATTGGTTTATTCAATGGTTTTTCGCCCGGTGTGGAATTTTCTTTGTAATAATTTTTTTGACTGTACAGTTCTGACGTATCAGGTTGTATTGTTTCTTGCATTCCGTTATAACTAATTACTTACTTTTGAAAAACATTTCAGTTTAAGCTTATTACTTTTTTTGGACGTTTTATAAAATATATTTTTCAAAATGTTCACAAATGTGTTTTGGAGCATTCATATTCTGTTGTAAAAAGAACTTTCTTTTGTAAAAAAATTTCAGATTAAGCTTATTACTTTTTATGGACATTTCAAATATCTATTTTTCAAAACGTTCACAAATGTGTTTAGGATCTTTCACATTCCGTTGTAAAAAGAAAAATATTTGTGAAAGAAAAAAGATTTTTTAAATAATTATATCCTTGGCAACTTTAGAAGTGCGCCAAAAAAATCGCAAAGGCGTTGCTAACGCTATAAACGTAGACTGCAGCTGTATCGATTCTTCTCCAGCAATGATGCCTAGAACGCGGTACTAACTACTACTAACACCCACACACTCCTGTGCCTAGTGTCATGAGCCACTTTTAGAACGCGGCACGTATGCACAAATTGCACAACTTATTTTCGTAAAAATTTCCATTCTACAAAACTACGATGGTTGTATCAGAGTCCGGCAGCACCACGGCAATTGATTTAATTACATCTAGTCAATATACACTACCCTACAATAATGGACCGGACACCATCGGATTTTCATAAAATCCGACTACTTGTGTGGGGGTGTTTTTCGTGGTATGGCCTGGGACCTTTGCATGTTATTCCCGGTCAATTCAACACCGACGCCTACATGAACATTTTGGACATTCAGGTTCTTCCTACGCTCTGGAAATTTTATGGAATGGACGAATGTTACTTCAAGGACGATAACGCTTCATGTCATGTTGTAGAATCTGTCAAGCAGTGGTGTCAAGATATGGATGTAAAACGTCTTCCCTGGCCTTCTCATTATCCCAACCTAAACCCCATAGAACATTTCGGAGACGAGTTAGAGCGACGCTTACGGACCAGGGAACCACGTCCGAAATCTACAGCTGAGGTAGCAACATTCTTGCAGCAGAAGTGGACACAAATACCCATAGTTGTGTATCAAAACCATGTAAAAAGTATACCCAGAAGGGTTGCTAGTGTAATTGCAGCACGATGGGGACCACCGCCGATTAAAGCAGGTATTCTCTCTATTATACCATCACATCTTTCTGTCAGGTCTATTTTTGTAGGGTAGTGTAGTATGCGCCGTTCTGTTCTGTTACCTTTTTCCATCTCTCCGGCAGCCGCATCAATCATCCCGCGCTCATACAACTTCTGAGGTTTCTGGCTAATGAACGGATACCGGTAACCTAACTTTCCCACTTACTTATTGCACGTGGAATCGTCAATGGCACCCTCGCCCGACACGACACACATAATATTTTACGTCTGCGAAGCATTCTTGCCTTTTCGGAAACAGAAAGCATAATAGCTCGAAAACGCTCCTTACTTTCTACCATTTTGACTGCTTAATAAAATTGATGCAACACGACTCAATAACCTAATTTTTTTCCCCAAGTATTCGCTGAAATTCCTTCTTTCAAAAATCAAAACTTAACACGCGTGAAGTAGATAGAAATTAGGTGTTCCTATGCAGTGGGGCACATTCCTAATTTGGTATTTTCTTAATTAACGTCGTACTAAAGCAACACAACGGGTTATCCGGGATCAATCCCCTAAGGGAAAGATCCGATGACAACACCACGTAAATTTTAACCACAGTCAGATGACCACGCAACACCCCCTGAGCCGGCTCCCCACTCTTCAAACTTCCACATCAACCCAACGTGAGGACTCTCGGCCACGATAGATTTAAGGTGCACCAGCCACTTCTACACCATGCGCTTACAAACATCGATGCACTGACCCGGATTGAAACCAGGAAGCTTCCGATCTAGAGGCTAGCACCTTAACCACCAGACCGGTGGGTCCACGGGCATATTGTACCAAAGATATGACGAACTTTTGCAACAGACCACTACATCTCCATACCGGTCCCTTGGCGTTAAAGTATAAGGTACCATTGGATACAATTCATGCATCCACCTACTAATCATTGCGTGTATACTCAAAAGCCACCTCTACATCGCTGAAGTTTTGGAGCGTGCTATCTTACCTCGTCTTCAGGGATTACTTCCAGACAGTTTTCAACAGGATAATGCGGAATCGCACGTGGCATGTAACGTACATCAGCATCTCAATCTCCACCAGATTTCATTTCTTTTGTGCCCCGTTCATCAAATCTGTCATCCATCGAACACGTCTGCTGATGATCGCCCAACGACTTAAGACACCAGACCACCCGCTGATGAAGTTTAGAAACATTTGGAAGCAGCATGAACTGACGTTCCCAAAACAGACATCCAAAGCTTCTATCGATGCAGAAACGTGTAGCAGCGGTTATTTATTGTCGACCATGGTACCTACACAAAATACTGATTTCTTCGTGTTCCACAAGTCGAACAGAGCTACGATTTTGCCTTATTTATATATGTAAACAAATAGGGGTTGGTTTTTTATTCCTAGATATGATAAAATTTGCGTCACTTAAATGGTCAACTTAAATACCTAAATACGTATCATTATCGCTTCAGCCATATCTATGTTTGAAAGAATTATCCCATGGATTGAAAAATTATCAATCATTTCTTGTTTCGATTTATTAAATTGAAGAAAGAAAAATTCCGAGTAATATGGGACATATACTCTATAGCAAAAAAAAAATCGACGCATTAAGAAGGTGCAGAATCATATATGTTCCGGGCTCGATCAACTTAGAACGATGCTAACTGGGGAATTATAGTCTTTAGTGACGAGTCCCGTTTCCAACTGTGTCCTGACGAAAACCGCATATGTCTCTGGAGACGTACAGGGCAGCGTGAAGATCTTTCCCTTCTATCGCACGCCACACATGTCCACAATAGGGGTTATGGTCTGGGTTGCCATCTTTGATAGACGCACCCCTTTGGTTGTCATTTCTGACACACTTACATCACACCGTTACGTAGTCGACATTCTACGACCGGTTGTCTTATCGTTCCTTTTGAGACATTACGGACTTTTCAACAAGATAATGCTCTGCTGCATATTACATACCTTTACTGGAGTAGAAGACATGGGGAAATTTTAAGCACGCTGATTCGTTGGTTTCAATTGTAAGCCCTTTGATTCGTCGGTTTCTCACCTCGTGATATATGACGTCACTCATAGTGCGCCACTGCGCATGAGTGAGAAGTATCAATATTTATTTGCAATGGCGTCTAGTGCTCAGTCCGTTACATTATGATTCATCAGTGGAGGTTTTATTAATGATTCGCAATTAACTGTTCTGAGTACCTTATACAATAGACAGTGCACATTTTCAAGATTACAATAAACTTTCTTTTAATTCGAAAACATAGGTATGTTTATACAATTCTGTACCTCAGAGTAATCGTATATGAAAATTTTTCGATTGTAGGGTTTTCATTGTAAGTGGCATTTAAACAATTGTAAGTAAGCAACGATTTATTTGAATTCAAAGCATTTATCTTTCTTAATGTAAAGAAAAAGCCGTTTAAAATTACTTGATTTTTGTACTGTAAAATTTTCCAAGTGTCAGTTACGATAGTTTACCCCTGAGGTACAGAATTATAATTACATTTCACAGTTCATAGGCATTTAAATATTTTGGTTTTCGACAAATGCATCCATTTCTCGTGACAGTTACATTCGAATTATTACTAGACATTGTTTTGTTAGGTATATCATCACGTTATCATCACGTTATATGTTCGAAATCACTACAATCGTTGTATTCAGGACACTTGGATCGTTGGACACTTGGGTCATTGAACAGAATAGAAGGTGAAAACAGGGGACTTTTTCGTTATTACTGGGGATGTGTTGTATGGATTCGTTATTTATGTTGCAGAGGTTTTGCTATGTGGATTTTAAGAGAGGTAATTTTAAGATAGTGTCTTATATATTTCGGTGTTTCGCTGAAATCACCTCTTTGGAGATGGTTCTGAGGGTGGTATAATAGATTAGAGGATTTCAAGGGTTTTGATGTTATTAATATTTGTAGATCCCCATATTTGGCTTGCGTAGGCGATGAATTCTTCGCACGGCAGCTAATGTAGCTACGAAATAATGACAATACGAAGAACGGGAGTTGTATGAGATGTGTGAACTTTCGGATCTTGCAAACCTTGTTACATTGTTTTCATGTTTATATTTACTAAATAGCACGGAATTGGTTTGCACTGCGGATTTAATAGGATTATTAAGGTTCCCATATTGTATGTAAACATGAACAAGCAAAAAATGTGTGTATTCACGATGTTTTGTGAAAATAGTACTTCCGATTGAAATGGAGCAGTATAAAGATTTTTTTATTTCGCAAACATTTCAAAATTCGAAAAAAATGTGGTCTTGAGTATTTTTTAAGTCATTAAATCACATCCATCATAAAACCATAGAAGTAATTAAAAATGTGATCAGTAGGTGCTAATTAAATCCTTCGATACCAATTATTTAACAAAAAAAAATAGTTAGTCATACCAAAAGCTCTATTATAACCCCAAAAATAGTATTTCTTAAAGTAATACCAATTATTAAATTAGAGATGGCTAATGTCTCACCTGCTTTCGTTTGCTACCGGCTTTCACTAGAAACTTAGTATCGAGTGCACGTGAAGGCATCACGTACTATTTATGATGTCACGTAGTGACGTCATAAATAGTACAGGATATACTATTCACGTCTATGACGTCACGTAGTGACGACATAGACGACAATTTGAAACTAACGAATCAGCCGGCTGAAAATTTCCCCATGTCTTCTCCTCCAATAAAGGTTGGTAAAATGCTGCCCGGGAGCACACGGCACGTGTTGCTATGAAATGTCCTCAAGCTTTCCCAACACTTCCTTGGTCAGCTAGGTCTCATCTCTCTCTCTCATTGAGAACATTTGGGACGTTATAGGAAGTCGATTGCAACCATCGCAGAATCCCCTTTAGCCCGACAGTTGGAGACAATTTGGCAAGAAATTCCGCAGGACACCATCCGAGAATTTAGAGTGTAAACGTTTTTTTGTTATAGAGTGTAAATGAATAGTTGGGGATCAGATCATATTCGATGTATACCAGGCCTCGAAATAGATTTTTTACTACAGGTGCACTTTGTTCACCTAAATTTTTAAATTTTGTGAACGGGTTATATTTTAGGTGCATATTTAAAAAAAAACGTAATTTAAAAGCATTAATGTAATGTAAAGTACTCTATTAGTTGAGTATGTTTATATAGGTAAGTAGTAGATAGTAAATAAAAATATTTAAACACCTACATTCTCCCTTCTTTACGGCGCACGGCTGTCGTTACAGTCGCTTTAACAGAGTCATCTGGAAAATGTTTCGATCATCGGAAAGTTCTGGTGGCAGTGAAACATGTAAACCTTCCTAATGTATAAACCCGCTAACCATAATGTATAAATCGCTGAGCCGTAAGCTCAGCGATTTTGTTATTGCATAGTGTGTATTTAGGAATTTTAATTACACTCCTTTAGAGCGAGAAAGGTCGATACTAATATTTAGTTCAAACATCAAAATAAGAAAAAAACACGTCCCCCCCCCTTTTTTTTTGTTTTTTAACGTTAGGCGTGCACTTAGCGGGAAAGAATTAGGTGCACAATTTTATTTTCATGTGCATCCGGGTATTTCGAGCCTTGATGTACACTCCATTCTGGTAGCGGCGGTTAGGGCTGGTTATTTGTGGTTTCATAGCGCAAGGTAACAATGGTTAATGGACCAAATAAGTTGAGATGGGTAATATACGTTGCTTTAAAAACCACACAAAAAGAAATGAAGTGCATAAAAGTTAACTGTGAAAAAGAATTTAAGCTTAAATTTCAACACCATGAATAGAGCGTACAGCTACCATCAAGGAATGGTAGTTCAATATGGTACAAAGCAAAGGTCTTATACCCTTACTATATGAAATTACAGTCAATGTGTGTGTTATTATGAACAACAGTTGAAGCTTGTTATCAAAATAGATATTAATCCTGCTGGTGTTTGTCTCGACGAGGTATATACCTGATATTGGTATACGAGGTATCACATCAGAAAGCAAGACCTCACCAGATTTTGGTCTTGTTATCACAAAAAAAAATCCTCAGTATCTTTATGACGATATATATCGTCATTAGCAAAATTGGTCCGATCTTGATGGACGAGATATATCGTCGGAACCACTTGGAGCGTTAAATGTTAAACTATCATTTAAACTGCAGCTTGGTTGATTTGCGAGTTGTATGGCTTATTTGGTCCTTCTGCTCCAGACATAGGGCATACAATATCAAGTAGTATAGACACACACAGTGAACAATCTACCAACACAGAAAATATAAAAACGCTCAGGGAGAAATCGAATCTCTGCGCAACCTTCAATTCGCAGTTTACTAGCGCAGTGACCATACCCACTGAGTCACGGCAGTCCCTCTAAACTGATAGCACAATTTTGGATTATAACAAATCTAATCCGTCAATATATTTCTACCGGCAGACCAACCGGTATGTGGTTAAGGTGTTAGCCTCTAGATCGGAAGGTGCCTGGTTTGAATCCGGGTTAGTGCATGGATGTTTGTAAGCGGGTGTAGAGGCGGCCGGTGCACCTTAAATCTGTCGTAGTCGAAAGTCGTCAAGTTGGGTTGGTGTGGAAGTTTGGAGAGTGGTGTTTAAGCTCAGATGCTGCCTCGTCATCTGACCATGTTTCAAAATTACGTCGCGATACACCGAATGGCTTAGGCTGGGACGGTGGTAACTAGTTGAATATATACTTCTGCAGAATTAAATGCCAGGAATAGGACGATAGCATACAAGTTTAGATAGCCCGACTGGGGAAAATCCACCGATATAGCCAGCTGTGATTACCATAGATATCCCCGTAGAAAAGATTGATCGCTAGAGTGCAATCACTTTGAGGCTGCTTCGTGGGTATTGACTAAGATCCAGATCCAGACGTATTTGAAGATCATTATGCAGAAAGACGACTCATAGTGAATGGATCGAACTAGTCGAAGTCCCTTACAAATACACTTTATGATTTAATGTCAGAGTTAGGTTCGAAAACTGAGGTAGTTTCAGCTGAGTGTATATAATAGTTATATAGGTGCCTAATACTCACATCGTATGAGTTAGGTACATAGTAGTTTAAGTGGAGTATTATACACATAAATTATATAGATCTTAGTATTCATATAGTGAAAGTTATCTATGTCCTAGTACTTATATAGTAAGAGTTAGGTGTATAATACTTTAAGCAGAGTATCCTACACGTACAAAGTTATGTACAGGGTGATTCTACGGTCATGGGACAAACTTGGAGGGGTGGTACAGCCTACTAAAACACACATTTTTTGTTTAAGAATGTAGGGTCGGTAGTGACGCGTGGAGTCACGAACACAAAAATATGAGACATGAACAGAAAAACATTGTTTATTTACAACTTCATTGCTAAGTGCTTCTTTGCAGCAATGTTTATAATAAATGCTCAAAATTGCGCCCACGAACATTAATACAAATTCGACAGCTGTGATTAGCTGGCAATGCTGTGGATAGAGGACAGCAGTGTGCCTGGCCATTCGTGATCTGATGCATCTGCGTGAAAATGTCATTTGCAACTGTACTGTCGGCTTTGATGGGAGATTTTACAAATAGTGAAAAGGCGGACCTACTGTTAAGTTGCTTTTCAGTTGAAATGAATGCAACTAGTAGTTCCTGGGAAATTCCACTTTATTGGTGTCCAGTTAAATAGGCAAAATCAGCTTTACCTGGGGAACCGCTGGATCATGACAAGAGACCGAGACTTTCCGTCAGAAGAAGAGGGAATGGATTCGCCGGGAACCTATGGACATCAGTCGTAAGAGCTGGGCATCACTGGTGTATCGCATCCGGAGATGTCGTTCGGGTCGCCCTTGCTTTTCAGGAACAGCCCAGTCCGGTCCGCTTCCCTTCGTCGTCTCGTGTCGTCTCCTCCTTCTTAGGCCAGCCAGAAAGGGGTCGAAGCACCCCCTTCTCGTTAGGACAAGAGCTTCGTTTCACCTCGACTCTCGCCAATCCAGCGGGAATCCCCAAGTTCCGCACATACATAGGAGGAAGTGAGGGCCTTCGGAAATCGTAACGTAACATAAATATCCCCCTTCTACGAAGAAAAATTTCACAGAAATTTTTTTTTTCATGTAACACAACATTTGAATGATAGTGAAAGATGTCCAGCCTTAAATTTAAAAAAAAAGTCACTTCTTTTCATGTGTTTAAATTGCCTACATTGGCAACTGTTGATCTTCGACAAATCACATTTTTCAAGCAACGAAAGTGAGGGCCTTCGGAAATCGTAACGTAACAGTACGGTGCTGCTAATGGGAACGGCAGAGCAACGCTACGGCTGTATCAGGAACGTTTTCCGTATGCCGAACCATAAAATGTTTAAGCATTTGTATCGGCACCGTTGTGAAAATAGTTCATTCATCGCCAGCTCTGACTCAATAAAGGACCTGATTGCTCGACTTTCCATTACTGATGCAAGCAAGCCCTAAATGCTTGGCATCTTTGGAACCTGTTCGACAATCACTCCTTCGACGCTACCAAGCATGTATTACTGTTAGTGGTCGCAATTTCGAGCATTTATTGTAAACATTGCTGCAAAGAAGCAATATGCAAAGATGTTGTAAATGAACAATGTTTTTCTGTTCATGTCTCATTTTTTGTGTTCGTGCCTCCACGTGTCGCTTCAGACCCTATATTCCAAAACGAAAAATGTGTGTTTTAGTAAGCTGTACTACCCCTCCAAGTTTGTCCCATGACCGTAGAATCCCCCTGTAGATATCTAGTACTTATATCATAAGAGTTATATATATTTTAGTACTTCCATCACAAGAGTAGAGAGCACAGTATTTTATTGATGCAAATGTTCGCCCAATTTTTGCCGCTAAATGACATTGTATCGCAAAACCGAAATGTTTTCTACTTCACACGAGTCAAGTTTGGATTTTATTTAAGAGGGAATATCAACGAATAGTTGAAAAAAAATTGTATTATTATATTGTGTTTTTTAAATTTTGTTTAGCATTAAAAATGGCAGAAGATGAGGAGCATTTTGGACATATCGCACGCTGGCAAGAAAAATGACACAACTCAAAATTGCGGAATTTGAGAAGCATCAACTTAAAGGATACTTGAAAACTTATACTGAAATAGTTTTACCTTCATTTTAATTTTAGGTAAGTGTTTATGTCTTTAAGTTCTATTATATTCTATAGTAATATAGTAATATAACACGCTGGGCCACCTCATACATATGTATTTTTCAATGACATGTTATCAAAATATTTATTTTTTGTGTTGTGTCACTTTTCTTGCCGGGTTGCGATATGCTCTTTTATTTCCGAAAAGGCAAGGCTTCGCAGACGCAAAAGAAGATATGAGTACGTGTAGGGTGAGGGGTGCCTTTGATGATTCCGTGCGCCATAAGTGGTTCAGAAAGTTTCGTCACCTCAGTTCTTCAGAAACAGTTCTACAGCCAGAAACCTCCGAACTTATATGAGCGCGGGATGATGCAGCTACCGAAGAGATGGAGAAAGGTGATCGAACAGACGGGCAGGAACTATATTGTTCCAATGTAATTTTTAGTCAATAAAACAATATTTCTTCATTTTTGTCACAAAAACCGAAGTTTGGCATCAACCCCATATTTAAGCAATGTTTGCACGTGAATTTAGTATTAGCAATATAGCGTTCGTACATGGCTCATTGGCTTCAACAAGTGGCACACTCAAAAATTGTACTAGTATACAAACTGGCTTAAGTTTTACATTAATATAAAAATTCATAGCACATTGCAAAACACTTTAGCCACCTAGCGATCCAGTTGATGAAAAGATAGCCAGTTTACCACTATGAGGCATGTACTTACTCCAAATATCATACTTTTTAGTTGTACAAGTTCACAAGGTTTTGATACACAGCTATGGGTATTTGTGTTCATTCCTGTAGAAAGAATGTCGCCAGCTCAGCTGTAGATTTCGGACGGGGTTCCCTGGTCCGTAAGCGTCGCTCTAACTCGACACACAAATGTTCTATGGGGTTTATTTCGGGACAATGAGCAGGCCAGGGAAGACATTTTACATCCATATCTTGATACCACTGCTTGACCGAGGCTGCGACATGACACAGAGCGTTGTCATCCTGGAAGTAACATTCGTCCATTCCATAAAATTCCAAGAGCGTAGGAAGAACCTGGTTGTCCAAAATGTTCATGTTCGTCTTCTGCGTTCGATTGACTAGGAACAACATGCAAAGGTACCAGGCCATACCACGAAAAACACCCCAAACAAGTAGTCGGATTTTATGCAAATCCTCTAGCGCCCGGTCCATTAATGTAGGGTAGTGTATATATCTATATTTACGAATCACAAATAAACTAATGCAAGAGAGAAGATACATAATATTACCCCAAATCAATACTTCTGGATATTGAAACCTTCAATTGCACTGTATACACATATTGCTCACTGGAAATATTCTGATAGAAACATAAATTAAAATACAGGGTCGAGTCACATTATTATGACCCCCTGCTAATATCCAGAATAACCACCTTTTGTAGCACGGACATGAATTAGACGGCGTGGGTAGGTAGGTAGTTAATTAACATCGCACTAAAGCAAGAAAACTGACTATTGGATAGTCCTATATCAATTTCGAAGGAAAAGATATAAGGACAACGCCTCGTAATTTGAACCTCGGTCTGGTAACTTGAACACCTTAGGTGGCGCCCCACTCGAAATTTCCACACCACGCCAACGTTAGGGCAGGACCGATCTAACGTACACCAGCCCCCGTGTGCATGAGTCTAGTTGAACCGTGTCACACACTCCCAACCCTCCTGTCCCTAATACGTTACTATTCCAACTGGGCTACCACAGCCCTTGTCTCCATGGGAACGTCCTCGAAATCCAATTATGATATTAAATTACAGAGGTATGTATGTTTCTTTTAGTCATGGGTTCAAAGTAGTCATTCCAATTTGTGAAATATGCAATACTCACACGCATAACTGAAAGTGAGGAAATTTTGTCATCAACGTCTGATAGAAGGATTACATTTATGCAGTTAAAAAATAAGAAAAATTCTATCTCTACTTTACCAAGATTTCTTTCCGATTTATAGGCCCCGTGTGGAATAATGAAACGGATATCGTGAATTTTTATTCACCAAATATTTGTTTATCCCATAAACTACACCGGAGGCATGCTGAGAATTTTAATTTTACTTTGCTTGGCGATCATAGAAAGGATTGAACGAACCATTCCAAGCACGAACGTAATAAACTTTAAACTTTCACCATGAAGTCTAGGAAAGACATAAAATCAAGATACATTTTTTATCACATTTTCAGTTTGTGTTTTATGCATAACAAAAAGACTTTGGAGGTTATTCAGATGAAGCGCAACCGTTATTTAACGAAATTTCGACGCTTTTCTCTGTTTAGCGATTTTTGTGTCGCGCCATCTGCAAATTTCCTTTTTAAAATACATTTCCAAATAGCGAAACCAGTTCTCCTGTTCTACTAAGTTATTCTGGTACAAATATTTTCACGACTTTATTCCCATAAAGTTTTGGACATCACTAACTTTTTTTTTCGTAAGAACGATTTTCAGTTCGTTCTTGGGACTTATCACTTGGGACACACATAATAAATGTGTAGGTTCCGCTGCAATTCTCCACATACTAAAAAATACGAAGAACGCCATTTTGGACTTTGAAAATTCTCAACAATACAGAAGGTAGATGATAAGGAAAATGAAAGCGTAAATGAACTCGAACTTATCAGGGGCTACGAGAAACTTTCAGTCATTACCATCAGTAACTTGCAAATATAGCAGTATGTGTAGTTGTAAAAGCAGTAGAGGTGCAACGATTGTAAATCATGAGGTAATTTTTGGTATAGTGAAGCCTATCTGTCTTTATAAGTCATACATATTTGTTCATCATCATATTTTTCAAATGTTATGTATGAAGACACACATTTGTCTTCATACATAACATTTGAAGCAGTATTACGAAGTCTTAAACCTCCAAGCGGTTCAGACGAGATATATCGTCCATCAATACAGGGTGGTCCCGAATTCATGGTACAAACTTTAATGGTAGGTACAGGACATTGTAACAATGATTTATTGTATAGGAATGTATAGTCGCAAGTGACGCGGTGAGGCGAAAACAGGGGAAATAACGGCCGAAAGGAAAAACAAAGATTTTATTGAAAGCGTTGTTGACAAGTGTCATGTTTACAGTAATTGTTCAAAATTGCGTCCACCAGTATCGATACATGCTTGACAGCGTCGGTGGAGCGATTGGCGTACACGTTCAAAGATGCCTGGTATTTCACGCACACCTGCAGCAGCTACAGATAAGCGAGCGACGAGATCCTCATCTGAGTCAACTGGAGGCTCATAAACAAGATGCTTTAGATGTCCCCATAAAAAGTAATCGAGGCTCGATAAATCGGGAGATCGGGGTGGCCAAGGGACTGGTCCACCACGCCCAATCCATCGAGTACCAAACGTGGCATTCAGGTAATTCCGTACATCAATGCTGAAGTGTGCTGGCGCCCCATCGTGCTGAAACCACATGCGGTTACGAATGGCGATCGGAACATCATGCAGCAGTTGTGGTAACACTTCTTTCAGAAAAATAAGATAGCTTCCGCCAGTGAGCCGCGTGGGTAGTAAGTATAGGCCAATCAAAAAGTCGTTCACAATACCAGCCCACACATTAATACTGAAACGTTGTTGAAACGCATGTCGACGCGTTGCATGTGGATTATCGGTTGCCCACACATGGGAATTGTGCGCATTAAAGACACCCTCGCGTGAAAATGTCGCTTCATCTGTAAATAGCACATAATCTACGAAATCCGGCTGCAACGCACATTGCTGCATCACCCACAGGCAGAAGTTCACGCGGCGAGGATAATCTGCCGGATTCAATGCTTGTACTTTCTGAAAATGGAAGGGGTGTAAGCGATTTTCGTTTAACACTCTGCATACAGTCGGATGACTCATACCTACGTCACGCGCAACAGTTCTTGTGCTTGACTCGGGTCTATCAGCCACAATGTTCAAGATGCTTTCTTCCAGCCTTGGAGTGCGTACAGCTCTTACTCGACCAGCGCCATGTCTGTTGACGTCGAACGCACCTGTTTCACAAAGTTGACGATGTAACCGTTGAAAAATTCTATGATCCGGCATTCGTCGATCAGGATACTCCGCGCGATACATTCGTAACGCAGCTCTGCCGTTACCATTTGCACGGCCGTACATGTAATGCATGTCTGCTTTTTCTGCATACGTAAAGTCACCCATCGTCTACGGCAGCACAATTGTGAATGGCGCTTTTCCCTACTGCGATGCATCATGTTCAACAGCGGCTAGACATCTACTGCCCTCTACCGGCAATGATACCAACCGATCACTCCATTTCTCTTTCCTTTTATTTCCCCTGTTTACGCCTCACCGCGTCACTTGCGACTATACATTCCTATACAATAAATCATTGTTACAATGTCCTGTACCTACCATTAAAGTTTGTACCATGAATTCGGGACCACCCTGTATATGACCAATTTTAATAATGACTATTTATTTCGTCACTAAGAAGTTACCTATTTTTTGTTGATGACGAGATCAAGATCTGATCGTGTTTTCTTCTAATGATTAAATATATCTCAACCATCTAGATGTGTTAGTGATATTGCTAATGATGAGTAACCTCTCGCCAGGACAATCACCAGTAGGGTTATTTGGATGACAATACACTGGAAGACATTTTTTGCATCTTACAAAGATGTGACGTTCCCATGTGAAGATGAAAATAAGAAAATTATTTCAACAGACCTAAAATTTTTTCCTATGCAAATTATTTAATAAAGGGTAGGTTTTTCAACTATCGCGCCTGTGTTTAATATCGCCTACTCGTGTTTGCAAGCTATTATGCACGAAATCTATGAGTTTATGTAGTTACCTTGAAGGTCTAGGGTTTTGCCACACGTATCGCCACCGGCAAATTTCCCATCAGTTATATCAACACCACTATTGCATCTGAAGTATTTGAGGCTGTTATCTTGAAGTATTGAGGCGTATTTTTGATCACCAATCCATTCAGGGAATAGCCAGGAAAATGTTTCCAAATCATAATTGCGTTTAGATGACTTGAAAGTACATTCGATACTAAAGGTAGGTAGGTATGCTCTACTAGAGAGCAACTCGTTTTTAATAGTATATCCTAATTTCGCCTGATGGATGGTAATAGGAACAAGGGTAGGCAATATTAGGTACCCACTCTTGAAAATAATCTTGGGAACTTTTAAAGTTTTACTAGTTAACTTAAATTGACCTAAGTAAAGAAGTTATATGATCTTCGGAAACCGAAGGATTATAATTCCTAGTGACATTAATTTAGTTACCAGCTTTATTTCCCAACCCAGGAAGCTGAGATATAAATAATTAGTTAGGGTACGCGATATGTGGAACACCTACCCTAATACTGTTTTGTTCCAATGTAATATAAGAAACTAAGTTCGATATACTATAAGTAATTAAGCTTGATATACTATACGTAATTATATTTGATGTTCTATAGATAATTAAGTTTGATGTAGCATAAATAATTAAGTTCGATGTACAGTAAGTAATTAAGTTTCGTGTTATAAAACTAACATTTTATCTACTTTCACAAATATACATTTAAACTGAATAATACTATATAACCTAGTGTCTGAAATTGTTCATTGAAACAGAAATTTAAATTTTAGCTTACTGTATTTCCGAAATCTTCCGACGATACCCGTTAAGTATAGGTTTCATTATTCTTAAACGTACTCTAGAAATTAAAACTAATTCCTTTATTTCAATTTAAAAAGGGAATGCAATAAAGAATTCGATCACATACCTTACATTTCAGAGTGAATGATTTAGTTCCCTTTTTGAAGTAACTTTCTTTATTGAACTTTATCCTTTCAAATTTCAAAGGTTAAAAATAGATGACAGTTACATTCCATTTTATTACTAATTACAAATCTATTTCTATTTCGTGAAGTGCCGAAATAATAGCAAATTGGGGAACCTAACATTGGCATGAAAGAATAGCACAAAGAAAACTTAACGAACGTTAAAAATAAAATTTCATCAAACAAAGGTTGCGAACAATAGAGGTCTTACGTTGTGAACCTGATGACTAAATAATAAGAAACTGAGGAGTGAGAATAATTTAATTTATCGGTGTAACATTAGAATAAATTACAATAATTTAAGTCCTAGATAAAGTGGTTCTTTTTCAATTATACTTCCTAGCTAAGAAAATGTGATACTACAGAGGCTCTGTTGCAGTTAAATGCAGTTTTCAGATTGCATCTAGACACGTGATTTATGTTTTATCATTTAAAAGTTTTCATTCAAATGCCAAGAAACTTTCTCTGTATGTTCCTAACTAACAAATGTAGTACTTGAACCATTAACAAGCATTTTTACTACCTTTCTACCCACATCAAGGGTACATATTTAACTGTGCGAACGTACCGAACCCGAAGTACCCCAGTGATCTTTCCTTTTCCCAAGGGGTTTACTGACTCTGGTAACCATGCGGGTACGTTCACAGGATGCTCAAGCTATCTTTCTCTAAATACACTACCCTACAATAACGAACCGAACGCCAGCGGATTTGCATTAAATCTTACTATTTGTTTGGGGGTGTTTTTCAATGTATGGCCTGGGACCTTTGCATGTTATTCCCGATCAACGCCGACGCCTGCATGAATATTTTGGAGAATCAGGTTCTTCCTATGCTCTGGCAATTTTATGGAATGGACGAATGTTACTTCCAGGACGACAACGCTTCGTGTCATGTTGCAGCCTCTGTCAAGCAGTGGTATCAATATATGGATGTAAAAAGTCTTCCCTGGCCTGCTCAGAGTCCCGATCTAAACCCCATAGAACAATTATGGGACGAGTTAGAACGACGCTTACGGATAAGGAAATTACGTCCGAAATCTACATCTAAACTGGCGAAATTCTTGCAGCAGGAGTGGATACAAATACCCATAGATGTGTAACAAAACCTTGTTGAAAGTATAAGCAGAAGGGTTTCTAATGTAATTGCAGCACGTGGGGAACCACCCCCTATTAAAGCTTGTATTATCTCCATTATACCATCACATCTTGCTGTCCAGTCCATTATTGTAGGGTAGTGTACTTTGTCCTCTCCATTCTTTCTTTTCACAATTACTCGAGCATGTCTGTTTTGTGTTTGTCTTAGCTTGGCCTTGTACAACAAAACCCAAGTCAAACCAACATATCATTCCTAGCATTATCAACTTTTTTTATCTAGGATTCAAGGAAAAGGTTGTCTGAAATGGTTTTTTTTTTAAATTACCTTGAAGTTCTAAACATTACACAAACCATCGCAGTGTTTCAAGGATTGCATTGTCATCTTGTTTGCAGTATTTAGTACTAGTCTACAACTTTTAGACTACTGCTGGTACAGTCGTTGTACTATCATCGTACCAAGAAAGAACTTAGACAACGGCCGGAACATCAGTTGTACCTTGAAAGTTACAAGAATCGCGCCAAGTAAGTATCGCGCTTGTTATATCTATAGCAGGCCGACCAACCGGTATAGTGGTTAAGGTGTTAGCCTCTAGATCGGAAGGTCCCCGGTTCGAATCCGGGTTCGGGCATGGATGTTTGTAAGCGTATACCAGCTCAGGTGTTGCTTCGTCATCTGAGCATGGTTCAAAATTACGAAGTATAAATTGTTAGGGGCAATGATGGTCCTCCCACTGGGTGCTCCTTCACAAGTGGCCATCACTTCCGGCCTTGTAGTGGCCAATGACTTAGGTCAAATGTGCCCGCCATTAGAAAAAAAATATCTATAGCAGTAGTTAAAAAGTAAATCTCTGAAAGCTAAGGACGGTCGGTAATTGATTAAGTCACACTAGAGCAACACGGGCTATTGGCGACGGTTCGGGTATGGTAATGGTAATGGTAATTTTAGTTAACGTCGTACTAGAGCAACACAACGGGCTATTGACGACGGTCCGGGATCAGTCCCTTAAGGGAAAGATCCGAGGACAACACTTCGTAATTTTGAACCACGGTCAGATGACGAAGCAACACCTGAGCTGGCACCCCACTCTCCAAACTTCCACGCCAACCCAACGTGAGGACTTTCAGCCACGACAACTTTAAGGTGCACCAGCCGCCTCTACACCATACGATTACAAAAACATCCATGCCCGGACCCAGATTCAAACCAGGAACCTTCCAATCTAGAGGCTAACACCCTAACCACTATACCGGTTTATCACCATTTGGTAATTGGTAATTTAATTAACGTCGTACTAGAGCAACAGAACGGGCTATTGACGACGGTCCGGGATCAGTCCCTTAAGGGAAAGATCCGAGGACAGCACCTCGTATTTTTGAACCACGGTCAGATGACGAAGCAACACCTGAGCTGGCACCCCACTCTCCAAACTTCCACGCCAACCCAACGTGAGGACTTTCGGCCACGACAGATTTAAGGTGCACCAGCCGCCTCTACACCATACGTTTACAAACATCCAACCAGGAATTCGAACCAGGAACCTTCCGATCTAGAGGCTAACACCCTAACCACTATACCGGTTTATCACCATTTGGTAATTTGTAATTTAATTAACGTCGTACTAGAGCAACAGAACGGGCTATTGACGACGGTCCGGGATCAGTCCCTTAAGGGAAAGATCCGAGGACAGCACCTCGTATTTTTGAACCACGGTCAGATGACGAAGCAACACCTGAGCTGGCACCCCACTCTCCAAACTTCCACACTAACCCAACTTAAGGACTTTCGGCCACGACAGATTTAAGGTGCACCAGCCGCCTCTACACCATACGTTTACAAACATCCAACCAGGAATTCGAACCAGGAACCTTCCGATCTAGAGGCTAACACCCTAACCACTATACCGGTTTATCACCATTTGGTAATTGGTAATTTAATTAACGTCGTACTAGAGCAACAGAACGGGCTATTGACGACGGTCCGGGATCAGTCCCTTAAGGGAAAGATCCGAGGACAGCACCTCGTATTTTTGAACCACGGTCAGATGACGAAGCAACACCTGAGCTGGCACCCCACTCTCCAAACTTCCACACTAACCCAACTTAAGGACTTTCGGCCACGACAGATTTAAGGTGCACCAGCCGCCTCTACACCATACGTTTACAAACATCCAACCAGGAATTCGAACCAGGAACCTTCCGATCTAGAGGCTAACACCTTAACCACTATACCGGTTGGTCGGCTGGCGACGGTTCGGGATAAAACCCGAAGGGAAATATCCAAGAACGCCTCGTGTTTTTGAACAACGATCAGGTGACGAAAAAATCTGAGTTGACACTCTAAAACTTTCACACCTCGCCAACGTGAGGAAATTTGAGGCTATTACAAATTTGACGTGCACTGCCATCCGTGTACACAACGGTCTTTAGTTGGATTCTAACTCGCAACCCACCTGTTGATAGTCCGTTACCTTTTTCAAACAGGGCTGACGGGGTCCGGTTAGAGACGGAATTTAAAATTAAGACCATACGACCCATATATATAGCGTCATTTAACCTTCCAAGTGGTTTCGATGAATTATCTCGTACAAGATCTGACCAATTTACTTAAGATCTCAACAATACTGCCGATTTTTTTTTTTGATAACGAGATCCAGATTTTCTAACGACAAGATGTATCGTCCATTAAGATCATGTTAGTTCCTATAAGACGATATATCACGTCGAGACAACCACCAGGAGGGTTAAAAGCAATGTAAAGAGCTGCACCGTTTGGAAACCCCCCATGGTGTCTCAGACCACCGGGAACAGAAAATGCTTAAAACTACGTCTCAGAACAAAGTCTTTGCAGAACAATTTTTCCTTGCCGATTTTTTTTCAATCATAAGTTACGATGTTCTGCAATGCAAAGTGCGATCCTTGCCACACGTTTGTTTCTTCTCTAGCAACGGTGATGGTAATTTTAGTTAACGTCGTACTAGAGCAACACAACGGGCTATTGATGACGGTCCGGGATCAGTCCCTTAAGGGAAAGATCCGAGGACAACACCTCGTAATTTTCAAGCACGGTCAGAAGACGAAGCAACACCTGAGCTGGCACCCCACTCTCCAAACTTCCACGTCAACCCAACGTCAGGACTTTCGGCCACGACAGATTTAAGGTGCACCAGCCGCCTCTACACCATACGCTTACAAACATCCATGCCCGGACCCGGATTCAAATCAGGAACCTTCCGATCTAGAGGCTAACACCTTAACCACTATACCGGTTGGTCGGCTCTCTAG
This sequence comes from Metellina segmentata, assembly GCA_947359465.1. Taxonomy (NCBI): domain Eukaryota; kingdom Metazoa; phylum Arthropoda; class Arachnida; order Araneae; family Tetragnathidae; genus Metellina; species Metellina segmentata. The sequence goes on along the minus strand of OX375873.1, from coordinate 127,710,109 downwards.
CAACGGATAAACCTCCCTACACCATCCCAAATTACCACAAACACTTTATAAATAACACATCTTCTTGGTCAATGACAAAATATTTAACTTCAAATGTGATCGACAGAATTACAGATTCTGAAAGAATGCATTGAAAATGCATAAAGTTAATTAATTTTGATGTTTTATTATTAATATGTTATTTATATTGAGCCGATAATCGTGTTTTATGTCTGTTTTTGATTTGACTGCAGTTTTCAAAATTCGGACAAAATGCTTCAGAACAGTTGCAATTGTTTGGAGTTGTATTGCAGAACGCTGAATATAATTCTGCACCTGGACTTAGTGTGTCTGAATCAATGTGTCTGAATACAAAATAACATTAAGAATAACACCTAGAACGATTCGGTGCATTCATAAGAACACAGTTATTGTTTCCCACACATATTTCACCAACCACATAATGCTCTTTCTGATATATTCGATTGATGCAAAAATGCGTCCAATTTTTTTGTTGACAAAACTTAAAGAAAATGGTTTTATTTACTAAAAATGACATTTAATCCATATATTACGTGCCGTTTTGTTTGGTGACATTTATTCATCTCTTCGGTAGCTGCATCCTCCCGCGTTCATACAAGTTCTGGGGCTTTTGGCTAAGGAACTGATTCAGGTGACGAAACTTTCCGAACTACTTTCGGCGCATTGAATCGTTAACGCCACCCTCATCCTACACAACATATCTCCTTTTGAGTGTGCGAAGCTGAATTTACTTCTTCCAAACATCAAAACTTTACACCTGTGGAGAGGAAGACACTGGTTTTGCAATGCAGTACCATCTATCGCCGAAAATGGGACGAAATTTTGCATCACGTCAATAGTTATTAAAAGCTTACCTGTCTCTGTACACTTTATCTTTTATTTAACTCTTATTTTTATTGTATCAGTCACATTTATACTGACATTTCTAATTCTTTTTTAAAGCGATGTGAACGAAATTATATAGGTGTCTGCTATTCCTAACGGCACAATAGTGTTTTCGAGGCATGTCTCAAAATCCCCACCGACGTACTTTATTAGCATTTCCCTCTAAGGTTTATGCATTGCGCTTGTCTCTTACGATTATAAAAGGAAGTGTTTTGCTGTTTTTTTGTCTGTCTGTTTCTAGCCGCAAAATCCTGACGATTCTATAGCACAACTATGAGATTTGGCACACAGGTAGTACGAATTGTTTGCAAATTTTGGGTCGCGGCGGATTTTAAAATTCAATCTAGAACATTTTTCAATGAATTTAATGAAATTTAATCATGATTGAATGCAACAGCATAGAAGAGATCATAGATTCTAAATTTATTGTTTTCGTTTCCGTTTTGATTTTGATGGGAGGAATAATTTTCCAATCAGACGATAAAAACAATCTTTTAACTTGAGTCAATTAGTTTTTTTCGTATCTCTTAGACCGTTAAAGACAGAGTAAAAATTTCAGTGGATTTGAAATCTGCGGAAAATTTTACTTTAGATCCATACGTAAAAAAATGATTTTCATAAAAAATAACTTTACAATTGAATATAACTTTTCTATTTTCGCACGAGATTGTGTTTTCACGGTAACTTTCCCTTTCCAAAAATAAACTGATTGCAGTTCGTGCCCTTCACGTTAAAAAAAAAAAGATTACATTTTCTGCCCTCTTTGATTTCAGTGGAGAGCAAAAAATAAAAAACATTTTGCAGGCATTGTTTAGTTTTTTTTCGTAAAAACGCATTCGTTAAAGACAGATTAAAAATTTCAACGGATTTGAAATCTGTGGAAAATTTTACACCAGAATAATACCTTATATCACGGGCGCGGGCAACTCCGGCCTCCACGCAGTGACTAGTAAGATCTAACGCGAATTTCAAAAGAGTTATTTTTAATCCCAATTCCCTGGTTGACGTCTGATAACTGGATACATACATTAACACTTCTCTTTTCCAGATTGCCATGTATTCCTCCCTATCAAATCACGCACACACATACAGTGTCAAGGCGCAAATAACCATGACAAAGCAAGCATTGTAACAATGCTATTTATACATAGTAAGGAAGTATGAATTTGGAGGATTACAGATTCATCCCTGACAAAGCAAACCTTTGAGACCTAAGAAGGAATACTAATAATTTGTATTTTAGTGTAGCTTTGCTTTTCATTTTCTGACGTGGACTAAGAAATACACATCGATGTCCATTATTTTTCAAAACTTCGATGTTTTATAAAAAAAAACATCTATTTATGTACCATCGATTTATTGGAACCGGTGTTTGATAAACATCGATATTTTTACATTGCCGATATTTTTACGTTGTCGTTGTTTTATGTCTAATACTAGTCACTGGCGTGGCTAGCCCGGCGTTGCCCGGCGTTTTCTCACGAATCATTTTTAATTTTACATACATATAAGTAGAACGTAATATCCGTCCTTAGAAAAAACGAAACAATTAAATTACTTTCCAGAAGGACGCCATTCTCTTGTAATTTTCGTATGCGTAAGGAAGACAGGATGACAAAGTCTGCTAAATTTTCAAAATCAAAATTAAATACACCAAGTCACAGTGTAAGTTTAAGACAAGATGACGGTTGAAAGAGTAACGGATTATCAACCGGATTGGATTTTGAAGTTTTATGGAGACTGTCCAAACACGTGTTAGCTGCGACATAAAACAATGGAGGATTCGCAACCGGAGGGTTGCGAGTTGCATTCCAACCAAAGATCGTAGGATAAAAGGGGGTTGGTACTCGTTAAATCTGGCGTAGCCTCAAATGTCATCACGTTGGCGTGGTGTGGTAGTTTGCAGAGTGGGGTGCAAGCTCAGAGGTGACCTAGTGACCGTGGATCAAAATGACGAGTGTTGTCGTCGTATCTTTTCCTTTGAAAATTTCCCGGATCGTTGACAATAGCCCATTGTGTTAATACAGTGCGACGTTAATTAAAATACATACCTACCTTACAAACTAAACTAGCGAAATATGACAGGGATGGGATATAATAAGGGTAAAATGGCAGCAGAGGTTTGTTCGTTGCGTTTCACACAAACAATACTTTATACGTTATTATTAAACCATGTATATAAATTGTAAATAGCAAATTTTGGTCATAATAAAAGGTTTAAACCTTATAAATGACTTTATTAAATTGAAATCGAAGAACTTTACTCAGTCTTTGCAGTTTTTGTGTACATAGATCTTATCGTAGACTTTGTGGAGTTATCGTGCGATGATTTTGGTGTGAAATTGGAGGTAATTCAATATTAAGTACTAATATAAATTCGAGCGCATAGTAATAATTTCATTAGAATCGTGAAAACAGTTTTATTATCACAACACACAATATTCATAAGTTTAAAATTATGTACTTTTTTTCTTTTTCACTCATTTATACTTATTCACAATCTACGAATCAAAACCAGAAACTCCTTTAAAAAGCAAAAGTACTAAAAATAGTTTTAGAAAAAGAAATTTCTATTTTTAACACCTTACAGTATTTGTTATACATGCTTCCTATTTCATACATATTGTAATTTAAGTAAATATGATTATTTAGATTAAGTTAACTGCAAATGTTTATACTTATGCAATTCAACTTTCAAACGGTTTTATAATCTAATGTAATTAATTTCGCATTTTCGAATCAGAGATCAAAACTAAGAAGCTAATTCATTATACCTAAAGTAAGGCATAGTTAAAATAGAAAAGCTTAATTAATAAAATGATAAGTATAGAATAGAAAATATAACATTAAGGATATTTAGAATGCAATAAAATTACTCTTGCATGTTCTCTTTCAAACTCATAGAGAAATATACGTTTTAATTTGAAACTACTTTAGTCAAATCTGTAATAAAATAATAGGATGAGGTTTGGAAAGCTTAATTTATAAAGTGATAAGGATAGAAGAGATTATAAGTCTCTCACGGCCTAAAGACTTTGTACATAATATTTATTTATGACAAATGCGATAAGTACAAGAAAATGAGATAAGTTCTAGAATTCTACTTTATCTCATACTCGGTTTAAGATAATTATTTTTCAATTATTTTTACATACAATCTTGACTAAACGCTATGGAACAAAAGAACAAAAACGTGTACTTTTAAATCTATTACACGAGTCAAAATTATTTCTTACCCCATTATAAAAACAGAAACGGCTTTGATATTTAAAAAAATATACTATGCATTATTCATATCTCTCTCGTCAAGGGTAAACCTTTAACACATTAATCATTTTTAGCATTCCCCGGCAGAAAACAAAAAAGGAAATTTAAATGAAAATGATGTAGAATGAGGATTGCACATGATTTTTTAATAATATTTTCATGGAAATATAAATGTATATTCTCATGCATGCCTCCGACTTCATTTCTCTCGGAACTCTTAAGCTAACTTTTCCGACTTCATAATGAACGTAATTTATTTTCAGAAACCGTTCTACGAGGCAAACTTAATAACGGTCAGACCTTCCTGACGACAGCAACATCCACAATTTGCAGAGAGAGTCTCGATTGATTTCTATTTGAAATATGAGATTCCGGAGATTACTTTGTCAAACGAGTTGATCGATACCTTCGGTACCTCGGGGAAAGTAATATAGAAATCGAATTTTGTGCTCAGGGTAAGCGATTCAATCCGGATACTCCTTTCACGCCGCAGCTGATGCGGAAGGTGTGTTCGAGGCCTTTTGGCTTCCGCGTAGCTCGGGAGGAATGCTGTTTGCATACGCTAAGAAATTTCATTCATAAGTTTTTTTTATAAAAGTTAGAGTGGGGGTGTTATGAATTCCAGTGTATTCTCGTTGGACTGATTTGCTTTTGATACTTTTTACTGCACGAGGGCCAATTACCGGGTTGGTAGGTATGAATTCCAGTGTATTCTCGTTGGACTGATTTGCTTTTGATACTTTTTACTGCACGAGGGCCAATTACCGGGTTGGTAGGTATGAATTCCAGTGTATTCTCGGTGGACTGATTTGCTTTTGATACTTTTTACTGCACGAGGGCCAATTACCGGGTTGGTAGGTATGAATTCCAGTGTATTCTCGGTGGACTGATTTGCTTTTGATACTTTTTACTGCACGAGGGCCGATTACCGGGTTGGTAGGTATGAATTCCAGTGTATTCTCGTTGGACTGATTTGCTTTTGATACTTTTTACTACACGAGGGCCAATTACCGGGTTGGTAGGTATGAATTCCAGTGTATTCTCGGTGGACTGATTTGCTTTTGATACTTTTTACTGCACGAGGGCCAATTACCGGGTTGGTAGGTATGAATTCCAGTGTATTCTCGGTGGACCGATTTGCTTTTGATACTTTTTACTGCACGAGGGCCAATTACCGGGTTGGTATTTATGAATTCCAGTGTATTCTCGGTGGACTGATTTGCTTTTGATACTTTTTACTGCACGAGGGCCAATTACCGGGTTGGTAGGTATGAATTCCAGTGTATTCTCGGTGGACTGATTTGCTTTTGATACTTTTTACTGCACGAGGGCCAATTACCGGGTTGGTAGGTATGAATTCCAGTGTATTCTCGGTGGACTGATTTGCTTTTGATACTTTTTACTGCACGAGGGCCAATTACCGGGTTGGTAGGTATGAATTCCAGTGTATTATCGGTGGACTGATTTGCTTTTGATACTTTTTACTGCACGAGGGCCGATTACCGGGTTGGTAGGTATGAATTCCAGTGTATTCTCGGTGGACTGATTTGCTTTTGATACTTTTTACTGCACGAGGGCCAATTACCGGGTTGGTAGGTATGAATTCCAGTGTATTCTCGGTGGACTGATTTGCTTTTGATACTTTTTACTGCACGAGGGCCAATTACCGGGTTGGTAGGTATGAATTCCAGTGTATTCTCGGAGGACTGATTTGCTTTTGATACTTTTTACTACACGAGGGCCGATTACCGGGTTGGTAGGTATGAATTCCAGTGTATTCTCGTTGGACTGATTTGCTTTTGATACTTTTTACTGCACGAGGGCCAATTACCGGGTTGGTAGGTATGAATTCCAGTGTATTCTCGGTGGACTGATTTGCTTTTGATACTTTTTACTGCACGAGGGCCAATTACCGGGTTGGTAGGTATGAATTCCAGTGTATTCTCGGTGGACTGATTTGCTTTTGATACTTTTTACTGCACGAGGGCCAATTACCGGGTTGGTAGGTATGAATTCCAGTGTATTCTCGTTGGACTGATTTGCTTTTGATACTTTTTACTGCACGAGGGCCAATTACCGGGTTGGTAGGTATGAATTCCAGTGTATTCTCGGTGGACTGATTTGCTTTTGATACTTTTTACTGCACGAGGGCCAATTACCGGGTTGGTATTTATGAATTCCAGTGTATTCTCGGTGGACTGATTTGCTTTTGATACTTTTTACTGCACGAGGGCCAATTACCGGGTTGGTAGGTATGAATTCCAGTGTATTCTCGGTGGACTGATTTGCTTTTGATACTTTTTACTGCACGAGGGCCAATTACCGGGTTGGTAGGTATGAATTCCAGTGTATTCTCGGTGGACTGATTTGCTTTTGATACTTTTTACTGCACGAGGGCCAATTACCGGGTTGGTAGGTATGAATTCCAGTGTATTATCGGTGGACTGATTTGCTTTTGATACTTTTTACTGCACGAGGGCCGATTACCGGGTTGGTAGGTATGAATTCCAGTGTATTCTCGTTGGACTGATTTGCTTTTGATACTTTTTACTGCAAGAGGGCCAATTACCGGGTTGGTAGGTAGGAATTCCAGTGTATTCTCGGTGGACTGATTTGCTTTTGATACTTTTTACTGCACGAGGGCCGATTACCGGGTTGGTAGGTATGAATTCCAGTGTATTCTCGGTGGACTGATTTGCTTTTGATACTTTTTACTGCACGAGGGCCAATTACCGGGTTGGTAGGTATGAATTCCAGTGTATTCTCGGTGGACTGATTTGCTTTTGATACTTTTTACTGCACGAGGGCCAATTACCGGGTTGGTAGGTATGAATTCCAGTGTATTCTCGGAGGACTGATTTGCTTTTGATACTTTTTACTACACGAGGGCCGATTACCGGGTTGGTAGGTATGAATTCCAGTGTATTCTCGTTGGACTGATTTGCTTTTGATACTTTTTACTGCACGAGGGCCAATTACCGGGTTGGTAGGTATGAATTCCAGTGTATTCTCGGTGGACTGATTTGCTTTTGATACTTTTTACTGCACGAGGGCCAATTACCGGGTTGGTAGGTATGAATTCCAGTGTATTCTCGGTGGACTGATTTTCTTTTGATACTTTTTACTGCACGAGGGCCAATTACCGGGTTGGTAGGTATGAATTCCAGTGTATTCTCGGTGGACTGATTTGCTTTTGATACTTTTTACTGCACGAGGGCCAATTACCGGGTTGGTAGGTATGAATTCCAGTGTATTCTCGGTGAACTGATTTGCTTTTGATACTTTTTACTGCACGAGGGCCAATTACCGGGTTGGTAGGTATTTTAATCAACTGTTGGCTATTGTCAACGGTCCGGGATCAATCACGAAGGGTAAGGTCCAAGATTGGTTGGTTTTATGGGGATTTCATGGCGCAAGGTTCATATTTGGCTATGCTGCGCCAGACACAAGACATACATTAATTAATAGGCGTACGTAGATACATATAGATGCTCATTACTCACATCGCACGTTATATGCATAGTGATTGGTTTATTTTGGGTTTTATGGCGAAGGGCCAAAATTCGTCACGCTGCTACAAACACAAGACAGACAGTATCACGAAATTGTGACAAGGACGGTATGGTATGGTATGGTATTTTAACGAACGTCGCACTGGAGTAATACAACGAACTATTGGTAACCACACTGCATCAATTTTGCAATCTAGGTGGCCAAAATTAGATTTTCTTAGTGTCAGAAGCTGTCATAAAGACATCTTAAAAGCAATATGTCTCCTTAGCCAGACAAACTCGGGTATTTTTCTAAACAATTTCTCCAAACAGGGGGTTGATTTGAGTTTAATTGAAAAATTCGACTTCTAACTTCGAGTTTAATTGAAAAATACAGGTCCTATATTGTCTTTAGTGCTATTTGCGATGGATACTATCATTGTATTCTGTTAAACGATGAATGTTTGTGTGCTTTTGTTTTCTTAAATACTCATCCAATAATTTGCAATATCCTTTTGAATTGTGTAGTTAATTAGCGTCTAACGCAATTGTAAAAATTTCAATTTTTAACTAGACTTTCAATTTATTATATCACCGTATATCACTAACATTATATGTGCATTATAGCCTGACTCATCTACCGTGCACAGAAAAGAAATGTCTTGCGTAAATGATATAGTTTCCTTAAATTTCAGAATGACTGGAAATTTTCCGTTAGCCCATTTTCGACATTTACGAAGCAAACGAAAATACATATTATGAAATATATTGTCAGGAAATGTATAAATATTTGTTAAAAGATGCTGTTTTGAATGTTTTAAGCAGTTTTAAAGTAAAAGTTATCTCATTATCATGCCAAACTATTTATACTAATTACATGCAAACAAATTTAAAAAAAGAAAGGAATAAAGGGAACAGGTAGAGAACTATTGCAGAGAAATAACTATTGACTTCAAGGAAATCATATCCTTTCTCACTGCGATTCAAGATCTACCGAGTAATTCACAAAGTTATTTGAAACACGGGCTTAGAAATCATATCCTTGTAGAGACAACTAGTGAAAAAGTATTTTCAATACCTACTAAAGTAAATTGCGAAAGCCAGGGAAATGGAACGATCTTCATATCTTGTCCATCAAGATCTGATCAATTTTGTTAATGACGAGATGTCTCGTCACCATGACAATGCCGATTTTTTTTTAAGTGACGGGATCAAGATCTGGTCACTTTGCTTCCATTGACGAGACACCTCGTCCATCAAGATCAGGTCAGTTTTCTCCCAATGACGAGATATATCGTTGAAACAACGCCGTATTAATACATTAAAACACCATTACAACAATATTAATGTTAAAACAATGCATTAAAACTAATGCAACTGCATCGGAAACGTTAACCCTAATATGACTGCAAAAACTGAACCAAAACTTTTATACAGGGGCTCATGCCATATGGCTGGCTTTGTTTACTAGATAATCGGGAAATAAAATGTATCAAAAGTGGTTTAAAATCAGCATTTATTTCAAAACAGTTGGATCTTGGAATATAGCCCCTTAAAAAATCATAGCATGATGCTAAGTAATATTGGTGGGTACTTGGACAGTGTACAGTACTATGCTTTTGTTATGAACCATACATATGGTTTTGACAGGATACCCCATCCGTCAAGATCTGACTAATTTTGCTAATGACGAGATACCTCGTCATCAAAATATTGCAGATTTTTCGATGATGACGAGATCAAGATCCGGTCAGGTTTCTTCTAATAACGAGATATCTCGTCCGTTACTAACAGGTTAAATTTCTTCTAATGAGGATATACATGGTTGATACAACCAACAAGAGGGTTAAATATGGATACTATCCTTAAAATATTGGTTATCGTATGCAAGTTAATCAAACTGGATTGTAAAAGCTACAAACAAAGTTAATTTTATCACGCTTTGTTAAAAGCTTACTAATAAGAGGGTCCCTATTTAAAAATATGAAAATAAATTCGAAAGAACGTCAGGTATAAAAGAATATTAGTCTTTGACAAAAAATTGAGAGTCCAATATTTAGTTTTTGTTTGAAGAAATAAGTCTCTCGCTGAAACGTGAAGAGTCCAAAGTACACATTTTATTTGCTTTGTTACTATACTCTGAAGATTTGTCAGAACATAATACTCAGGTTTAAGTTACAAAACTCCATCTGCTGATTTCGGTCGAGTGTCGGTCGTGTATAGAGAGATTGGTAAATAGACCATCCCTAAAACGTCAGATAAAGTGCTTCCGATAGTTATATTGAAAAAGTAGGCTTCATATGGCTATTTTTCAGTATTATTCTGTTTCTGTTCTAGTCTTCCATTGCTGGACTTAGGGTGTATGTACACACTAGAAATCCTGAAAATCGAACAGAAAGTCTAAATATTTTATTGCTGCAAAATATTCTTCAATTCTTTAGCTTTCAAACAAAGCCAAGATCTTGCAACTATTCGAAATAGTTTTCTAGTTACAAGGGTTTTCTTTAGCTACTGTCACCATCAACAGACATCTTTCCATACTTCAAACTCGATTTCTGATGAAACAAGTTTTTGCAATATGATGCTTTGTTCAAACAGTGATAACTCAACAATAAATTAATCTTTTATAATTATTTTTGTATCATGTGTTGACCTTAAATCAGAGTTATGAGTTAAGAAATAAATTTTTAAATCCTATATTTTCAGAAAAAAATCTTGGTTTTTTATGCATTTTTTGCGAAAAAAGTTGTAACAGAAAAACTTTTTCTCTAGCAACTTGATTGAGGGTTAAAACATGAAGAAGAATATTGGAAATATTTTCCAACTAGAATTGTCTTTCTAGACAAATTAGAATTTGAGATATCACTGTTAAAAAAACATGCTAATTAGCTCCTTATATCTTAATGAGCTAATTAATAATTAGTTAAATATTATTTTTTTCTCACTGAAATGATTTTTATCATAAACCAACAACCTACTGCAAAAACAATTTTAACGTTAAAATTTTTTTTAAACTTCTAGTGTGTGTACGTACACCTTAAATTCAATTTCATGGCTTTTCTTGCAGGAATTTTTGTATATTTTGGGAATATTTGTGTTGCTTTCGTTATATTTTCCATGATGCTTCGTAGAAAAACTAATTTAATTTGCATTTTGCATCCCAATTGCAAAGCGTAAAATCTTGATTGCCATGTTGGATGAGTTTTATAGCGTCCAATAGTGAACAAGCTGTGCTAAACACGCAATTATCTACTATTCAATTATAACAATAAAAAGTAATTTACAAATATACGCACACGCAAACAAGAAACACGAAAAACTGTTATCAGAATGATAAAAAAAAATGTAAATAAATTACATGTCAACAAGTAAGAATTTTACTAGTGACTTAAAACATTGATCAGCATTGGGAAATACGATTTAAAAAATATGAGGATGTTTCTTTATGAGATGACCAGAAATGAAAAAACAATCTAAAAAGAGTTCAATTATGAAACGGAATTTAAGTATGATGGGCATTATAAATGCGATAAAAATACAGAGATAGAAAGTGATAAATGAGGAGTGTGATCTATGAAAGCAGATAAAAACCAACAAGTAAATGAACATTAGTGACACACAAGAGCAAAAAATATACCCAAGGAAGAATCAAACTCGCAGGTTGTTAGCTCAGTGGACTTCCGACTGAGCCATGGTGACCTCCCATGACAGAGTAAAACCGATGACCAGAGTAATAAATTGTCAAACCTAGTCCATATTTTTTATTCTATTCAAGAAAAATGATCCTATACGACCGTTTCGAGTAAAGAGAATTTATTGTCAGCTTTTCCAAGAGTAGTAAACAAAAGAATTTACAGCCTCGGACCTTGTGAAGTTTTTGACATTCTAAATCCTTTTTTGTACTAGTCAGAACTGATCATAGTAACTGAAATCCACTAGATTTTATTATGAAATCTTGCTTCGGACTTTAGAAAACCTATCGGAAAATATTGCTTTTGCTTATAAAAAGGAAGGATTGTTCATTTTACGAGATGTTTAACTTCATGCGCGAACTAAATATGACCATTTACCACAGCTAGTTACAAAATTAAGGAACAATATTTTATTTGTACGTGAAAGAAAATTCTTTCTAGTTTAGCGTCTGCAGTTATATATTATTATAATAAACATTTGAAATTAAATTAAAATTAATAATTTGTAGAAAAAATAAAACCAAGTGTTTAATGATCGTTTCAATAATATTTCAAGTCGTTTCGTAATCTTTTTCTGTATTTTCATCTAATATTAAAATTAGGGTTCAAGTCATCATAATTCAATTTATACATTGTTCAGAGGAATGCTAGGTTTAGGTACTCACCAATTTGATCATCACATTTATTCGTAAAAGCTAATATTTGATATAGAAATACACCAAAATGTGCAATTAATTGTGTCTTTGCGAAGATGAAATTACAGGAATCGAATCTGTGCCGCCTACAACTCGCAGGTTACTAGTGCAGTGGGCCACGAGGGCTTCCCAAAATAATCTGGATTTCAGCTATTACAAAGGTCTAAAGCTGAAGAACTGACTTCTTCGTCACCAGTAAAAACAATTTTACACGCAGATTCGACACTTCAATTTTGAAATAAAAACTTTGAATTTGAAAGTTTAATAACAGCCCTATTACTTACACATTCCGGTGATTTTTTCGCGTCTAACACTGCTCTAGTGGAAAGCCTCTGATCCAAATACCTATTCCAAACTGTCAGCTGTTCAAGGCAAAGGGGAATTTGTTTATCCAATATGGATATTTATTTCCATTGGAATAATAGAACAGTTATACCTCGACGAAATATCCCGTCCTAACTTTAGACGAGATATATCATCCTAAGCAAAATTAACCTAATATTGGTCGAGATATATCGCCCTTGGCAAAATTGACCCAACTTGGACGATATATCTCGTCCTTTGTAAAATTGACCCAATCTTGGACGAGGTATCTCGTCCTTAGAAAAATTGTCACATACTTCGGAGAGATAACTCGTCCAAACCTTACTCTAGAGGTTAACACCTTAACCACTAGACCGGTTGGTCGGCCTTTATATGTAAGGAGGTTTCGTTTTAAATTGCTCACGAAGAATTGGGAAATGAAAACATTTCATTGTTCGGTAGCGATTTCGATATTCATTTTGTGTACTTAAATAATAGAATTCGCAGAACAAAAAAAGTTATTCACAAATTGAATGTATTTGTTCTTATTCAGTCTCCGTCTGATACATACATAAATCCTCATCATGTATGTATGAAGCACGAGTATTACTAATGACATGGGCTGGAAAAATACCGAGCCTCTTTAAAATTTTCCATTTCAATAATGTGATGGAATGGGGTAGATCTCATAAGGTTTAAGCGTGCGTATGAAATAACGCTTACATAAATTCCTGCATTCTATCGCATTACAGTGCTTAGCAATTGTCTGATCGATATGAAATTCGATCAGAAAATAGATGAGAGCAGATTATGCTATACATAATTACAAGAATATTTACCTGATCTTATGCGAATCATAACAAAAACTTGATGACATTTGGTACGAAATAGATATGCGCACAAGCGTGCGCGAGTGTGCATTCTGGATGCGATGTTCTGGTTTCGCGCTATTCTAGTTCAGATTACAAACCAGAGTGAACAAACGGTGGAATATAAAAATATATTAAAATTACGGATCAAGAAAAACATTATGATGCTTGACTTTGGATTCGATTGGAGAGGTAGATATTTCTACGATTATAAAAGAAACTGTCTGTCTACGTGTATGCGGTGTCCGGACGAATCTGCAGGACTTACAGTAATGAGATTTGGTACACAGATACTTCTAATTTTATGCAATTTTTGTGTGTAGCCCGAATTTCGAAATTTAATCTAGAACATTTTAAAATTAATTTATTGGCATTTAATATGGGTTTTCCTTAAAATAGCAACAGTGTAAAGGGATCATATTTTAAATTTACTTTTTTTTTCTCTCATTTCCTGAGCACAAACGATTCTAGCGAAGCGAAGCAAAACAAGTGGTATATTGAAAGAAAGAAAATACTCGAACAAATTTTTTTGTGGTGTACTAAAAATTTAATAAAGTAATGGCAATGGTATTCAGTTAACGTCGCACTGTAGAAACACAACGGGCTATTGGTGGTGGTCGGGGATCAATCCCGAAGGGAAGTATCCAAGAACAACGCTTCGTCATTCTGAACCACGGTCAGATCACGAAAGCAACACCTCCAAATTTCCACACCATGACAACGTGAGGACATTTGAGGCCATGATACATTTAACATGTTCCAGACCTCGGGAACACAACGGTCTTTTGCTGGATCAAAGCTCGAACTCGCAACCCTCCGTCTGCTATTATATTGCTCTTCAGACTGGGCTATAGCGAGCCTTAAGAAACTAAAAATTATAAATTAGGTGTTACCAAAGACTTTCTAAATAGATATATGACTTTTTTCTACCTAAGTACATAAATCTTATCCTCTAGAAAGTTTTCAGTGCCGCGATACCCAGGTTGGAATTGAGCCCGGAGCAGAAAGTGCTTAAAGCTGCGACGTGCTTAGAACTTGGCAAAACAATTTGTCCTTAATTTTATCAAAATTTCGGCCGATTTTTTTAAGCATAAGTTACGATTTTCTGCAGTGCAAAGCGAGCTCCTTTCCACTCTTTTTTTCTTTTCTAGCAACGAATAAACCTCCCTATCCCGCCCCAAATTACCACAAACACTTTATAGATAACACATCATCTATATCAATGACGAAACATTTAACTTCAAATGTTATCGACAGAATTGCAAATTCTGAAAGTATGCCTTGGTTTTACATAAAGTAAGTGAATTAATTTGGGTGTTTTATTATAAATATGTAATACATATTGAGCCGATGATTGTGTATTACCTCTATTTTTGATTTGACTGTAGTTTTCAAAATCCGGACAAAATGTCTGCAGAACAATTGCAATTACTTGGAGTTGTGTTGCAGAACACTGAATATAATTCTGCACCTGGGGATCACTCAACCTTAGTTCGAAACTCATTCAAAACAAAGACCGTCAGGGGAACTGGTGCAAGTTAAATTTATCGTATCCTCAAATGTCTTCACGTTGGCATGGGGTGGTAGTGAGGAGAGTTGAATAATAACTTAGGTGTTCACCTCGTCTTGTAAAAATTAAGCGGTGTCCTCAGATATTTCCTATCGAGTTTGATCCCTACGTCGCCAATATCCGTCGTGTTGCTGCAGCTAGACGTTAATTCATTTACCTACCAGAAGAAAAATTGCATTTTTTTGTTCAATGGCTGGTAGAATTTTAACTAACGTTGTTCTTGAGCAACACAGCGGGCTGTTGACGAATGTCCGGGATGCCCATATAACCTACCTTTACTTGAGTAGAAGCTGTGGAAAAATCTTAAGCCCGCTGATTCGTTGGTATCACACCGCCATCTATGGCGGCACTAACTCATAGTGCGCATGCGTGAGAAATAGTATCAATATTTACGTGCAATGCCGAGTCTCGTAGGGGCTCACTGCTTTCAGTAAACCTACTTTCTTTCAGTTTTTCCAGTACTGTGCCTAGGTGATTAAGTGCAAATAGAAACATGAGAACTAAGACTTGATAACTTGTCATCATTGCAAGTAAATATTGATACTTCTGACGCATGCGCACTCTGAGTCAGAAATGTCATTGATCAAGGTGATAAACCAACGAATCAGCGAGCTTAATATTTTTCCATACCTTCTACTCGAGTAAAGGTAGGTTATATGGCCTCCGGGATTAGGCCCGGCGCTCACAACCGGATTTTCAACGTGCGGCGCCGTTGCCGCAACGCAAGTGCGGTCTGAGATACATTAGATCTAATGGAGTAGTGCACACATGCCGCTGAGGCGACGCAAGTCTAACTTGCGTGCAATTTGTATTGCAGTTCCCCACGGCGTCGCCGCACACTCGTCTCCGTTCTGTTTTTGTAAATAAATGGAATATAAATAATAATAAATAAATGGTTGTATCCAGTAACGTCTATTTTGTTTCAAAATATACTTTTTTATACATTAAGTAAGCGAAATAAACACGTTTTCTTCGATAGAATATTTTTCGCAAATGGCACGAAATAAGTTCTTGCGTCATTTCACACGGTTATGTGTGCATAGTTGGGCTTCGGTGCCTCAGCGGCGCCGCACGTTGAAAAACCGAATGCGTGCATCAGGCCTTAAGCCCCCCAAGGGAAAGCTCCGATGACAACACCACAGTTCAATGGCTGGTTAAAAGAAACTACAATGACAAGAAAATTACACAAACAAAAATATTTTTATCTTTAGAACATTTGCAAATTTTATATCTTTAACAACCGTAATTCAAAAGGCTATAAAACGTGTGCAGCAATTTTTTAACCATTCTATCAGTTTTCGGGCATTTTTTTTTTTTAGTCAAGCGAAGCAATAAAGGATGAGAGATTTTCACGGCAATTTCGTTTGCTATATAATTTCTCGTAATTATGCAAGAAACCTGTAATTTGCTAAAATTGATAGTTATGGAGCAATAAAGCTTTTCATCCAATGAACATTATTTCTTTTCTGAGTAAATAAATATTTACCATTTTATAAATTTCCAAAAACTAAGCATTTATATTGCAATAGAAGAGAAAGCAATCCTAAAACACTGCCTAGTGAGGGATTTTCAGTGCAAATAAAAAAGATGGTCGGTTAAGGTTTCATTTCCGGTGTCCTAATGCTCTCACATGATTCATATCAGGCAGAGCGGATCAAAAACACGTTTTGTAAATTCATTTAATCCTATTGCGGAAAACTCGGATGGTGCAAGTAGGTCAGAAGAAAAATTCGAACGAGTAAAAACCAATATCTATCCCATCAGGGATTGAAAAAAGTTCTTTAAAGATTTAACTTGAAAAATATGGATTGTTTATTCGTACGGGTCAGATGAAGCCACGAAGTATCGTCTTTCCACAAACTTTAACTGCTTCTCTATGACCACTTTGACGGACCTTTCAACAAATTGCGTATGACAAGGATATTTTCAAAAATTTAACCTAACCTTCCTTTGTTTCAGCATTTAATAAAGCTCTTCATTCATAAAAATAATAATGAAATGTAGTTCGATGGCAGATCATTTTTCCCAATTCGTTAAAGCAGTCAAAAGCACGAAAATTAAAGGCATGCAATTTCAATTATACTTTATTTTTCTTGCATCAATAATTATGATTCTCTGTGAAGGGTTACGAGTTCAAATCCAATCAAACAGCGTCGTGAACATAGGTGGCTGATACACGTTAAATCAATCGTGAATTGCAATGTCCTCACGTTGGCATGGTGTGGGAGTTTGAAAAGTGTGGTGCCAGCTCAGGTGTGTCCTCGTCATCTGACCGTGGCTCACAATTACTTAGTTTTGTAATTGTTTTTGCCCCCTAAACATATAGAACGGGATTAGAATGTATCCCGCAGGGTTCAAAGGTATAAGTGTACCAAATTTCGTATGTATGTATATGTACATATATATATGTATATGTATGTATGTATGTATATATATATATATATATATATTATATATTAGCTTAAGTTTGAAAAAGATGTTATACAATTCAAAATTAAATAAAAACCATGTATAATGCTATTTCTAAAACTCAGCTCACAATTTAAATTTAAACTCAGAAAACTCTTAAGTATAGAAATCTCACGGTACATTGTTTTACACAAAGGGTGACACTCACTACGTTCATTATGTCACAACTTGGTCGAAAAACTAAGCCATGTAGGCAGGTGGATGTTATCACCAGTCATTATGTCCCACAGAACTCTGACGCTAGATTTAAGGCTGAATGTGAAATGACAAGGCTGAGTTCCCATTATGTGAAATTGATCCTCTCTGTGCTGCTGTCAGAATAGCTTCATGTTCGTTCATTACAAAGATGCGTGCATAAGCACTTCCAATCATCATTACAGTTTAAAACCTTCTATATTCATGCACATTAGGCTTCGACTCTTCAATTAAGAAATTGATATCAGTGTTAAATTTTCAAAGTTGGATTGGATTGAACGTTATGGCGCGGCTGAAAATTGGACAAGCTGTGTCAAACACAAGATGGAATCTGACCCAATTAAAGTAAAAAAATATTTAGAAACTAATAGTCTAAAACAAAGATAAAATGTAGATTTAAAGCATGTAAAATGTACTGATGAGAATGAAATATTCAAACAATAGTCAGATGATAAAACAAGATCATCGTCTGCAACAAATTCAATGAAGAATTTATTATTTACGGATGTATAAAAGTTTGAAAGTGAAATGCAAAAGATGGAAAATGTTAGGTGAGGTTTAAAATGCCAACTGAACGAGAAAATTCTAAAATGTTTGAGTGGGGGATTTTCCCTACTTAAATCTCGCATATACAAAATTGTACTTTAAAAGTTTAGGACGCTGATGATTAAAAACAAGAGTCGTCGTTCAATTATGATTGGAATTCATACATCACTTTCCAAATAAAAAAAATATATCTTACTTTGATACCATAACTACTCTTTTAATGAACAACTGTTTGTCTGTGTTGCATTTAGTTCCTCCTAGCTTTTACCTAAAGCATATAACTGTATAAGGTGTTGATTATATATAGTTTCCTGCATGTCATTACCTGATCACTAGCAGTTATCTTACAAAATCTGCTGAAATAATTAACTTAGACTTATCTATATATATATTTCTCTTACGTGGCACGCAAAAAAGACGTTATTTGTTACCGCGTTTTGGCAACATTGTGCGATTGTTTGTTTACTAGGAGCCTCGCGCCTCATTTGAATCTATAGCGTTATCGGATGAAATTTTATTGAAAAAAATGAATTTTAGACGAGCTGTTGCGGTTTGTAATAGAAATCTAAGAAAGCGGAGGATCTTTTCAGGGCTATTTAAAAAACGGTCCTTTTCAAGGCTAACAATTATAGAACAACAAGACGCATGCACTACAGCTTTCGACAACCAACTCAGTCAAAAAGTGTATGGGTGGCTCGAGTACTGAGGAAATGTACACACAAACAACATGCTGGGTATTCAATTTACAAAGCAGCTCTCACATTGCGAGTAAAAATTTGCTCAAAGTTTTCATTTAAATTCTGATTCCAGAGGTACTGTATATATCTTTTATGTAATACAACAAATTTAGATTTGAAAAATATATTTTTTTGGAATATATTTTGTAATCAATCCCTTCTGCTAGGACACGTGTCTTCATTGATGCGAGCGAAGCGAGCATAGGTTCGCGCAGCGAACCAATGAGAATTTCGAAGCAATCCTCCGGGGGTTGGCGAGCGTTAGCGAGCAGGGGGCGGGCCCCCTAGTAACATTAAATTACAGCATAATTCTGAGTTAAGCTGGTAGACTTCAATATAAAAATTCCAGTGTAACTCCTTCTTGATATTAGGAGAAACTTTTGAAACATACGGCCATTCCAAGACACGAAAAATAATTCGATCATTATTTTTTTGGGTCATTGTAGCTTGTTCGTTTCGGCGATTTTTTTTGGATTATTGATTCGCAAACTTTTTTCTTGTCTCTGAATTTTCCCTGGGACATTCCACCTCGTATCATACTCATTTAAAAATCACTTCGCCAAAAGTTTGCTGGGGTAAGCTAATTTTGTTTTTCTTTCTAATTTTTTTTTATGCGTATAAATTTTACGGGCCGATCATCAGAAATACTTCGAATTGTTTTGATCTCCGTCAAAAGCAACAATGTTTGATCTATTTTTTTGCTTGAAAATTTCGATTGCATGGTTGAACACAGTTATGCGAACACCACGCTTGAAGCAGTTCATTTCACTTCTGCTGAGTGCGTAGTGAAATGAAAACACCACCTGTAGATTGTTTGCTTTTACACTCGAGGCATATTTTACGTTTGTTTGATCACTAGAATTTTTTTAACTGACATTACGCTTACCAGGACTAACGCGATGCGAGCCGTAAAAAATCACGACCTGGGTAGCCTTGTAAATATTTGGCATGTTTGTATCGTAAGAAAGATTTTGTCAAATTTCTAATACTAAAGGTCGTCCAAGACCATTTTATCAATCACGACCTGGGTAGCCTTGTAAATATTTGGCATGTTTGTATCGTAAGAAAGATTTTGTCACATTTCTAATACTAAAGGTCGTCCAAGACCATTTTATCAATCACGACCTGGGTAGCCTTGTAAATATTTGGCATGTTTGTATCGTAAGAAAGATTTTGTCAAATTTCTAATACTAAAGGTCGTCCAAGACCATTTTATCAATCACGACCTGGGTAGCCTTGTAAATATTTGGCATGTTTGTATCGTAAGAAAGATTTTGTCAAATTTCTAATACTAAAGGTCGTCCAAGACCATTTTATCAATCACGACCTGGGTAGCCTTGTAAATATTTGGCATGTTTGTATCGTAAGAAAGATTTTGTCAAATTTCTAATACTAAAGGTCGTCCAAGACCATTTTATCAATCACGACCTGGGTAGCCTTGTAAATATTTGGCATGTTTGTATCGTAAGAAAGATTTTGTCAAATTTCTAATACTAAAGGTCGTCCAAGACCATTTTATCAATCACGACCTGGGTAGCCTTGTAAATATTTGGCATGTTTGTATCGTAAGAAAGATTTTGTCAAATTTCTAATACTAAAGGTCGTCCAAGACCATTTTAGAGGTAGGAAGGTATTTTAATTGACGACAAAATGCAGCAACATATCGGACTATATGCGACGCTCCGGAAGAATGATTCGAGAAACACACCAAGTAATGTTGAACCATAGTCAGATGAAGAGGTCAACCCTTGAGCTCGCAACCCACTCTAACACTCTCTTCCACATCACGCCAATGTGAGCACACTGGAGGTCACGACATATTTACCGCCTCTTTGCACACGACGGTCTTTGGTGTTATTCGAACTCGCAACCAGGCTACCGCACCCACAGACCCTTTTAGTGTATCAAATTACAGTTGATGACATTTTATCCATTATTTATACGTAATAGCTTCTTTTGAGCACCAGAAAATGCGTCGACGAAACTGTTTCGCTCACCAAAACTCGTCACTGAAAAAACGTCAAAACTCCACAGGAGGGTTTAATTCCACACCAACTGGAGGGTTCAGTTCGAAACTCGGTCCAACAAAAGGCCGTCATGTTCGCGGGGATGATGCACGTTAAATCTGACGTAGCCTCGAATGTCTGCGCGTTGGCGTGGTGTGGAAGTTTGATGAGGCGAGGTGCCAGCTCAAGTGCTGATTTCGTCATCTAACAGTTGTTAAAAATCGAGAGGTATTGTCCCCGGATCTTTCCTTGACATGGAGCACCGGCCGCCCGTTCGTTGAGTTGATTCAGTGTGACTTTCATTCAACTACCTGACATCACTCTTTGCCATAGTGTGGTGCTCTACTTCAGTAATCTCAGGACTGTTCGACTCCTTTGCAAGGAATTCGTCTTATTTAACCATATGTTTTAACGGGATAACTCGTCCAAGATCTGATTAATTTTGCTTAGGACGAGATATCTCGTCAAAGCTGCCGTTACCCCAATGTGTATGATTATCGAAGTAGGAAATATAAATTGGTCCTTGGCCAGAACTTTTGAGTTTTAAGCAGGTTTTTCAACCAGAAGCTAGCCACTTAATGATAGCTTTAGATGCGAATATAAACCACCAGTAGGGTTAAAACCCTTCTGATTAGTCTTGAAACGCCTCTAGCAACAAGGTCGGGATCAGAGGTCAACACAACTGACCTACGGCCAAAGAATATCCCAAAACATCTTTCTTTGAGGGTCTTCCATGGTGGTCTAATTGTCGTACTGGTGGTATCAGGGTTGCACTACGCCCTCCTGGGATTGAACTCTACAAATCCATGATTGTCTATACTGTATATACTATGTTTAACGTAAATAAACATTTATTTGTAATTTAGGCTGTGATGTGTTTGTTGGTGTGGCAAGTTAGCCACAGATTTTTGATAATCCCAATGAAAGGGAATTTTAAAAGCGCATCTTCCCTACCCGATGGGGAATTCGATCAGGTTGATTTGGGCCGTGGTCGAAGTAAGGCCACGCTGAAATGAACCTACATGTTTTTTTGTTCTTGTTTATGTCCTGTTATTTTCAATAAATATACAAAAAGACAAATTTGATTGGACTCGTATAGATTTCACCACGTGCAACGTTATTGAGCTGATATTGAACTAGTGTATAATTTTTATTACACTATTTGGCACAATCACTCACCCCAACCCCCCTCTACGAGACATTCTATTCCAGATTTCTTAAGGTGTTTTTTTTTTTTAATTATCGCCCTAATTTTGCCAAAATTTACAACTTTAAATTTTAAATTTGAAAATCTTTCTTATCAGTTTCGAATTTGTTTAAGTTTTTTTGGTCAGGACTCAAAAAATCGATTATCTCAATTGTTTTGTTACCCATACATCGATTTTTCTAATTCGAGGCTCTAATGTTTGGATCTTCTAATTGCACTCGGCTTACGTTACAAATCTCCGTCAAACACAATTGTACACAAGAAGCTTGGAAGAACTAGTAATTTGACAATATGAATGCTATGACGTGACGGTAAACAGTTTCTGTTTACTAAAGTTTCCTTTTTTCTGTATATTTTCATAAGCTCGATCTTTTATCCCTGTAATATTATGTTAGGATTTATTCTACAGGGTTGTTTGTGAGTTTCAAATTCAGGTACTTCAACTTAAAACTTCCTTGTTAGTATCAAGGGTATTACTGGTAAGATTCCGTAGATAATTTTTCGATTCTCGGAGAACATAAGAACATAAAACTATTTTATTACATTACAGGAATAGAAACTTAATAATTTGCGAAATACTAGAGCAGTTCAAAACTTATAAAATAAATTGATTCGTACAAAATGTAATAAAAATCTTCCACTTTTTTTTATTTCGAATAGATTATTCAGATTTATAGATCTTATCAATAAAAAGTATAGGAGTTACATTTATTAAAATAACCCCCGTATTGTGGCGATAGAAAAACATTTTTACGTACATTTATTTTAGTTTTTATTCACCCGAAATGCAAATGATATGACAAACTTTCAGAACTTATAGGCACTTTTAACATTGCATAAAAAAATAACCGTGACTTTTCCATTTAAAATCTGTTTTGACACATTTTTGTAGTTTAGATAGAAAAAATTTTGAAAACTGTCAAAAGTGTTAATGGAATTCCCTGTTGTGAACGCACGGAAATTTGCCCCAAGAGAAAATATAACATATCAGCAATGGATTTTTTTTAATTGATTTCTTTTTGCTAATGGAAGATCTATGTAGTATAATAACGTAACGAATGTATCAAACGCTGTTGAGGGCTTCAAATATGTGTAAGTAATTTTCTTACTTTTACATTTTCCAAATTCGGTGTCATTTAAAGCACCCATATGATAGTATTGGCTTGATACAAAAGTTCGGCCCATTTTGGATGCTGGATGGAATTGCATCACAAAAACGAATTGTTATTACTATACACTTGTAAAGTTTAGATGTTGTACGAAAGAAGAAATTTCATCAACTAGAGTTGGCGAAACAGTTGTGTTTTTTGTTGTTTTTTAATTTTGTAAACATTAAAATTGGCAGAAAATAAGGAGCTTTAAAATTAAAGTTAAAATTTTTTAAGGAAAACTTTTTAAATCTTATTTTTTGACCAATTATGCTTTTTTATTTCCGAAAAGGCCAAAATGCTTTGAAGACGCAAAAGCAGATATGGTGTAAAGGGAGAGGGCGTTGACGATTCCACGTGCAGTAAGTAGTTCTGAAAGTTTAACCACTTGGATCAGTTCTTTAGTCAAAAACCTCAGAACTTCTATGAATGCGTGATAATGCAGCTACCGGAGATAGATGGAGAACGGTCATTGAACAGAACGGCACATACTATACTGATTAAATGTAATTTTTATTAAATAAAAAGAAAATTTCAATTTGTGCCAAATAGAAAAACGTGACCAACTTTTGCATCAATCTGACATCAACTTTGTAGATCAATAATGACTTGATTTACAATTCTTGCATCAAGTCTTACTTCCATACCCACGAAACACATGTAGTTACTGAGAAAACGAATGTAGCCATCCTATAATATTACATCCTAATATTTCAGGGCAAAATAATGTAGCCATCATATCGCACTATCATTATTCCATTGGTCAGCGATGAATTAAGACATTCTCAATTGTAAATAACAAGCCTTAACCCCTTCCAAAATATAAATAATTTATTTTTAAATTCATGTAATACGGTGTCTTGGGGTTTGATTGAAGATGGATGACCCGGAGATGAGGACTTACACAACATTTAATTGTTCTAAATCTAGATACACAAAAGGTTACATGGATCACAGCAGTTTACACATTGGCACATGTATAAGTTGTACGGACGGCGCTCCACCTGCGCGTGGAAGCCAGTTTACCGATTTCTGTCACAACTCCAATTGAGTTTTTAAAGTTAAAGCTAGTTACGAAATGGCTGAGTTGGCAAAATCCATCTCCCAGTCCATCAATCATCCATCCAGGTATCCTGATATGCTCCAGGTTTAGAACAATTCAATGTTTTGTAAGTCCTCATTTCTGTGTCATCCGGCTTCAAATATCTACAACACCCTATACTACTTACATTCTAATAAACATGATGTAAAAGGAAATGGTGCTACAGTATGTCATCAAAGATAGCTTAAGTGAAACATGCAAATATTTCTTTATTTTCTAGAAGTTTTGGAAGACGGAAAAATATTTGGTTTTCCTATCTTCTGGACAAAAAAAAATTTCTTAGATGAGAAACTTTTAAGTGAAGCCAATTTCGAAGTTTTGGTGCAAAACCGTATCAATTATCAACGAAAAACATCAGAATAGGTAATTGTTAAACTGTCAAAAAAATCTTTGGCACTTTTTTTCAGTAAGAACCAACAAATTTGCCTCTACAACATTAAAAAAAAACGTTTACTTGTCCCATTTGCATATATTTCGAATCTTGTAAAATGTCACCAAATCGGTTTGATCTATTTCGAACGGCCGACAAGCTCATACCAGTAGCAGAGAACAGCGATTCTTTTTGTTTTTAATTGCTTTTATAAAATCCAATTTGACAAGTCAAATTATTATTTATTTAAATAATTTTTTTGGCATTTGTCAATTCTGTCAGCTGTCGTATTTGTATTTAAAAATGTAAAAATCTTCAGAATTGTTTCTCTTTGAGGTTGGGGAGCATGATTTACTTAATTTTTCAGCCACATACATGAGAAAGAGCATTATACGAAAAGGGTTTGACAAATCTTGAAAAACTGCTACACTTAACGAGTCTAGGATCCATGCAAATTTCTTACATAAGCCATGGCTTGGAAAATATGTCAATTGCCGTATTTGTATTTAAAAATGTAAAAATCTTCAGAATTGTTTCTCTTTGAGTTTGGGGAGCATGATTAACTTAATATTTCAGCCACACACATGAGAAAGAGCATTTTACTAAAAGGGTTTGACAAATCTTGAAAAACTGCTACACTTAACGAGTCTAGGATCCATGCAAATTTCTTACATAAGCCATGGCTTGGAAAATATGATGATGAAATATCAAAATAGAATATTCTTGATGGTTAAATTGAATAAATTAATTTTCCATTCACATGTTAATTTTCTCTCTTATACACAGAAGATTGTTGATAAACTTCATAAATCAAAGCAAGTTTTCGAAGCATCGCAGTAAAGTTGCTTAGACGTTCCCAGGTAAAAGGCGCGAAACGGTCGATAACCAAAGCAAACACGGTATTCTCCGTCTTGGCTGATTTATGATTCAGCTGGTTTGTCTCTTGCCAAAAGCGTTCATCACATCAGACTCATTTGTGAGAGTTCCTTTCAAATGGAGCTTGCTCAGATTCAACTCACCATAAACACTTCTCGAGCTTCTCTTAACATTCTTCTAACGCAACACCACTTTTCTTAACACAATGCAGTGCGCCGAGCAAAAAAGAACGTCTCTCTAAGGTCTAGAGCGCGCACACAACTGGAATGTAAAGCTTTGGTTTCCTAAGAAAGTGGAACCGTTATCTAACAGCCGTGATACGTCATGATGCCGCGGGCATAACTAGACGGCCGTCTGAACAAGAATCCTGAGGTGTCAACTTAGACGGACAGAATACGTTGGGGAAAGGCCAACACAGACGGCTGCCGTGGTTTATTTTATTCGAGAAACAAAACAAAGTGGTTTTTTATTCTCTAGTTTAAACTTTCTAACTTCGGAATCGTTGAAGGTAGAGTGAAAATTTCAACAGATTTCAAATCAGCGTAAATTTCTACGCCAGATCGATATCAAAAACAGTTTTATTATTCAATTATTTACCATTTGATTATTTAATTATTTATTAAATAATTAATTATTTATTTAAAGAAAATCACATTTAAGGTATCGATCTGGTGTCAAATTTTCCGCAGATTTCAAATCCGTTGAAATTTTCATTCTGAGTTTAACGATCCCGATTTTACAAAAACGAATTAATCAATGGCAGTCAAAAATGTTTATTTATTTCTCTCCTCTTCGTTCGAATCGCTTGGAGCAGGAAATGAAATGTGGCCGCTACAAGAGAAAAAACGTTCCCCAACTGTTTGAGACCGCTATGACGACAGGCATGGAAATGGCGGCTCCGATAATTTTCGTTACGCTCACAAACACCGCTCTCTAGGAAACCAACACCATGTGTTAGTATAAACAACGTTTTAGTGACGTCACCCACCGATACATCACGGCCGCTAGATCACGGCGACGCTTTCTTAGGAAACCGAAGCTTTAGATGGGACCCAACAACTCTTTTTTATGTTTTCGAATACTTTTACGAGGTACTTAAGAACTTTTATTGTAAACTCAGAATACCTCGTCTACAAAAATTTCAATGTTATGAAATCTGTCACCATATCGAACCAAATTGAAAAGTAACAACCGATGCAAATTGGAACGATTTACCACATAATGAATCGTAAAGGATCAATCAGACAGTGAGTGAATATAGGATGGTATGTACGTAGATATTTTAAATAACATCGCACTGGAGCAACACAGTGGGCTTTTGACGGCGGTCCGGGATCAAACCCGAGAACTGTACGAGGACAAGACCACGTAAATTTGAACTACGGTCAGATGATGAGGTCATATTTGAGTTGATATCCCTCTTTCCAAACTTCCATACCACTACAGATTTAACGTGTACCAGCACCCCTTTTACACAATGGTCCTTAATTGGATTCGATGGTTGGTGGGTTGTCTTTGAGGATTGATGGTGCAAGGGTCATATTTGACCATGCTGTGCCAAACAAAATGTATACAATATCAAGTAATAGACAAACACAATGAAAGTTTTACTGACACATAAGAGAAAAGTACACCCCAGGAGGAACACACCTGAAAATAATGGAACCTAAATTGTATTTGAATTCGCAATCCACCGGTTGCTTATGCGTTACTCTTCCAACCTGGCTACCGTGACCCCATACACACAAAAGAAAGAATATAGAAAGTATGAATTGGGGACAATTTTAGGGCTTCAAGCAAATTTTGCCTGATATTAAAATTTAGTTAAAACTTTTTCGAATTACGAAATTTACTTTACTATTGTCCAGGGAATTGAGAAAAAAAAACTTTAGTGCTCGTTAAAGTCTTCCAATAGTTGTGGTAACTGAAACACAAAAATAAGTTTTAGTGCAGCTATATGTGGTTTTACTAAAAGTATGATAAATGTTTATTGGATTTCTAAAGCGCAAGGCCCCTATTTGGGCATGCTACGCCAGTCTCAGTATCAAGTAATGGACATTCACACAAAAAGAAAGTTTTACGGATACATAAGAGAAAAATACACCCAGAAAAGAATGAAACCTGATGTTGAGTTGGAAATATGTTTGACCCGTATAGTGGAAAATCTTTAGCTTAAATAATGATATGAACAATAAAGTGACTGAACACTGTTCTTTTAAAATTTTAAAGATAATTTTTACAAGAATTAAAGTATGAAATAGTATCCAAACCAACAGTTAAATAAAAAGGGGCCCCGAAAATACACAGAAAATCAATTATCACAAATAATGAATTAAAACAAAAGATGACTAGTCCAGGAGAAAGAAGATGGGGAACCGATGGTAAAACCCGAAGAACAGATAGACTCACCCACGGGAAAATACGGTGAGGTTTCGACATGCCAGGTGTCAGGCTTGTAATCGAATCTATAAGGCGAGGAAGGAGATTCCGCTCTTTCGAACGTTTCGCGTCCGGCAACAGGAACGTTCCATGGAAGATCGTGGTTCCCGGAATTTAGCAAGATAAACTTCTCCCAAGTAGTCTGCAAGATCGTCGGGTAATTAATTCTTTTTGGTCGTCTTCTCAATCGTCTTCTGTCAAGGCAACCATGGGCCGTGGTTGCGTTAATCTGTGTTCGATCCACGCATCATAAGAAATTTACCCGTACTTAGTCAGTCAGTTCTATATCAAATCTTTTGAGCCCACATTTCACTTTTGTCTGTCTTCAGTTCAGAATATTTTCAAGGATTCTATGTACAAATATTGTCGCATTCCTATTCTTAATGAAACAGGAACTCGAACTCATTCTTAACAGAACAGGAACACGAACGTATTGTTCGTGCACGTAAAAACGAAAAGTAAAAACAAATTATTCTTAAAAATTAACCCAACACTGACATGAATCGAACCTGAGCAACCTACAACCCACAGGTTGATAGCGCAGTTTAGCATAACACTGAGCCACGGCGACCCAATCTGATAAGCGATACACATTTTGTGTTGGAACGGAATACAGAATGCTTTCATATTTTGTTTGGTGTACTATTGTAACGCAATTTTAATATTTTAATTTAGATTGAATATTAAGTTTCACACACATTCTATAGTTTTCAGCAAATAAAAGAGACGGTTTAAAAGTGGTTTATGACGCAAAACAAGTTCTCTAGACCCTGATTAGAACTCTTTCCGAGTATTTGTTTTAATCCTGTATCAAGCTGAGTGGTTTCTGTTTCTTGCAGTGGTTGTTTTACGTCTTCTATCAGGTAATGAGACGGACGTATCGATTACGAAACATTAACTGCATCATTTACCAGTTAACCTTCCGTTTCCTCTCACTTCATTAGGGACGTAACATTATCTACTGCAAAGTAAACTTTTCCTCGGGGAAATTTATTGTTTTATTTTTTGTTTTTGGTTTCATTTAAACTCTGTTCCCTACACATTACTTGTGTAACGTAATTTTACTAAGAACACTATAATATCACAGGATGTTACGTGTCTAAACGTAAAGAGAAAACTAAACGAAAATCTGCGAAATTGTACTAAACTTCAAAGAAAGAATATTTTCAGATTCATTTGTTTCTTTATTTATTTAGTTCCTTATTATGATAAAGTTATGCTTATTCAAGTGTTATGTTTTCATGAATTTAAGTATATTATTATACAATCTTCTATACATTACATTCATTGAATTCCATCGACAGTAGTTCCATGGTAGCCTGGTTGCAATAGTATAAGATTAGCCACCAAAAGGGTTTTGAGTGTGAATCCAGCCACAGATCGTCGTGTAGAAAGGTGGCTGGTGCACGTCAAATCCGCCGTGATCTCAAATGTTTTCAAGTTGGCGTGGTGTGGAATTTTGGATAGTTGGGTACCAGCTCAGTTGTAACCTCGTCATCTGATCGTGGTTCAAAATTACGTGGTGTTCCCTTCAGATTTTTACGTCCGGGTTTGTACTCGGATAGACGCCAACAGCCCATTGAGTTGTTCCAGTGCGACGTTAATTAAAATACCTACCATCTATAATATTACTTCCATACAATGACTTTAGTCGCACTTCATTTATGAAAAACATTGTACTACCTAAGTTCTATAGAAAGATTCACATTAGAAAATATTTATGAAGATTATTAAAACTTTTTCAGTTATGAGAAAGTGAATCATTTTGGTCATGGGAAAACTTTGCAAAACATTAAAATGGTAAAATATGAACGAAAAAAGATTAAATGAAAGTAAGAATTGAGTACACGGTCCGTAATACATAACTGCAACCGTAAAAGAATTTCCTCTGTTATGCCTCCGGGTATTGCATATTCCCTTCTGAGATTAGCCCGCATGTTTTACTGACTATTACATCTACCTTTCGGATACATACAACCTGTTATACATGCCCTCGCTGCCTTTCCCAGATCTAGAACTGAATTTAATACAAAGAGTTTCGAATTTTAATAATTTACAATATTTTTAGTGAACCATTAGAATTTGAAACTCTTTGTATTAAATTCACCAGCTATGCGACTTCGCTAAGCAACTCAAAAAAATCATTTTGTTTCATATTTCCTGAGAGTGTTTTTATTACTACTAACTGAATACCCAGCGTTGCTTGGGTTGCAATGGTTAAATTTGGATTTAAAAATGAATTGGAATAATCACTTTTCTTACATAGAATAATGCAATCATTTAAGTTGTACGGAAAATACTTTTAAACTTAGTTTTAACATTTTCATAGCTTCTACAATTTACTTCGGATACAAATATATACGTTTAATTCCTGAATTATATATTGTAATATGCAAAAGATTAAGACATACAAACAAAAACGAAATTCCGATGAAGCAATGCAGAATTCTGAAAAGCGATAGATGTGCTAACTGTCGAATTTCGACTTCCTGAGCTGAAATAGAGCAATTCGAAAAAAGACGGGAAAATATTGATAAAGATGATACATGATTTATGAAATTTAGTAATGCTCAAATAGGACCGCGACATTTCAATGTATTAACTCAAATACAGAAATCCTGCAAAACTTGTTTTCTTGTTAATATTAAATTATTGCAAGAAAACAGACTAGATTTTAAAATTGATGCTTCGAGAGGCACTTTTAGTACTATCTATGTGCCAATTTTCATGGTTGTAAGTGCTGTAGATTAGTCTGAAGACAGGAAAGCAATAGCCTATGTTGTAGAATTGTATAGAAAATATACACAAACATACAAACATCCTTTTTATAACACACTAGCCACTGCATGGATGGATCAGCATTGCCCGTGCTCGTGCGAAGGATACCAACTCCACGGGCTACGGTGTGATGCAAGGTATTAATCTGGTGCAAAATTCTCTCTCTCTCTCTTTCTCTCTCTCTCTCTTTCTCTTTCTCTCTCTCTCTCTCTCTCTCTCTCTCTATATATATATATATATATATATATATATATATATATATATATATATATATATATATATATATATATATGCAAGCTATCGCTCGTCAACCACCGATGACTGCTACTTAGTTGGCTTTTCGAACTATACTTTTTAATAATGAGAGGTAGGGGATTGCTTCACAATCCATCCCCATATGGATCGCTGCTGGATTGATTCAGGACCTCTAGAGCGACATTAATTGAAGGTTCCCTTCCCATTGCGATATATATCGCATGCGCCCGAGTAACGGAAAATTGCCTACTTTTTTTTGCGAGATAAGCGGATTCGTATATAAGCCGACCCCAGTACTTTAGCTTTAGAAACCTTTCCAAAAATTCTCTGCTCATACACGGAAATTTAGTGTAAATAAAAACAAAATGATTTTAAAAATGTCAAGAACAAAACATCTCATTTCCACATAAAAAAGGAAATATTTTAGCACTGCATGTTGTTAAAATTCTGAGGAAATCTCATAATTTTACATGGTTTACCTTTTGCGTGCTGTTTGTTGTAATAGTACTTCTTAATATTTTCGTATTCGACTGTTGCAATGGAAACGGCGACCGAATTTTCAGGTTTTTCTGAAAACATTGCAAACTATCTAGCGCGTGCTCTCAAATTTTATGAATTAATTAATTAAAAAATATTACTGTATTTATCGTCTGCGCGTGCTCAAAATTCAGTAGCCCGTTGAACCACAAGACTCGCTACTACCAATCACAAAACGAATAAACCTGAAAAAGATTGCACAAATTTTTTTATAACATAAAGATAAACACAAGCAACGTAGCTCACAACTGACATTTCAACTTAATTGAGAATCACAGTTTAATCATCAATCATCCTGTAAATTCACTTTAGTGACTTCAAAGCTTCCAAAAAAACATACACGCTAAAAAATACTTTTGTAAAAATATACATACATGTACAATGAAAAGACAATATTTGATTTTTCTAAAGAAAAGCATTATACGAACATATATAGGATGCGGAGTATTTCATGCATATTGCTATTTCATGGATTCGGAAGGAAAATATCAAAAACTCCATTCCAGTTTGTTACACATTTGGAGAAGTCAATAAATATGGATGATATAATGGAGGTATATAAGGTGGAAAATATTTTTTTTCTTTCGAAGATTGTGTATGCATTGCGTGTTTTTACTTCCAAGAAAGATGTGCAAAATACGATATCTCACAGTTAAAGAATGTCACAGAAATGAAAACTGCGAAGGAAATGCAAAGAAACTCGGTAGTGGCATTCACATACCTTTTCCCAGTATTAGTACACAACATTCCTCTGCATTTATTTGTTTGAGGATTAAACACACATAGTGGGATTGTTGCACACGTTGCACTGACATAATACGTGTGTATCTAAAAATATTCTTTATCCTCTTATTTTGCTGTAAAAGAAACTCGGGCAACCAAATATTTTCAGGAACCTTTGCGAAACTTATCTTCTCACTCATGCAGAACTGGAGTTTTTAAATAAAATAGCAACATTTTAAGAGTTGGTCCTTTTTAACTTATTCCGAGGGTTCTTCAGTGCTAATCCTAGAAACTGTCAGGGCTTCCGGTTCATTAAAACACCAACTCCGGTTTTTTAATAAATAAGTACTAGCTAGGTATATAATTCACATTGCACGGGTGCAACAAAACGGGGTGTTGGGGTTGGATATTCGAGGACAACACCAAGCAATTTTGAATCACGGTAAAACAACGAGGTCACGTCGGAGATGACAGTCCACTCACCAAACTTCCACCCTACGTATTTGAGCCCACGATAAAGATACCATGCACCCCAGATGCAGAATTATATTCAGTGTTCTGCAACAGAACTCCAAGCAATTGCAATTGTTCAGCTGGCCTTTCGTCCGAATTTTGAAAACTGCTGTGAAATCAACGTAACGTAATAGATGTAGAACACAATTATCGGCTAAATATATATTACATATTTGTAATAAAACCTCAAAATTAATTAACTTACTTTATTTAAAAGCAAGGCATACTTTCGGAATTTGCAATTCTGTCGATAACTTTTGAAGCTAAATGCTTTGTCATTGACATAGAATATGTGCTATTTATAAAGTGTTTGTGGTTATTTGGGACGGTGTAGGGAGGTTTTTCCGTTGCTAGAGAAGAAACAAAGGTGTGGCACAGATCGCGATTTGAACTTTAGAACATAGTAACATACGATTTTTAAAAAATCGGCCAAACTTTTGATAAAGTTAAGAAAAAATTGTTCTGCAAAAACTTCGTTTGTTCTGCTACGTACGTCGGAGTTTTAAGCACTATCAGTTCCCCGGGTGTTGTCCTCTGATATTTTCTTTAAGGGATTGATCCCTTACCGTAGTCAATAGCCCATTGTGTTGTTCTAGCAAGACTTTAATAACATTACCTTACCATCCAACCGTGCTACTACGGCCCGCTGTAATAACTTGATAAGTAGTTGAATTTCCATCACAGTACAATACAATGTGCTATTAGAGACATCTCCGGATCCACCAAGAAAGTAAAGCAAAGAGCTAAGGACAACAGCTCGTCATTTCGAACTACGGTCAGATGACGAGGTCAAAACCTGACTTCTGGTAATTAAATACTACCAGTTAGGAGTTGAGTTTATCAGTCACCAATTTGACAATGCTTGTCGTTAATTTTAACTTAAGCAACATGCTGAAATTGCTTTTGAGTAGCATGCAAGTATGGCCACACGTTTCAAAAGACAATACCTAAACACTAGCGCTGTCTGAATTAAGCTTAACAAAACAAAACTCATACCGCTGTGAAAATTCTGAAATGCTTATCAAACCATTCTGCCCAAACCTGTTTTAAAATACATCCAATAAAACAAATATTCTCAACATAAAATTATTCAAGATGTAACTAAATAAAAATACCTAATTTTATTTGAACGCTTTAATATCTATTTGGTATAACTTGTTTACGAACGTAATTAAAGAGAAATTGTATACTAAACGATATGTTGACTTATTTTTAAAAAAATTAAGTCTCAAATCTGTTTTTAATACAGAGTTTCATTTTTATTCGCGTTTAACATCAGGCTGTCGAAATAAAAAATAACATTCAACTATTGTATTGCATTGTCCATGCTTAAGTACATATTCATTCATAAAAACTTAACAATAATTAGTTTACATTTATAAAAGGCCTAACTATACTATTCATTGAAAAGGATTGCTATCGTTTAAAAAATGGCTAAGTTTTAGAGTTACTTCTTTTTACACTTATGATTACGTATATCATTATTCTCAATTCATTTTCTCACTCCAAAATAAATTACCTCTTAGTCTGACCAATATGAATGACTTTGATACTTGTATTTTGCAATCGCTCATCACTCACATATTTCTCATTCAAAAAAAAAAAATTTCAGTTTTGGATAGGATTATTATTAAAAACACCCTAAACACCTTCCCTGCTATCTCGTTTTTCAGTCTTATTTTCAGGTCATTCTAAACACGTGGTAATTTGGTAATTTGTAATTACCGTCGTACTAGATCAACACAACGGACTATTGACGACGGTCCGGGATCAATCCCGAGCCGTCGTGAAATATCCGAGGACAAAACCGCGTAATTTTGAACCACGGTCAGAGGACAAGGTAAAACCTAAGCAAGCATCCCACTCTTCAAACATCCACACTAACCCAGCGGCCACGACAGATTCACGATGCACCAGCTGCCTCTACACCATGCTTACAGACATACATGCACTGACCCGTATTCCAATCAGGAACCTTCCGATATAGGACTAACACCTTACCACCAGACCGGTTGGTTGGCATGCGTGTTTTCCCTCCCAAAGTTCTACTGGTTGCCTCGTCGTTGTGGGAGGGTGTCACTGGGCAGTATATGTGAAGTGTATCGGAATTTTACTCTTGGTGGAATAACCCTAGGTGTGAATGCCATTCCATAGCCCAGCTAAAATCAGTAAGCCAAAAGAGCCAAGACACTCTTCTACCTCCTGGTGCTCGACTAACAGAAGAAGCACATTCCTTATTCCTTACTACTTCGTCGACTCCATCAGGCATCTGCAGAGCATCTAATGAATTGCATGGGCCTCTCCAGGGAGGACATCTATCGTGATCCACTTCTTGTGCTCGATTTCTTGCGAGTCGATGATCTTATGGACCTTATCTGACTTCGTCCGACACTGGAGGATAAGCAACAACAACAACACTCATGAGTTTTAAATCTAAAATCTTTAAATTTTTCGATTAATGTGACATGGTATGTAGTCGAATTAACGTCACACTGTTGTCACCCAGCGGGATATTGGCGACGAGGACAACACCACGTAATTTTGAACCACGATGAGTTGACAAGGTCAACACCTGGGCTGTCTCTCTCACCCCACTATCCAACCTTCCACTTGACGCCAACGTGAGGACATTTGAAGCCACGGCAGATTTTACGTCCACCACCACCCCACGTACATGAGAGTGTGGTTAGACCTAGTTTCGAACTCGCACCATTCCTGTTGCGAGGACCCTACTCTTACAACCCAGGCACCCGTTGCATTAAAGACACAAAGAAATTCTCAAGTTCGCTTAACAGCATCTTTGTTTGAAGCAAGCGTGCTTTTAACTTACATGCATAACTTGCATTACTGAAAGCTGGCATGCACAACGCGTCAACGTGAGAACATGAGTTCAAGACAGATTTAACGTGTAACTATCCTCCTCCTATCCTTTTGCACACGACAGTCTTTGGTTGGATTTAGATGCTGAGGAATATACATAACTTTGTATTTTTTCCTTCAAAAAATAGAATTATAGATTTTCCCTACGTTTACAACCCTCATATTCCTTATAGATGTTTACACAAACATATACGTTTACGATAGACGCTGCAGCTTTGCTATAATATTAGCCTACGCAATATACAAGTCTATTCCGGATACTCTTGTCCCTATAAGATGCATGTGTAATATCGGTCCGATCATTGTCCGACGCTACATGCATATTGCGCATTTATTACTCATGTTGAGTTGATGACACAGATAGGTTGATCTCAATCAAAGATTTATCTAAGTTGTAGTCAGAGAGAATATCTTGGTGCACTATATGAGGGAAGGTGATATAACTACCCTCTAACTCAGGGGCGGGAACCCGCGGCTGTAAAATGTGCGGCTCTTAAATGTTTAGTAAAAATCTGCTGGCGCCGCTACAGAACCGACACTTACCCCCCCCCCCCAATCTATAATGCGTCGGGAAGAGTTTATTTTAAAAAAGTAGGGTAAGGCGGGGTAATTGTAAACAGAATTTGTATGTTCACTTTCAATTCCTATTTTCAACTCTTGATAAAGTAATTAAACATCGTTCACCCTACAAAACTAACTTGTCACTATTCTACTTTTATATTTTATTAGTACGAAGATTCCAGAAGAAAAAAACATATTAACAGCGTACTCGGCTGTTAAAAAGTACCCCACATGTTTACAATTACCCCTGAAAGTAGGTGTGATTGTAAACAACGATTTTTTTTCCCCGTGATATTTATTCAATATTGAACAAGTGACAGCATGAGCAGCAGTCATGGCAGAAGAAGGAACTCCAATTTATATAATTTTACCCTTCTAATACCATGTTAACAATAACCTTATTTTGATCTTTACATTTACCAAATACTCCCACTTCTTACCCCAGTAAAATATAGTGACACTTGAAAGTTGCATTCAACACGAGGTGAACTTCCAGGAATAGATAAGAATAAATAATTCAAACATTTACTGAACAAAGTATGTATTGAGTGTAAAAAACCAAAAATTAAAAATATTTTTAAAAATTAAAAAACATTTTTAAAATATAAAAAATATATTTAAACATTAAAAATATTTTTAAAAATTAAAAATATTTTAAGAAATTTAAAATATTTTAAAAAATTTAAAAAATATTTTTAAAAAATTAAAAATATTAAAAAATAAAAATATTTAAAAAATTAAATGTTGAAAAATTTAAACTTAGGTACAAAAAACAAACAAACATTACATTTCTTGCACATTAACAGTGCACTCAAATTGGAAAATTTCTTTACGACTTTCTTTGCTACAGGTTGGAGTAGGCAAAATTGCTTTGACATGGTCTTTGGTAACACAGAATTAGTCATTTTTAACCACAGCGAATTAAGTCTATGCATTTGAGTCCGGTGATCTCTAACTCCTCTTCTGAAACGATATCCACCCTTCATACATACGAAAAATGGGTTTTCCTTCTATTTCCCCTCTCAACACCTACAAGCAGAAACGTAGTCGTTTCATTGTCTTCCATGAATGGCTCCAAAATATTTAACTTCCCCTACAAGCTAGTATTCTATATTTTGCTTGAATATTTGGACAACTTCAAACTCTTCACCGTCAATGTTAGTCAATTCTTTCAATAGCTCATCATCCTCGCTGTCCTCGAGTTCTGCTTTCCTTTCCATTTGCTTCTTTCTTGGTTTCGTGCTTACTCCTGTCTCTTTCACTTTCATCTCACTCGGCTTCCTTTTGTTCTTTTTCTCTTCTACCTCCTTCAAGTACTTCCTCGTACTTAGTCAGTAGTAAGAACTTCACCATATGGGTGACGTTTTAGTAAATCAGTCTTCCTGCTCTCCAAGAACACGAAAAATGCAATGAAACGAAATTCTAACGT
The DNA here is from genome assembly GCA_947359465.1 of Metellina segmentata. Classification (NCBI taxonomy): domain Eukaryota; kingdom Metazoa; phylum Arthropoda; class Arachnida; order Araneae; family Tetragnathidae; genus Metellina; species Metellina segmentata. The sequence continues at coordinate 127,672,545 of OX375873.1, read as the reverse complement.
ACTAAATACGATTAAATACAAAATTCCACGGAGAAAAATACATTGGTTTTCCATCCAAATTGAACGCAACTATTGGCCAAGTTATGTCTACAATTACCCCGGCCCTTGAAAATTATGGGGTAATTGTAAACAACTTCAGGTGCATTAAAATTCCCAGAAAGAAAAGTCAATGATTTTCTGTTCGATAGAAACATAATTTACCGTAGTAAAGAATTGGAACTACATACTTTTAAATATATTATGGAGGGCAGCACAAAATGGCAAGACACAACTTTAAAATCCAAACTTTTCAACCACAATTTTTTCAACTAAACAGGTTGCTATCAGCTGTGGTTCAAAGAAATATGGTATCACCATATTACATCCCCAGGGTTGCCATGTTTCACAACTTTTTTTGTTTTTCGGAATTTTACGTGGGCGTTTTTATAGCTTGTTTACAATTACCCCTTGCTTACAATTATTCCGCCTAATCCTACATAAGAAGGTGATGCGTCGGTTTAGCAAGCGCAAAAGAGATACTCGAAGTACGCGGCTTTTATACGAACTACAACCGCGTCAGAAATGTCAGTTGAGATAGTGTTTTTGATACGAGAGTGTCAATATAGTGCCAGAATATGTTAAGCAAAATTTAATTTGTACTAGGGGGCGCGCCCCCTGCTCGCTAACGCTCGCCAACCCCCGGAGGATTGCTTTGCAATCCTCATTGGTACGCTGCGCGAGCATGCTCGCTACGCTCGCATCAATGAAGACATGTGTCCTAGCAAAAGGAATTACTTACAAAATATTATGTATCAAAAAAATATTTTTCAAATATAAGTTTTTTGTATTACCGAAAAGTTATAACAATACCTCTGAAATCAGAATTCAAATGAAAACTTTGAGCAAATTTTGACTCGAAATGTGAGCGATGCTTTGGAAATTGAATGCCCAACATGTTGTTTGTGTTTACATTTCCCAGCACTCGAGCCACCTACACTTTTTCATCGAGTTTGTTGTAGAAAGTTGTAGTGCAAGCGTCTTGTTGAACTATAATTATTGGGCCTGAAAAAAGCTGTATTTCAAATGGCACTGAAAAGATCCTATGCGTTCTTTGATTTCTATTATAAGCTGCAACAGCTCGACTAAAATTCACTTTTTTTTCAATAAAACTTCCATCCGATAACGGTAAAAATTCAATCCAGGCGCGAGGCTTTGTTGTAAGCAAACAATCGTACAATGTTGCCAAAACGCGATAGCAAATAACGTCTTTTTTGTGAGCCACGTAAGATAATTATATATATAGATTATATTGAGAGTAGTTTAGTTAGTATTTTATGACTACACAGTTAGATTAAAGTACTTCAAATTCGAGATGACAACCTTTATAAAACAATGAGTTCAAAAAAGGAAAATGTCTGAAGAAAACAGGGGCTTCAATAAAATGTGGACAGAGAAATTTGAATTTATTGAAGTAAATGGATGTCCTCAATGTTTAATTTGCCTTTTTGCACCAATTATTTTCAGATAGCCATACTCAAGCAGTTAGGTAGTTAATTAACGCCGCACTGGAGCAAGACAACTGGGTATCGGCGACGGTTTGGGACCAATCCCCAGGAGAAAGATCCGAGGACAGAGCCACGTACTAATTTTGAACTACGGTCAGATGACGAGGTCAAAATCTGAGATGGCACCCACTTCTGCAGGCTTCAACATCAAGGCAATGTGAGGACATTTGAGGCCGTGATATAATAACATGCACCAGCCTCTTTGTACACGAGTATGGTTGGATCTATTTTCGAACTCCCAACTCTGCCAACTGGGTTGCAGTGGGTCAGCCATACTCCAGCACCTCACCATGAAAGGAAATATAACTCATTCGATTAGAGTAAATTAAAGTTTTTCTTCGACCTACTTTCACTTTTTAACCCTCCTAGTGGTTATCACGACGAAGGTATGTGGTCATTATCAAAATTGTCCACAACTCAGTGAACCCAATACCTCGTCAAATCAAAGTGATTTTTTTTTGCGTCATCCAAAAACGGCAATATTTTTATCATTCGGAACTAAGTCGAACTTCTTGATGACGAGATATCTCGCCATTAGCTTGATGGACGAGGCATCACGACGAAACGACCTTAGAGGGTTAAGTGAAATATTTCTTCCTGGAATTTCGTGGAGGTAGTTATTTTAATTAAGGTCACACAGGAGCAACACAACCGGCTATTGGTAACGGTTCGGGATCTCTACGGAAATGGAAGATTCGAGGACAACACCACGTAATTTTTAACCACAAAATTCTAAAAGAAGTGATAGAAGCTCTTCTTCAGGGAGGTAATTTAATTAACTTAGCACTGGAGCAACACAACGGGTTATTGGCGGTGGTCCGAGATTAAACCCGAGGAAAACACTACGTAATTGAACTTTCGTGTAATTGATTGTATTGATGAATTATATACATGGATTTCGAAAGTGTTCTGTCACAATTGATATTTGACACAAATACTTTTAGCTAAAGCACAACACAAATCATACAACGGAATCTAACAACTCAGATTTTTATCCATTTCCCTTTTACCGTATGAAAAATACCACTCGTTCTTACGCGTTTTCGATTGTTTATTTCAAAAGTTTGAATCATATTAAGCTTCATTGAAAATTAGCCTCCAACACTTTGCAACCATTTCTGCATTTTTTTTAAAGGTTCTGTTCTGTATGCGCACGCAGCGTCCGAGAATTACTATATTTCTAAAATTTATTCTGAAACATTTATTTTTACAATGTAAATAAAAATATTGTCTTTATTTTAACATCAAAGTATAATTTACGTATTTTAACTTTATTACATAAAATGCACATTTTTCGTAAACTTAATCAGTATAAAAATTTATACAATAGAGGTCACTTATTATTGAGTCGAGATATTTTTAGGAACACTGTCTCAATATTAGGAATTGAAGAATTGTTAAAAGTTGATGAGCCCCCGAAGATTCTATTAAGATATGCACGATATTAAATTTTATAATTTGAAATTACGAAGGAAACACCAGATCGTATTCAAAGAAAAATATTGTTGAAAATTAAAAAAGGGATTTGCAGAACAAATAAAGAAAAAACAGAATAAGAATGATAGAGCTCATTTTTAACCTAAGGGTGGTGGTCTCGACGAGGAAACTCGTCATTAGCAAAGCTGATGAGATTTTGATGGACGAGATAATACGTCATTAGAAAAAAACTAACTAGGTCTTGATAAGCGAAATATCGCGTCATTAGAAGAAAACTATCTAGATCATGGACGACATACCACGTCGTCAGGAAAAACTAATTAGCTTTTGATGAACGAGATATTGCACCATTAGAAAGCAATAAACAGATCTCGAGGGACGAGATATCTCACCATTTGAAGAAAACTAACCAGATCCGATATCTCATCATCACCATTAGAAGAAAACTAACCAAACTTGATGGATGAGATACCACGTCATTAGAAAAACATAACCAGATCTCGAGGGACGACATATCTCAACATTTGAAGAAAACTAACCAGATCCGATATCTCATCATCACCATTAGAAGAAAACTAACCAAACTTGATGGATGAGATACCACGTCATTAGAAAAACATAACCAGATCTCGAGGGACGAGATATCTCAACATTTGAAGAAAACTAACCTAATCTTGATGGATGCGATATCTCATCATTAGAAGAAAGCTAACCAAATCTTGATGGAAGAGATACCACGTCATTAGAAATTCATAACTAGATCTCGAGGGACGAGATATCTCAACATTGAAATAAAACCAGATCTTGATGGACTCGATGTCTCACCATTAGAAAAAAACTAAGCAAGCTTGATGGACGAGATACCACGTCATTAGAAAAACATAACCTGATATTGAGGGATGAGATATCTCAACATATGAAGAAAACTAACCAGATCTTGATGGACGCGATATCACGTCATTAGAAAACAATAACCAGATCTTAGAACAATAACCAGAACCACAATGTAACGGCCAAAACACCCATATTAATGAAACATGAATTAACATACCGATCGTATTCTTAGAAACGATTTGCATCTCAGCGATAAATGGATACAACATTACAAAGATTACTTTGGATCAGCGGTTCCCAATCTTTTTTCTCTCCCTTGATTCAGCTTATCATTTACGAGTACCCCCTCTCTTCATTACACTCACCAGAGCAATGCATTAGAAGCGCCATTGCCCAATTCTTTTTGCCCCCTTTTATGTTATATGTTAGATAAGCTTAAAATTATCAAAATAAAATTATAATTGTTTTATTATTTATGAGATAAATTAAATTTTTAAGTGGCGATCCTCAATTTTTTATAACATGGAAGTTCAAAACAATAATATAAATAGAATTAAAGTAATATTTATTGCTCGCAATATTAACTGCAGCTAGGGGTTGCAATCCGGCTGGGTTGGTAATTTGTTAATAAAAATCTAATCAGTTGGTATTTTCCCAAAATCGGTTGAGTGAAAGTAGGTAAACAGGAAACTGTTCCAAATTGATGAACAAAACAATTATTTTGGCATAAGAAAATCAACTTTATTTATAATTATCCATAGGTACGCAATCAATCACCAACAAAAAACTATAGTAACTACTAGTAGTTAGTTTTGAACGATTGATGTTGATCAGTCTTACTATCACTTTTGAGTTTGAAAGAACGATCTAAGGGAACAAATCGTATTATTTACGTCGTCCCCCAACCTACTTCTCAATGAACTACAAATATAACCAGCGACCGAGAAGGCCCTCTCACCTTCGACACTATTTGGTTTAACCGTCATTAAGTAATCGTACATAAGAGACAAATATTTTCCTTTAACTCCCGCTTTTTCATATAAAGTCATTTCTTTCTCTAGTATTTTCTCAAAATCTTTTTATTTTCTAAAGTTTGTCTTTTTGCAGATGACAGCATTTTCTTGCAGAATTTGCTTTTCTAATTCATCTTTAATATTAAATTAGTTTGCAATAAAAGTGAGTTGGAATTTAAGATTTCTTATGCTGCAGGTTCCACATTTTCGTTGTCATCTTTAATGACTTGGTTTAATATTTTTTCATTTCCTGTTGCATAAGATTCTTTTTTGGCATAAGAAACGTTTTGTCAGCTTGTCTCATGTTTTGATCATATTTTTTTGGATTCTTAAAATAAAGTAATATTTCTGTTATTATCGTGCAACGACGTTCTTTTACCCTAACACGTAATGCCTCAGATAATTCAGCGCTTAAGACTGTGTCTTATTTTTCCAGCGTTTCTAAAATTAACTTTAATGTTGTTTCAGCAGTAAGAAGAGTCGCATCTCTTTTGTATAATGCCTTCACTGTCAATTTAATTGTGTTTTGTTTCTAAGTGTACTTTTAAACCTTTGTACGTTTTCTTCCGTCACAAAAAATATTATTGATAATTTAATTTGTTATTTTTTCTAAAATTCTCCAAATTGATGATTGAAATATATAAAATCGATTAATTCACAACCAATTGCTTAACAAACGATTTTGCGATGTTAAAGTTGGGTTTGCATAGTCGGTTATTTAATCAAAAAAATTCGGGTTTATGGGATCCGGTCCGGATTCGATAGATACTGCCTGATCCGGTAGTTAGCCACACGATGCTGGATCTGTCGGATTACCAGATCCGCCGGATAGTATTGCAATCCCTAACTGCAACTCTCTTAAGAGTTCCAGTTTCAACCGCTTATCCATGTTGAGGCACAAAACATTCTCAAAATAAAGTGACTCAAATCACTAAATACCTCAAATCAAGCTGATATAAAACAGGAAAACAGAAACGATACAATCAACACATGAGAAGCGATACACGATGCTACATGGTCAATGACAAAGTTCAACATGGACTAAATGTTGATGACTCTAATGTTGATAAATGTTGACTAAATGTTGAAAACTTTGGTTCAAGGGAGAAAAAAACTAATAAATATCTCTATATTAAGAACGAATTGGTAGCCTATTGGACAACAACCCTAATAGCGTTGCACGTGGTGTTGGTTTGTGGGGCAAAGCTGATTGCCAAATGCGTCCAAATTCGAATTGCGAAGAGGTCCAATTGGCGCGAAAATATAAATATTTAACTGAAAATTATTTATTAAAAGAAAATCAAATGCATGAGGTGGTTTAAAATTTTCCGCAGATTTTAAATCCGTTGAATTTTTAATATATCTTTAACAATCTCGATTTAACGAAAAAGTGCTAAACAATTCCAGTCAAATTTTGTTACTTTCATTTACCGATATCGTATGAGTGCAGGAAATGGAATCTGTTGATTTATCGAACGCGAAAGTTCTTTGGCGTGATGTCATAACCTCTTGCTAAAACATAAAAAATATTCAATTAAAAAAAAAAAAATTTTTTGAGAAAATCATATTTTTAGGTATCGATTTAATGTGTAATTTTTCGCAGGTTTCAAATACGATGAAATATTTACTCTATCTTTACGATCTAGGAGATAGATAAAAGAACTCTGTTAAAACTTTTTTTGCTTTTTTAGTCTGATGACAAATTGTTCCTTCGCAAAATCAAACGGAAGCTTAAAAAATAAATTTAGTACCTGTGATCTTTTATGCTATTTCCATTGCAAAGCAAACAATAATTACATTTCCATTGAATTCATTTAACAATGTTCTAAATTGAATATTAAAATACAGGCGCGATAGAATAATCGCAAAAAATTTGGACTACCTGTGTACCGTATCCCATGGTTATAAGTGCCATATATTCGTCAGGTCTGTCCACACACATACACAAACAGACAGACACTTACTTTTATAATAGTAGAGATGCGGGAAGGAAATATCCGAACTTGATATCAATTAAAACTCTATCATCTATTTTTTTGTTTTTTTTTTGTTTTATTTAAACTGAAGTTTTCTTATGTTTTCGCCATCATCAATATTACTTTCCAGTAACTCTAACCGGTCCTCCACGTACCCCCAGAGGAATGCGTATCACAGGTTGGGAACCGCTGCTTTAGATATAATTGGGCTCACATAAAAATATCTATAGTCATTCTAAGCAGTAAACGTTAAACGTGCGTTGTACTCCTTTAATTTTCACGATTGTAGAGTATTATTACAAAACCATGAAAAGGTTCACAAGTATAGAAAAGCGCATAGCAAATTTTAGTACAAAATTTATATATTTCCAAGTCATCTCCCTTTCGGTTCAAGGGCCATATTTGGCCAAGCTGCGCCAAACACAAGACAGACAAAACAATGAGGAAGAAAACTAAAGGTAGGCTTGTCGATTGTAAAAATGAAAAGGGGGAAAGATCCTTTGGGTTCATCGAGGTTTTGATGGATGCCGAACATATCGAAAGATGTGCCTCCCCCCATTTGAGGGTAGAAGTTAAATTCCGGCTGAAGCAACACATGGGTTATTGGCGACGGTCCGAGATCAATCCCGAAGGGAAAAATCAAGTGTTGTAATTTTGAGCCACGGTCAAGATGGCGAAAACACCTAAGTTGGCACCCCACTGCAAACACGCAAATGTGAGGACTGTTGAGGCCACGACAGATTTTACCTGCACCAGTCCCCGTGTACTGAACTGTCTTTGGCTGGGCCTAGTATCGAACTCGCAATCCTCAGTGGTTAGCTTATCCGTGGCCCTTCCAACTGCACTACCAATGTCTGCGTCATTTGGGAAGCAAAGAATAACCGTAGGGCGAGAAACCAAACCTATGGAGGGCTTTTTGGGGAGACAGAAAGGAGAAGTTTGATCAACAACAAAAAACAATAACCTGTGAGGGGTTTACACGTATATATCCCTTCTGCAGTCTTCATTTCAAAACTGTTAACCTATTTTGATATTTAACAATAAAATATTTTATTAGATTTTTTAAAACAATAGACGTGATTATTGAATCGTTATCTGTTTGATTGTAGTGATTATTGAGCTGTCATATGTATGATTATAGTGATTGTTGAGTCGTTATATGTATGATTGTAGTGATTATTGAGCTGTCATATGTATGATTATAGTGATTGTTGAGACGTTATATGTATGATTGTAGTGATTATTGAGCTGTCATACGTATGATTACAGTGATTGCTGAGTCGTTATGTGTATGATTGTATTGATTATTGAGTCATATGTATGATTGTCGTGATTATTGAGTAATTACATGTATGAGTGTAGTGATTATTGAGTCGTTTTATGTATGATTGTAGTGATTATTGAGTCATTATATGTATGATTCTTTTGATTATTGAATCATTATATGTGTTTTGTGTGTGTGGTGTAAAAACAAAACTAAACCTATTAAAATATGTCTTCCCTCAATGAGTTAAGATTCTTGCGAAAGTACGGAAAGTTGATTTAACTTGTTCAATAATTTGCCGTAGCAATAACTGAATAATAAATAATTTTAAGAAACTATTTAGAAGCAACCTTACGTCCTAAGCGATTGTAATTCAACTATTGTCAAAAGTACCATTGTTTAAATTCGGAACAAATTAAAGCGTGTTTTTATTAACAGCATATCATAAACTGTTTCATTCAAAACTTTTCGTAAGTCTTCTCAACGCTGATTACAGGGAATTTCACACTTGTGATTGATAACGAATGCATTAAATTAATTAGCTTTCTAAAGGTTAGGTTCTTTTGAGGTGCAAAAGGATCAATCCTGCTAATTGGTCTGAGGAGACCTTTGTTTTGGGCAAGTGTCTCGAGTGTTTTGATATATAATTAGTTGAAGTGAATTTCTGAGTAAAACCAATTAAATGATGGTAAATAGGTGAACTTTTAACATCATAGATTCAATACTCTCAAAAACTTGGTGATGATAGAAATATTTTCTTAGAAAGCAATTAGCTGTGATGAAAAAGAAAATAATTTTTCTCAAAATGCCTTTATTTTCTACGACAGTATAACACGGTCGTTCAATTAGATATTCTCAGAATGTACCACAATAGTTTTTACAATCTTTTCAGTTCTCCAATAGTTGGTTAAGGACCTAAATTCTGAAGATAGTAACTTAGAACCTTACATTTATTTGAAGAATAGCTATCAAAATGTTCTAGCAATTGAACAGTTGAAATATTATTTCTTCAAAAACAAATGCTTTTTTTATATACGAAAATTCGAGATGCATCTGTTGATCGAGAACAAAACTCAAGAAAGTTGAAGTGCTTTCACAAAACGTGGTCTAAATAATAGAAATATGTCTGAGAAAAAAGTAGTTCGCCAAAAATATACTGCTGTTTGTAAAAAATGCAACACCACGAAGGATTCATCAGAATTCAAACAAATTTTATACATAAACGGCTTGTATTAGTACAAATAAATGAATAAATTTTCAAAGCAAAAAAAAAAATATATTAAGTGTCCGAAATCCGTATTTGATGTAGCCACCACGCGCTGCAATAAGCGCTGCTATACGACGTGGCATGGAGTGAAACAGATGTTGAATGTCTGCTTATGGAAGAGACTGTGTGCAGACGCAGCCGTCGATGGTTTGGCGTGAGGGGGGATCCTGTATAAAGGAATCCTTGTACGCAGTCCACAGTGCAGCAGATGTCTGCGAATTGACAAAGCCGACATTAGTACACCTGTAGTAGTAGACCAAAGTGCTGCCAACTGCATGGAGGAAGCTTTACGGTCATTCACCGCCATGTGAACCAGGTGTCTATCATCGCGCGCTTACGTCACCTTCCGTCATCCACTCCCAGGTTTTCGAGCTGTCCGGTGCTCGTTGGTCCACTGCTTCCAAACTCGCATCACTGTGGAACTGTTCCGTTGCACACGAGCTGCTATTGCGAGCTGCTATTGCGAGCTGCTATAGGAAAATCCTCCTTCACGATGGCCGATTATTCTCCCGTTCAAACTCCGTAAGTTGTTGATATCTCACCCTATTTCGTCGTGGAGGCATACTTAGTTCTCACTAAATGTTCGCCACTAAAAAATAACCATGCACTATTTTTACGTCCCGCTACAGCCCTCTATTTATACGCTTTTAGCATCAGTTCAGAGGCTCACTGCTTCACTGCTCAGAGCTTCACTTCTCACACCACGCATACGTGGTGGTTCTGAAACTTTACTACTTTGCATAACATCCTATAATTGACATTTGTTGCAAATTTCATTTCATTCGGATGATTCCTTCATGGTGTTGCATTTTTTACAAACAGCAGTGTAGAAACTTAACATATTAATCTAACAAAAATATACCACGATATCATTTTCAGTAATTTTGAATAATATAATGCTATTATTTACAATTTTCTTGTTATAAAGTTAATTTAACTGCTATTTGTAACTGATGAAACTGTTAAGATGCGTATACATTTGCGAGCCGAACCGTTACACAACGACATTCCAGCGATCCATGAGAAAGGAAGGAACCAACGGCGAACTAGCATGCAGTCATTTCTCAGCTAGCGGTGACGACGATGGAGCCTGGAGTTTCGCGAGCATAAAGAAAAGCAGGTCACGACGCCGTCCCAATCTGAACCGAGACATCTTTGTGTTCGTTGAAAAACCGACAGGAAGCGGATCGCCACGAGCGGTTCACGAGCCGCCCCCTTTGGCACCCAAAACCCCATCCAATACATGCGAACTAGAGGCTCGCAAACGGTTCGGATCGCAAATGTATAAGCGGCAGTTCCTAAATAGCAACTTTTGAGCAGAGAATTTTTATTTTAGATTGAACACACACAAATTGTAGATAAGATGCATCTATTTTGTTGTTTGTACAAATGTTAGCTGACATTAAGCGAACAACCCTGTAAAAGTTGCGATTTATTTTATTGTATTCAGCAATAACATTTTAAGTAAGATCAACAAGTCTTAAAGGAAGTTAAAGAAATACCAAGGCAGTATTTGAATGTATTTTTCTTAAATGACTTCCCATTTGGTTCTTCACAAACCAAATTGGAATTCGTAACCTATTGGATAACAGCCTTATGTCGTTGCCCGTGGTGTTGGTTGGGGAATTCGGCATGACGTCGCAATCTCTTGCGAAAATATAAGTATTTAGTTGAAAAATTATTAATATAAGAAAATCAAATGTCTAAGGTATGTGTCTGGAATCAAATTTTACGCAGATTTCAAATCCGTTGAAATTTTCAATCTATCTTCAACAATCCCGATTTTACGAAAAAGAACTAAACAATGCCAGCTAATTATTATTATTTTTTTTTTTGCTTTTTTTTCGTTGAAAGCGTAAGAGGGCAGGAAATGTAATCCGTTTATTTTTTGAACGCGAAGGTTAACGTGACTTCACAATCTCTTGCAAAAAATATAAAAGATATTCAACTTAAAAATTTTATTTATTTGAAGAAAAATATGTTTTTAGGTATCGATCAAATGATAGAGAAAAAAACTAAATAACTCCAGTTAAAAGTTTATTTGTTTCCCATTGTCTGCTAGTAAATCATTCCTCCTCGCAAAAAAAAAATTTTGGTTTATTTTGCTTGGGACCATTCTTCAGTTCAATTCTTTTACAATCTCATTCTGTTAATGTGTTTATGTTCATATTTATGAAATTTTAATTAAAAGAAAAAAGGTAGTTGTCACGAAGTTAACAGCTAGTCTAGACTAGTATAGAATTAATTTTTTCGAAGCCAAAATGAAAATCCAATTATTTGTCAGTTACTTAACAGAGATTATACCGTCAATTCTGCTCTGCCCGATAAGCAGCACTTCTCCAGAATATCACCGTGAGGTATTTGCTGTATGCAAATGTTTTGTGCGAAGACGCAGAGGAAGTGCTTCCCGGATTGATGCATCCTGTTCCGCTCGCCACACAGAGGGACATGTGGTTTCTGCATGATGGAGCTACAGCACCGCGGCCCGAAATGTTATGAATGTGAGATATTTAATTGGACGTGGTGGACCCCCCTACGGCGTGGCCTCCACACTCACCGGACCTAAATCCACTGGACTTCTTGTGGGGTCATATGCAATCATTGGTGCACGGGAAACATGAACACTTTGCGAAAGATTTCGTCGCAATAATGCTTCATGCTGCAGACAAGATCAATACGACACCAGTAATCTACGAGAGGGTGCGACAATATTTCATCCGCCGGTGTGAACTGTGCAACGAAACCCCTGGAAGTCACTTTGAACATATCATTTGAATATATCGCTGATCTGTATAGATTGTGCAACCTATGTGTCATACATTTGACAAGGCCGTGATCGTGGTGGTAATCATGCAAGCAAATTAGAATCATGCAAAAAAAATCTGGTAATCAAAAATAAATTTATTCTTACAGAATTCAAGAAAATGTTACATACCTGGTCAAAAATAATAATTACTGCATTTTTAATTTGGCGTAAATAAGAACGAAATTAATTTCAATAAATCTGTCCGGTGTTCCCCAGATCTTCGGTGGTGAGTACAAAATATCTCATTCGTTACTCCCAGACGCCCAGTCAAATCCTCTAAAAAGAGTTATTTTTCCATCCCCGCACACTTGTCGACATATCACGCCGATTCGCTTTCCAACTCTCGGCACGATCCAGCCCGCGTCATGTATTATTTTTCCATTGGACCCTAAGGATGGCGTCCCCCACGGCGGGATGTCCACACCGGCGGACTCATTGCTCGGGGTTTTTTCCGCGCAACTTGCACCAAACCCACGAGGAGCCACCCCCGCTTGGAGGTTCCACTGTGTGAAGGCGTCATTGGTGTACAACTGTGGATACTTCACGGTTTTCTGGTACTCTGAGTAGATTGTAAATATTGGTCGTCTTGATGAGTACTTTCACCTCAAAGATCAATTTTTCAATTTTTTCTTTAGGGTTTACGAACACCCTGTATATTGCACATACAAGAGATTCGGGCATGTTGGTGTCAAAAGCTACGCAAATTTTGTCTCTATGGCATTTATAAGCAATATTTAAATTTTTTTACATAGGTAGTTTCCATACTTCTTGAGTACTACTTTGATATACTTAAGTATTAAAGTTCTAAGAATGTACTACGTACGAACATTTGAAATTACGAGTTTTTCTTGTAATTTATTTCAATTTACCGTTTGAGATAAAATATTATATGTAAGGTAATTGGTAGTTGCTAACTTTTAATTAACGTCGTACTAGAGCCACACAACGGGCTATTGACGACGGTCCAGGATGAATCCCCTAACCGAAAGATCAGAGGACAACACCACGTGATTAGATGTAAGGATTAATTAAAATAATTTCATTAAAAGAGAGTGCATACAAACAAATTTGAATGTATGAGCAAAATCATTTCCACTGTAATTTTAAGAGCTTCAGTGTCATCTATGCACTATCTACCAATAAGTAATTGGACACCCATGCAAATGACGATATCTACGGCCTTGATCAACGTCACGCCCTCCGCTGTTAAATATCGTGTAGGAAACCACATTGGCATGAGTCGCATGCAAGATGCTACCAAGTGCAGAGTTATCTGATTTCGAGAAAAGTGTAATCGTCGGGTATCTCAGAAATCGACGATCCTTAAAAAACATATCTAGCGAGCTGAATTACCCAAAATCAGCAGTGGCCTATGTTATTCAGAAGTGGAAGGATTACTGTCGGAATGTGTCCGAGTCGGCCGATTTCCTTTTACACATTGATTTCCTTTTTAAAAAACTCTGTCAAATCAATTTATCTTTTATCTTTTTAAAAATGGTAGTCGGTTACCTTTGCATTGTCTATTACACTGAATGTATTCTATTTTAAAACAAGTTATTTTCTTATTGAACGTGCCACTGAATACAATTTGGCAGAACAAATATACTCGCTTTAAAGAAATTAGTTATGACTATCGAATCAAATTAATTTGCTATTTTTTTAAAGATTGAAAAATTCAAAAATGTCGTATGGCTGTTTCAAGTGTGCCACAAGGTAAAAATATTGGAAAGGAAACTGAGTAAACCATAGGTTCGTCATTTTAACAAATTGATCAAAGGTACAGGAAATGAACTAAAAAACGAGCATTCTTAATTCCTCTAAAAAAAACTAAAATTGAATTTTGTAGTAATCATCTTAGTGTAATCTTTCAGTTTTGTCATACACCAAAGGTGTAATGTATGTGAAAGGTAGTATGTGGATGGAAATGGCATGAATACAATTGACGTCCAAAGTTGTAAAAATTATAAAAATGTCAAAAATACGTTAAAAAATTATTTTCCTAGTACTTAAATTATGAAATGATGTTCTAATCACTTTTTGAATCTAATGTTGACCAATTCAACTTGAATAAGGTCGAGTAATTCTGCAGAGGCAAAGCAAAATACAAAAAAAAAATTTAATCGAGTTATTCAAATGGAAAAAAGTATTTTTCGGTACTTATTTTGGGTTTTTTAACCACCTGCCATATGTCTTAATGTTTTCTAACTCGTGAAGGTTACGATATATACATACATTTCAATCAAAATTTTGTACACACAAATAGTTCATTTAATTAGATGCAAGTAATTGTTTCCACTTTAGGTGGATAATGCAATTTTCTAGTAAATTCATAAGGACATAATGGCTACATTGTAAACTTTATTTACCTAACTTCCTGCTACTGAAAGTATTTAAATATAATGAGTCATTGACTATATGCATTAATACATAATTTATGAATTTCATAACGATGAACAAACATTTCTTTTGGGACTAGTTTGAATATGTAATATAAACATTGCGTAAGGTCTAAATATAAAGGATGCCTAGTTTAATCGTGATGCTTTAATCATGATGCCGTTGATATTAGATTTTCGGTTCCCTAAGAGTTCAAAATTCAAACATTATTTTAATACATAAAAATTTTAGTAGATGTGTAAATTATGTGTGTGAGATAGATTGAATGTAACCGAAAACTTAAATTAGCCTTTACTTTTGAATATCTAAAGATGTACGTCTTAAAACTTCACTTAATGCTACAAATAATTGTTAATATGTTTGATACGGAAGATACATCAGACTATTTGATATTGCTCTAAATTTGGAATTTACTTATATACGTGTGATCAAATCCGAATAGAAATAAATTTTAACTATTCACTTTTAAAATTACATCAAAGAAAAATGTGTATCCTAAACATATTGAATTGCCTGTGCTTTTTTCCATCCAATAAATTATTTTATTTCAATGTGTAATTTAAGGGTATTCTTCCATTATTTTCCAATTTTAAGTTTCAACCTTTCGTCTACAAACTTTAAACTTCCATTCGCAAGTGTCTGGAGAAGATTGGAAACAATTACGTTTATTTTAAATGCAACAAACTACATATTGCTTTTAACTTCGTACTCTCTACCTTACGATGTATCTTACTTATATATAAATATACTACCCTACTATAATGGACCGGACAGCAAGATATGATGGTGTAAGGGAAATAATACATGCTTTAATAGGGGAAGGTCCCTCCACGTGCTAACACTAGCAACTCTTCTGGGCATAATTTCAACAAGGTTTGGATAAACAGCTACTGGTATTTGTGTCCATTCCTGCTGCAAGAATGTCGCCAGCTCAGCTGTAGGTTTCGGACATGGATCCCTGGTCCTTAAGCATCGCTCCAACTCGTCCCACAAATGTTCTATGGGGTTTAGATCGGGACTCTGAGCAGGCCAGGGAAGACGTTTTACATCCATATCTTGATACCACTGCTTAACAGAGGCGAGGCTGCAACGTGACATGGAGCCTTGTCGTCCTGGAAGTAACATTCGTCCATTCCATGAAATTGCAATAGCGTAGGAAGAACCTGATTGTCCAAAATGTTCTTGTCCGAATGTCTAACTTGGTCCGAGACCACTAAAAGTACGATCGGTACAGGAGATTAAAAATTTGGGTGGTTCGCGGGACCAGTAGCTGTAATAAGAAAGCTAGTATGCACTTGTTTTCTTTTAAAATTGTTTGCAAACTCCCAGACCTTACTTTTGGCAAGCTATCGAAATTTATTTCGGGCACGTGATCGAAAATATAGAAGTTCGTATCAGTGTATACTGGAGTCGTTTCTGGTTTCTGCCTCCAAATTGCAAACACATTGAATGGAGGCATTGGCCGTTGACGATCCGCAGGTCCTAAATGAAAAACCGCTAAGATACATTTTCGGTCTCGTTATCGCAATCGACGGGAGGGGGGCGCTTATTTGACCACGTGTTCTTTTGCGATGGCCGGCGCGTCCGATTTCTCATAATGGAACAATTAGAATTCCTTAGAGACTGGAAGCTAATAAAAAATATATCTACAATTTGACAGAATTTTCATTTCTCAAAGAAAAAATTTCGCTTGCCAATGGCGAGTGGAAATTTTGTGCCCTGAAGTAACACGCTATTAACTAAATTATTTTATTATTTGAGGAGCGGACCAGCTATGATGGCAGCGAACCAGTATATTTTCGTATATACTGGTCCTTGGGACCAGTCACTTTTCTTTTTCTTTTCTAACGCTGCGTATAGTTTAAGAAATAAATAATCGAAACCTGTGCCAATAACCTAGATCAGTTTTGACATTGATCTAACATATTGATCGGCTTTTTCAAAAAGAAAATTTGAGACAGGTCGGTTGGGGTTTTATGGCGCAAGGGCCATATTTGGCCATGCAAAGTCATACTCAAGACATCCAATATCAAGTAATATTGTAGATACAGATACAGTGAAAGTTTTATTTACATAGAGAGTTAATACAGTACGTAGACACTGCCTTTTATAATAGTAGAGATTTCAAAACTAAAAAACATAAAAGATTAATATAACGTTATATGCAAAAGGGATGTCTATACCTGATATTGCTTTCGTACCGAGTGTGCAGGTGTTCTGTGTGCGGGGTGAGGTTCCGAGAAAGATCGAAAATATTGGACATCAATCTCAATAATTAATATCAAACTGTAGTTTAATCACCCAAACTGAAGATTAATTGTTTAATTCTCAACAAATAAACGAATTTTCAATCTTCCTTTGTCTGCTTCATTCCATAATCCAAGATAAGGATCGATTATTTCCAGGATTGATTATGTCACTTCAAAACTACGGTTTGTGTCCTTGATACAATCAATTTTTTTTTGGTGGGAAGGGATATTTACATTAATACGCCAGTTTTAAACGTTTAAAATTAATTGAACTAGATTTGTAGTGAAGTACTGATATAAAAAAAGAATAATTACGCAATCCATATTTCATCTTACTACAGAGGCTGTTCACATATTTTTTAGGCAATGTATATTGTATTCACAAAACTAAATTACAAAAAATTCTTGTGTTTTAAATGTTCTATTTGATAGCCCTTATTCTGAACTGTCTTTCGACACCGTAATTTCCAGGATAATAATGCCTTTTGAAGTGTCAGAAGAGGTATTCTATCCCATTCCTCCTGAACAGCTTTCCAGAGTCCTGTAAGGGTTGTGGGACGACGTTTGGACAATGCAGATTTTAAAACTCCGAAAGCACAAAAATCCACAGGTGATACATCGGGAGATTTAGTAGAGATATCAGTAAAGGGTATAGCCTTGATACCGCTTTTTTTTTTTTTTTTTCATTTCTTTTAGGAAATTTACAGTGGATTTATTTTGATGTGTGACTGCTAGCTATGTCTTGATGGAGTTCCAAAGATTGATAGCACTGTAGGTAAAGCGATGGTATTTCATTCAGAAAAATTGGCGATAAAATATGTTCCTGATAGTATTTGGAGTCAATCTTGACATTTTTTCCCACTCTCTTTATTTTTAACTTGCCATTATATAAAAAACCAGCAACAATCATGAATCCCTTAGAAAAACTTTCTTTCGATTCTGTGAACCACGCACTTAAATTTTTTTCTCCCCTTTTATGATAACAAATGGCTCTTTTTTTTTTGCTGCAATTATTTAAATACACCCATGATTCATCTATTGTGACAATTTTTTTTTCCATTTTTCTTTGGATAAGTGTTTATCATATAGAATTCGGCAGCGTGTCCTGCGTTCAGCGATATGCTTTGGAGAAAGACGATGCACATTGCGTTTTTTCGCTTTCTTAAGATTTAAATCAACGTTTATCTTTTTGTTTACAGTGGACACCGAGCATGTTAATGATTTTGCAACTGTCCTTTGACTAGGTGGATTTTCTTTTAACATTAAAAAACGTATCATTCCGTTAATGAGTTTATGTTCCTATTTATGAAAATTACAATTAAAAGGTGAAAAGGAATTGTCAAGAAGTTAGGAGCTAGTCTAGACTATAATAGAATTAATTTTTTCGATATCAAATTGAAATTCAAATTAATTAATTCGGTTACTTAACGAATACAATACCGATTAATAGAATTTAATGTTAATTTTTTCATGTACGATGAAAGAAACGTAAATTTCTATTCCGCTAACACCGCGCATTACATACGTTATAAAAATCAGAATGTGTCCATTTTGCATGCATATGGAATTCTAATTATAATGAAAAGAATTACTTATTTTAAAAAATTAGAAGAATTACAATAGAAAACAATAGAATAACCATACATTTTATACTTATTAAAAGATTTTAATGTTTATCTTTTTATGTTCGTGGAATGACTATTGTTGAAAAAAAAATAATTTATATTTTAACGACGCGCTTTACATACGTTATAAAAACAAGTATGAGAAAAAATTTTCCGCTGATTGAATTTGCATAAGAGAAACGGATTACTTATTTAAACAATTTAAAAGAATGAGAATATAAATCAATATGGTATCCATATTATATTAACTAATAGGTTTTAATGTTTATAAAATTATTTTAAAAAAAACCTGGTTATATCCCGGGTAAATAGATCGACGCCGAATTAATTTGGCACGATATTCTTGATTTATTTTTCAAAGCAAACGAATTTTTACTTAAAGTTAAATTCAGTGGCAGGCCGCGGTATCCCGGTTGTAAGAATTGGTTGATGAGCAACGAATTATTAACCAGAGTGTTGAAAGTTCTAATCCAACCAACTAACATCTTGTACACGTTAAGTCTGTCCTGGCATCAAATGTCTCCACGCCGGCGTGGTTTTGAAGTTTGGGGAGTGAAGTGCCAGCTCAGGTGTTATCTCGTCAACTGACTGGAATAAAAATTACGTTGTGTTGTTTTCGGATCTTTCCCTTGAGGATTGGTCCCAGACCGACGCCAATAGCCCGTTGTGTTGATCTAGTACGACGTTAGTTAAAATACCTACCTACCTACCAACAAAATTCAGTGGCACGTGAAACAAAAACAAGCTTTGTGTTTAAGAAAATGTCTACAGGAAAAGCAAAAATAACCAACTACCATTATTCAAAGAATAGTAAGTCGATTTTTTTCTAAAAGAAAATCACAACTTTTAACAAACTTTTTCCAAATCGAGGAAAGTTGCGTAAAAATATCTTCAATTTGTAAAGTAAACAACCTCGACCTTATGTTGCTACTACAAATAATTTTGTTTACAGCTTCGAAAGTTCTAGTTCGAATATCAGCTACAACAATAAATACTTTGAACTAAGATCGGCGAATTCGCGTTTAAAATTTTACTTACTCCAACCTACTTGCAGTTTCAAAAATCGATCCCTAAAAACATTTCTTTCTCGATTCAGTTTCTGGATGGAACCTACATAACTTTTCGGCACGATGTGATATTCTTATTGTCTAGTTTTCACAAGTAATTTGTAACATGAAAAATCAATTTAGGTTTTAATAATTTGAATCGTCTTGTAAAGGAAATGCATGTCAAAGTTGAACAAATATTTAAATAAATACAGAAAAAAATTCGTTTGCAGTCTTGTTTTTAAAGGTTTGTAGTACACACTATATGAACAAAAGTATTTGGACACTGCAGAAATTCGGAGGAGGATCAATCTTAGTGTGGGGTTGTTTTTCCTGAATAGTACTCCACCCATTGGTTTATGTGCCTGGTACCATGAACGCTTACGTGTACCTCGACGTTCTGGATGATTCGGCCTTGTCTACACTACAACAATACTACGGCGATGATGGTTGTTTCTTCCAACAGAATCGAGTTCCATATCACACTGCAAAACGTGTGCTGGACTGGTTTCATGAAAACGAGGTGAATTGGCTTGATTGGCCTGTTCAGAGACCCGATCTCAATCCGATTGAGAATTTGTGGGACCAACTGGAGTGACGAGTACGACATCGCCACGCACGCCCATTTTCGCAACAATCTCTTCTCACAGACTTGCAAGAGGCATGGCGAGCTATTCCTGCCCTGACTTACATAGAACCTGTGTAAAGATGCTTTGACGGATTGCAACTGTAATACAAGCAAAAGGAAGGCCTACCCTTTGCTAAATAGGATAATAAAGCACTTTTTCTGGTAAACACGCAGTGGTCAAATACTTTAGTCCATAAAGTGTATAGTTTACTTCTTTTGTATGAAACGCGGGATTCTTCGACCATATGTGTGAGGCCCTGTCGAAAGTGCAGCCGAAGGAAACCGGAGGGTTGCGAGTTGAAAACTCAATCCAACGTCAGACGGTCTTGTACGTGGGAACTTGTGTGCGTTAATTCTATCGAGTCGTCATATGGCCTTACGTTGGCGTGATGTGGAAGTTTGGAGTGTGGAGTGCCAGTTCATGTGACCTCGTCATCTAATCGTGGTTCAAAATGAAGATATGTTGTCCTCAGATATTTCCCTTGTGGATCAGAGCTGCGGTAACGGATTAGCAACCTGAGGTTTGCAAGTTTGAAACTTTATCAATCAGAGATTATCGTGTACGTGGGGGTTGGTGAACGTTAACTCTGTCGTGGCTTTAAATGTCCTTATGTTGGTCTGGTGTGGAAGTTTGAAGACTGTTGTTTTCCTCAGCTCTTTCCCACCATGACTGATCCTAGATCGTCACCAACAGCCCGTTCCAGTGCGACGAAACTTCAACTATCTGCTTCAACTACATACGTGTATCCAATATTAAAAAAGTGGGTAGAACATGCGTCTTTACCATTTGATGTCAGTTTACGCAGAATACCCTACAGATATGGAAAGGTCTCACGTGCATAAATGGAATGATCTGATTGGCGGATTTGTATTCATCCACTACTGATGTGCAACAGAAGCAAGAGCACAGCGAAGAAGGGAGATTGTACCATACTGTCGTTTATAAAAAGACCTCTCTATCAAATTAATCTTATAGTAATGTAACAATAATTTACATTCCATTTGCAAGTTGCAGTTTAAAATTTTACAGACGATATTCATAACCATTACCATGAAAAAGTGAAAAGTTATGAAAAGAGGGCGCAACCGCACTCATCTGCGATGACATCAGATTCTGACGTCGTACTGCGATGTTCGCTCACTTGCTTCCTGTAAACGTAAACTCTGACGTCATCTGCACAGACAGGATGGTAGAAAGCGTCCCCTAGCAGGTGCTCTCTTCAGTATAGTAGGGCGTTACAAAAATTAGATTGCTTTAATTCGAAGGTTTATTTGCTTTATTTACTTATCAATTTTATACCAGCATGGGCTGTTGCTTTTATCAACATTACAAACGGATCAAAATAATTGCCTCTCTGGTCTACCAGCCCTGACCAAACGCCATTCTTAACCACCCAGCCAGCTGAAATAAAAGGCAACCATAAAATTATCGAGATATTGGCAAATTTGTGCACCATGGTATTATTTTTTTATTTCTATCGACTTTGACTCCCAATATATTGTAAAGAAGAGCGTTGTGGTTTGGGGTTTAATGGCGCAAGCCATATATTTGGCCAAGCTGCGCCAAACAAAAGACACGCAATGTCTAGTAATTCAAAAAAAAGGAAGTATCGTGACAAGAAACATCGCTTGAGCATCCTGGAATCATGATAACCACGTTCAACAGAAGTAAACCCCATGGGAAAAGAAAAAAATTATTCTAAGGATTGTTTGTGACCTTTTATTCGTGAAGTTTGGACTCACCTAAGGAGGATTTGCCCCGAGGGGTAAAATATAAGTAAGCTTCTCCTTTAAGTTCATAATTACAAAAAGTCGACCCGGGATAACACCACGGTCTATTGGGAACGGTCCTGGATCAATTCCGAAGCGAAAGATCCAAGAATAACGGTTCGTCATTTTTAACCACGTTCAAATGACAAGTTCAGAGATGAAATGGCAACCCACTCTCCAAACTCCCACATAACGTAAAAGTGATGATGTTTGAGCCCATGACAGATTTATGGTACACCAGCCACCGTGTACATTACGGTCTGTGTCTGAATAGAGTTTCAAGCTCACATATCCTTCTATTGCTTCTCCTGAAGAAGGTTTAGGCGGTTAGTTTTTTTACAGATAGTTTTTTTTTAATTGTTGAAAATATTATGACGTGATCTATATAAGTAAGAATGGAATTTGTACATTGAATATTTTTGACCCATTTCACGTTTTCTATCCATTTTGGACCCTTCTGATGCCAAACCGACTGTTGCGTGTGTGCCGTATACACGTCCTACACGTCCACACGTTTTAATATGTTTTCATGAAACTTTGCATATATATATATATATATATATATATATATATATATATATATATATATATATATATATATATAGTACTTATCTACATTTAGTGACTGAACTTGGTTGCGTAAGTATGTCTGTCCGTCTTTCTGTTCTATGTTCGAATTTTTGTTTGTGTGTTTGTACAGGCATCACATGAATTGTATATCCTATATTTGATTGCAATGTGCTTTATTTTCTACATCCTATATTAATTTAATGAAGGCAATATTACACTTGTCTTTATTTTTATATTCAGGTAAAATTGTCGATGTATGTGAAATGTATTACATTAATGGAAATGCAATATACATGTGTATTTAAAAGCTTGGAAGACAGCTTCTTTACCTCAAAATGCACCATACAATGCTTTTAATTTAATGGAATCTTTATTACAGTATAAAAAGATTGATGATGAAATAAGCAAAGTTGTATCAGAAAAACTAACCAATCCCCTTTGGTATTTATCAGATGATCTTGTGGCCTTAGCTCATTTTGACAATCAAGTGCCTCATTGCATTAAAAGGCAAATGATAAAGGCTATGAAAGAAGTAAATGGAAAAAATAATCTTGCAAAACATCCTGACTTTAAGATCAAAACTTTTACGGACATGAAATTTGAGGACTTTGTAACAAAGCAGCCAGTTTTGTTATTTAAAAGATTAAGTTTACCCGATACATTCCTTCACGCTGATCAACAAATTTGTGAGCATTAAGCGGATTATTACAAAACACTAAAAATTATTGAAGAAATTCCAGCTGTTAATGAACTTGTTGAAAGGGTATAGCCCTCATAAAATAGTTTAATGGGAAAATAACACAAAGTGAAGACCAACAACAATTCTTGTAGCAGGTTATCGAATAACACTGACGAGTTTATACCGATTGCAAAAAGCAGAGTTTTGCAGTCCCTTGCACAAGCACAAAGCACACCCATTGCTGTTTAAATGTCACTTGTATTATTTTTAACTCACAAAATACTCGAAATTTCAAGAAACTAAAATTGTATGTTTTCTCAAGATGGAATTTTGTTTCTTTCTACATCTATAGCATAAAATAGAGAAACACAGAACTTTGAGGGTGTGGAGCTACCCTTAAATATTAAAATTATGAGCTCAAACTTCACAATAATTATTTTTTACATAGATGGAACCAAATAGGAGGGTAGGACCAATAAAAATCTTTCTTTTTAAAAAATAAAGCCTTTTTTGGACCACCCTAATATGCATGTGTAGGATTTGTGTCCAAAGTAAGGTGTAGAAATTATAAACACGGCGAAAGGTGTTAAAATATTATTTTATTCTACGAAAGACATAAGTCATTATATATTTTGATCATCTCTTGAATCTAGAGTAAACCAATTCAAACAGAGTAATGTCGGGTATTTTGCTAGTATTCAAATAAAACGAAAAACAGTCAAGAGCATTCATTTTTTTTAAACACATTTGTAATGTTTTGTTCAAATTATTTTTGAGCAGAAAGGATCCTTATTTCTATAAAAACATGTATAATCAATTGAAGTTGACATCCAGAATATTTGCTACAAAAGAATCTAAGGTCTAAATAATTTATCATGGTAGTTTTCGCTTCTCAAAACATTTTACTCTTATCATCAACAAGCTTAGATTGTGAGTAAAACATGACAGAGGTGGTCTCTCAAAATATTTCAAGACTTCTATTATCAGCAAAATAAAACATTGCCCTCTTGGTTTTATTCGATTAATTTATCTTGTATGATTTTTTCGTTGAGTCATTTTCTTTAATCTAATGTTGTATGGTAATCTAATTTATACGGAAACAAGTTGTTTTAAAAATCGGCAATGACAAAAATATTGCCTAAAAATATTAAAAAACAAATGTGGATGTTTCTAATTTTCTTTTCAAACATAGCTAAAACTATACATTAAATTATGCTGTTTTGAATATGGTATAAAGTTTTCTAAAGTACTCTTAGATTAAGTTTTCATATCGTATTGATATCCACTTTAATTAAGATGTAGTTCAGCTAACTTCTGTCACTCAACTGCTGGACAACCTTTTAGTAGCAATTAACCATCTGAGGAGTTCATACGCATGCTTCCACCTTTCAACCTTTAGTCTTTGTATGATTTCTAACCAATTTTGACCTTATCGACCAGTATAATATTTTCTAAGTATTCTATTATAAAGAAATGAGCAATAGAATCTTTCAAAAAAAAGTGTATTAAAAAGAAATGGGTTATACCTCGAAAGTAAGCAAATAATCCGTCTAAAGTGCTCTATTTATAATAGAGCACTTTAGACGGATTATTTGCTTACTTTCAAGGTATAACTCATTCCTTTTTAATACACTTTTTTAGGAAAAAATGGAATAAAATATAATCTTTCCGAAAAACCTTTTCTATGGAAATGAGCAACATAATCGTTCCAAAGGATTCTATTCTAAGGAAATAAGCAATACAATATATTTCTAAGGAATTATATTCGAAGGTAAGGAAAAATGGAATATTTCCAAAGTATTATATTCTAAGGTAAGGGAAAACACAATATTTCCAAATGTTTCTGTTCTTAGAAAATGAGCAGTGGAATCTTTCCTGATGATTCTATTCTATAAAATAATTAATATAATTGTTCCAAAGGATTCTATTTCCAGTAAAGAAACAATAGATAATATTTCCAAAAATTCTGTTCCAAGAAAAGGAAGGAACATAATCACTCCACAGGATTCTATTCAAAGTAAAGGTAGAACCATTCTAAAAGTTGAAAATTTCAAGAATTATTTAAATCAATAGATGAAGTTCTTTAGTCATTAAGTGAGTTGTGAAGAAAAAGGAATATTAGTAATTACTCCGAAATTTCACGACGCCCAGATGGTTAAAAATGAATAGAAAAACTACTGTTCTTAACGATTTCACAACTATGTGGATCAAACTGTTATTGTGATCGTTTAAAGAAAAAAATCTAAATGTCTAGATCTAAATGTCTATCAATCTGATCGAAAATATTGAGCCAATTTGTACAGAGCATTTTGTTTCCGCCTTAGTAAATCTAGAATGCTCTCCAAATAGTCTTTTGAAGCTTTTTTTTTCTCTTATTGAAAAGCTTCTGTATGGATGATATATTTCCAGTTTCGTGTTTATCTTATTTATCTTTCTTTATCTTACTCCTTTCTTATATGTGTTACCATTGATCTTACCCTTTTATAAAAAGTCAACACTAAATAATATGCAGTTTTACATTGAATACGGTACTTTTTGAAAAAGTTTAATCTTATGTTTTAATATTCTCTTTTATTTACAAAATGCATATATATTCTGGAAAAAAAAATGTACTGTAAGTTCTTATGTTGCTGTGCTATGTATACGAAATAAATTATATTAAATTTATTAGATATAATATGAAAAAACAATTTTCGATATGTATTGAAGTAAAAGTTGGAAAGAAGCTCTTTGGAAAATTGTATTTTTTACCTTTTCATAAAACGTTTCATATAAAAAATATTGAAAAATACGAAAGCAAAATAATTAAAAACTTTTCGACACAATGTAAAATAATTATAGATCATATACAAGAATATTGAAATGCCTACACGCAGCGTTTATTGAGTATCAAAGTGCATTCGAATATGACGATTTGATGCTATACATAATTTGACAATAAACGTTGAAAAAAGGATAACCTCATCTACATAACAGTGAGAAACACAGTTGAGTCCCATATGTAGTACGATTGGTGTCGTGCTTTTATGGGATCCGTTGCTTCCCGTCAAGGTCTTAAATTTTCTATATCTGCATATCATTGGATTCATCATTGGAAAACTCAGCATCTTCTAGCTAGAAACTTCAACTGTAGCAAATCAAGTGCTTGGGAAAAAAGCGCATTCTTTCAGAGGATTCCCGCGCATGTGTACATTGAAGGAATTGAAGCTACATGACAATTGGCAAAGGAAGCCAAAGAACCAAATCTATATAAATAAGAATGGAGTGTTTGTTTGTACATTCAATATTTTCGACCCATTCCAAGTTTTCTATCCGTTTTGGACCCTTCTGATGCCGAATCCGCCTTTTTCTCGTTTGGTGTCTGTCTGTGTGTTGTGCCCTATACACGTCCACGCGGTTTAAGATATTTTCATGGAAATTTGCATACAGTGAGTACTTATCTTCATTTAGTGAGTGGAATTGGTTGAAAAAGTCTGTCTGTCCGTCTTTCTGTTCTATGCTCGATTTTGTGTTTGTGTAGGCATCACATGAATTGTATTCCAGATATTTGATTGCAGTGTATTTTATTTTATACATTATCTATTAGTTTAGTGAATGCAATATTAAACATTTCTTTATTGTTATATTTAGATGAGTTTCATGCTAAAACACCTGAGTAAGTATACTTAAATCAACCATAATTTGGTAGTTTTGGAAAAATTGGAATGTCTATTGAATATTACGATTACTTCGATTGCTTTACCAGTACTGCTGAAAAAGTAATTATTCTTCAAAAAATTATATTTTTTAATGGAATTTCAGCTCTGATACTTCATTAATTTCGAGTCTTATTTTTGTTCTTTGCGCAATGAAAACGATTTCGGAATATTTGAGACAGACGATATTTTTCAACGAAACGAGAATGAACAAGATCGCGTGAGCAGTGATATTTTCTGTTTCTTTCGCTTTGAATTAATTTCACATTTTTAAATTTTGTGCACTTTCAGTTGTAAGCTGTGGCAACTGTGCGAGATCAAGAGATAAAATTGAATCACAAATTAATATCTTTAGAACAATTTTTTCCGACATCTTTTATTATGTTTTATTTCGCTGTTTTCTGTTTTAAATATTTATTATTTTAATAAATGTGTTTTCCTTCTCATCACACGAAACAGCACCACAAAGTATTCGACTTAAAAATGGCAGGTAAGTCAGTATAAATTTTCAGTAAATTTTAAGTGTAGTTATGCCATTATTGAAAGAATAATGCCGTTATTGAAAGAATAATGCCGTTATTTAAAGAATAATGCCGTTATTGAAAGAATAATGCCGTTATTGAAAGAATAATAATGTTTAAAAATCCAAACTAGAACTTTTTCCAACATTAAAAAATTTGTTGTCATAATGACAGGAGAAGATTGCAAAATTTCACAATGTCGCATACCGGAGGCAAGAGTGCCACAAGTAAAAAAATATTGTTTTGTTGACTATGAGTGCGAGAGCACTCGCCTTAAATCGTAATTTTAATTAATTGAGTTGAACATGAAAAGAACTTAAGAAAGGGAACTCCAAATTCCCTCAAAATCGTATTATAGTAGTAACTTTAGTATCACCTTTCGTCATTTTGTAGCTTTGTCATACAGCAATTGTGCGAAGTATGTGAAATGTATTACATGAATGGATATGCATGTGTAGGATTTGTGTCCAAAGTACGTTGTAGAAAATATAAAGATGGCGAAAGGTGTTAAAATAAATTTTTATTCTACAAAAAACGTAAGTCATTATATATTTTGATTACCTCTTGAATCTAGAGTAAACCAATTCAAACTGAGTAAGGTCGGGTATTTTGCTAGTGCTGAATAAACCCCAAAATTTCTCACCGATGCTTTAGTAAAAGTTAAATTCATATCACAAGAAACGTAAAATTAAACTAAGTTGTGCAATTAGCACCGATATAAAAACCATCATCACAATCTCCAAACTAAAAATAATACATTTTAATGACATGAAAACTATCAATAATGGAACCAGAGCGTAGGCATTGTAAATGTCTGGCACTTTAACTCTAATCATAACGTTACCACGATAGCAAAAGCACCAATCTGCAGTTTTGCGATTTTCACCTAACTGCATATTTTTGCAGTCACCCTTTCGTATTTTATACTATAAGGCCACGAATCATCTCGATTTTTATTGGAAATATTGATTTTTATGATAAAGCACCCTTGGAGTCGTAATTCGATTTTTCCCGAAGATCGCAACTTTGAACGCGTTTTTGTAGAAACGTCAATTTTGCAGTTTGGTGCCTTTTGGCATGCTGGTAACGATATATTCAGCTGCCCTGCAATAGCATCTGCTCTTCAAACCATTGATTACCATCTTCAAGAACAGCTGGACATCACTGAAGCTGTGTAAAATGCACATGCAGACAGAAATGGACCTATCATAGTTACATAATAAAGCGTTTCCATGATTCGTACTACTTGTACCATATTTCACATGAATCATTTACTTGAGACGTCTTTAAAATCTATTTGATGTTACATATCGTCACTTAAAGTGCAAAAGGTCGTATGACTAAAATCTGTATTTTTAGGAGAGCATAAAAACTAATAGTTTTACTTATAATGTTATTATGTTTTGTTATTATATACATTTGGTTGTAACTTTTATTGGATCCGCTGATGACATGAGATCACAAATGCCACAAATAGCAATAATAAAAGAAAAAATGGAATATTTGACACACGACCTTTTGCACTTTGAGTGACGATTATATAAACATAACACATACATAAACTTAATTATTCAATTAAAGATATTGTATTTATGAGACTGCCGTACTGGTATAGAGAATTAGCATAAACAGTTAGCCTCTAACCTTTTGGAAACGACAATGTAGGGTGTATATACTGTCTAGCTTTCTCGACATGAATGAGTTTGTCTAGACAAGTCTATTTATATAGAACTGTATATTAAATACGTATTATACGTAAAATAAGTATTTAAATTTCATAAATTTGGTTAATATATTTAGATATATGCAAATACACAACCTATAACCATTATCTATTTTCCTTTTGACACACTAACCTAACTTATTAAAATGCAAAATAGGTAGGTAGTCTAATTAGCGTCACAATGGAGGCACATAATGGGCTATTGCGGACAGTCAGGGATCAATCACGAAGGGAAAGATTCGAGGACAACATCTCGTCATTTTGAACCACGATCAGGCGACGATATAAACACCTGAGCTAGTAGCCCACTCTCCAAACTTTTACACCACGCCAACATGATGAAATTTGATGTCAAGGCATATTTAACGTGTACCAGTCCCTATGTACACGTTGGTCTTTGGTTTTATCGAGATTCGAACTCGCAACTCTCCGGTTACTAATCCGTTGTTTTACCAACTGGTCTACTGCGGTCCATATATCAAAATAGCACTGGTAGTTTTTGAACGTCATTAAAGAAAACTCGTAAAGTTCAATTTGCGAGTATTAATGACAAGAATATATTCTTCTTAATCCCAGGATTCCCTAATTCAGACGTTGAAGAGTCGTTAGATTAAATTGCAATGAGTTTTATAAAGGTACATGACAAGCAAAATAACCCGACGAATGATTGTAATTAAAATATAATTACACTGATGTAGTATAAATCTGAGTTCATTGTGTTCAAACATATCTCTCCGTTAGTCGCACAACTCACCTAAATTTTTTTTCGATCTCTTAAATTTTACATTTTTAAAATTGTATGTATGTTTAATATATCAGTTTCTTTAGTTAGGCTGTAGACTATGTCATAGTAGAATATAGAATCAGTCTAATAAACACATTTTACATGTTTTAAATCAATCTTTTATTATTTTTAATTGATTTTATAAATTAACTATTGATTTTTAATGATTTTATACTTCTATAGGTTTAAATTATATCTCATGTTTGGTGCAGCTTGTCTGCTTTTGGACTTAGTGCCATAAAATCTAAACATATAATCCAATCTGTTAATCGAACTGCGGCTAGGGTTACCAACTTTTGATACAATTCCGGGACATATTGCCCCAAACTCAGATATATATATATATATATAATTTCACTATATTCTCCAATTAGAAATCACTTAGCATAACATACCTAGTTTTCCAAGATAATTTCACAAGCCACAAATCTTGGATTCTTAGTATAACACCGATTTTCGTAAGAAAACTATAACCTTTGAGTCGAAACTAAATTTTTCCCGATGCATCAAAACTTTGAACCCGTTTTTTGTAGAAATGACAATTTTACAGATTCGTTCTTTTGACATTGTAATAACAATATAACTACATTCATATTATTATTATAATTAAAATTTATGTTTACATAATTTGAAGTATGAGCTTTCTTAAACTTCTTTTAAAGCTACCACTATAGATAATAAGGACTAGTTTTTGAACAGATTTTGTTTCTCCGTACGTCTATCTGTATATCCATTATTTTGAACCATATCATTTAGATTAATTTTGTCTTCTAATTTGCGATGAACTTTATAAGCCATTCATAAAATTGTTTCAATCGCACCATTTTTATCGCCCATTTTCTATTCATTTTATCATTTTCCATTCATCCATTTTCCATTCTACCATACAATCATACATTAAGAATACACTCCTGAAACCGTTTGTGTAGTTCACACTAGAACGACTAGTACGATTCAACATCACTACTCAAAGCACAAGTCATTTACTTTTAACTACAAAAGTCATAACTTGATGCAATCCATTTTTATTGTTTGCAGTCGTATAGAATCAATATATAAATATATAATTTCAGGTTAGTGCAAAGATATTTAAATTTCAATGTTACGAAGTGGAAATATATTTACTATCTCTGCACTGTAAAGTTTAAAGAGATCGTTAAGCTTTCGAAACATTAACAGATGTTTCAGAAGTGTACAGCGAAAACATTACAACTCTACCTTATGAATCTAAAAGACTCGGTAGAATTAAATTGATCTTAGATTAATTCAAGCGAATGTTCTTCACATTGCATTCGTTAAACAAACAATTGAAGTGAAGAGACAAATCGATTTGATTTCAAAATCTGAAACATCATAACCAGGAAAGCTTTTTTTCAAGTGCTTTCAAAATATTTCTTGCGTCGGGGCTTACGATATCCTGTAAATGCCATTTGCAACCGAATTTCACGTCTTTGCTCTTCGGATAATTTTTTATTTCACTTTTACGACCATTAGAACTGGGAATATAAAATTTTTAAACAGTATTCAGATCTAAATTTTACAAGGCGCGTATACATTTTCCGAGTTGAACCGTTCGCGAGTCTCTAGTTCTCATAATTGGAACGGGGGTGGGGTGGGGGGGCAAAAGAACGGCTCGTGAATCGTTCGTGGCGATCCGCTTCTTGTAGGTTTTTTGACGAACACAAAGACGTTCTTGGTTCAGATTGGAACGGCTTCGTGAGTAGAGTTCGTTGCTTTTCTTTCTGCTCGCGAATCTCCAGGCTCCATTGTCATCATCGGTGGCTGACGAATGACTGCCTGGTGGTTCGCGGTTGATTCTTTCCTTTCCCGTGGATCGCTGGATGTTCGTTGTGAAAATAATTTCAACAAGCGGCTAGCGAACGATTTGGCTCGCAAATGTATACGCACCTTTACACTGTTTTTAGCTTTTCCTCAAAATAAAAGTGTTAGTCTCCACAAAACATGTCTCAAAATGCACCGATTAAAGTACTTGGAACTTTTTTACATGTTCTGAAGATTATAAAGCAGGGTTTGAACTATTATTATTAAGAAATATGCGTTCTAAAAAACTTGAACAGGATGTAAACCTGAATATTTTTGGCATTTTCCACTTTTCGGGTTTTTTTCGGGGATATGACTGGCGTTAAAGTTCATAATTAATTTAAATTATTTTGTTTAAAAACTCAAATCAATGTTTCTTTTTAATAATTCACTTTACAAACTGGAAAAATTATAATTATCTTTTTAAATATGACACATTTTGCGTAAATGGTATCTTTGACTGTTTATTGCACTTTCTACTTCATTTAAAAAATATATATATACACAATAGTTTTTGCTATAAAATGCTTTCTCTGTGTAATAGAAATCAATAATAAAATCTATAAAAAAATCAAAATTTCGTG
This sequence comes from Metellina segmentata, assembly GCA_947359465.1. NCBI lineage: Eukaryota > Metazoa > Arthropoda > Arachnida > Araneae > Tetragnathidae > Metellina > Metellina segmentata. Next base: position 127,640,312 of record OX375873.1, on the reverse strand, counting down.
ATAATTTCAAAGCGTTGCTTCTGAAGGTATAAAGATATCTTCAGGGGATGCTAAGTTTCTGAAAATTAGTCACATGCGAAATTTGAGAAAATTCAAAGGTATAAAGTCTTTACCTATACGGAACAAATGAATGCGAATTAACGTGACTAGGTATCATTTGCTCCTTTCGTAGTTAAGCTTCAGACATTATACGATTCGGAAGGTACAGATTTGATGTAAAGACTTTTTTGGGAGGGGTCAAGCTTTTGTAGCATGTTGTGGCAGGTAAAGGTGACCCTGCAGTATAAGGATTATGGAAACCTCGCGATAATTTGAATATGTTATTAATTTTTGTAAATCTTTTTTTATTTTTTTATTTTACCATGCAAAAATAATTCTAGTTTGCTAGAATCAATATGATCTCATTCATATTATATTGCCTTTGATTCCATTAGGTAGTAAGAAATAGTGGCTTTATTTCCCAATTTGTTAAATTATTTTTGTTAATTTTTAATTAATTTCCTCTAAGCCTAAAACGGTGTTTTCTCAAAGAGATTCTTATTTGAGAGCAACATAAAAAGCACGCCAAAAGAGTTGCCATAAAACATTTTTATATAACAGAGGTATACCATTAAAAACGTATCTTATAGAAAACATTCAATGGGTATATACACTGACAAGCCAAAATATTATGACCATCCCCACATTTTTCAATGAACTCGCCTGGATGACGTGGAGGGGACGTGATTAAGTGAGAATAGTATTTAACTGCTGCTGGAGAAGGTAAGTAATCATTACTGTGCTTACTTTTGCGAATGATGGGAAAGGCTGCTGATCTAAGCGAATTTGATAGAGGGCAGATCGTAATGGCCCGAAGACTCGGAACGAGTATCACCGAAACTGCACGATAGGTAAGTTGTTCACGATCTACCGTTGTTAATATTCATGCAAAGTGGATAAATGACGATGACACCTGCAGTATACACCAAGGTGTTGGTCGTCCACGCGTCATCAAAGAAAAAGGCCGTCGGAGACTATCCCGCTTGGTAAAGTAAAATCGGCGCGAGACAGTGGCTCATCTGGACAGCCCAATACAATGCAGATCCAAGTGCAAGTGTTTCGGAACACACATTTCAGCGGACTGTTGGATATGGGAATGTGCAGCAGACGTCCCACTCGCGTGCCTCTGTTGACCAAGCGTCATAGTCAACTACGCCTATAGTGGGCCCGGGAACATCGAGACTGTACCATAGATGAGTGGAAGAAAGTTTCCTGGTCAAATGAATCCCGATTTCTTATTCATCACGTCGATGGTCGTGTCGGGGTACGCCGTCTGCCAGGCGAACAGTTGCTATCCCCTTGTATAGCAGGTCATACACAGGCTGGTGGTGGCGGTATTATGCTTTGGCGACGTTCTCATGGGCGACTCTGGGACCCGTAGTTGTGGTAGAGCAGACCATAAAAGCTTCTAACTATCTGAACATCATTGCGGATCAGTTGCCCCTTACACGGCGTCCTTTTTCCCAACTGGGAATGGAATCATCCAGCAGGACAATGCCCCGTGTCATAAGGCTCGGATTGTGTTGGAGTGGTTCGAGGAGCATACTGATGAATTCCACTTAATGTCCTGGCCACCTAACTCGCCGGATATTAATCCGATAGAGCACATTTGGAGTGTCATGGAGCGGCAGCTCAGAGCTCAAACACCACCATGTTCGAATATCTCGACTTCGCGTAACCTCTGCTTAGACATTTGGTATAACCTGTCTCCAGTCATATACCAAGAACTTGCGGCATCTATGCCCAGACGAGTTGCAGCTGTTTTGCATGCCAAAGGAGGCGCAACGTGTTATTGAGTAGATGGTAATAATGTTTTGGCTCTTCAATGTTTAACCCACATTTCTTAACCTTAAACCAATTTATTTTCTAAAGAAAACATTTTGACCTGGATTAACTTGGAATCCAAAAAATTGTGACATATAATTCCTTTTAAAGTTTTTGGAAATTTTGCCATTCGTAATAGCATTTGAAATCGTGATGAATTTAAAGAATGAAATTTTTATTGTTGTTACTAGTCCTTCACTGACTAGCGGCAGCTAGACAGCATCCATGAGTCCCTACACCCTCAAAAAGCCAAGGGCCTGCAAAGGATCCATCTCAAAAATTTCCTGGAAAGCTGGAGACAAGAGAGGATGTGCTCTGAGGATGCACTCACGTCACCACATTTAGAGCATACCGGAGGAGGAAACTCCTTAATACCGTGACAATACTTTTATTACGTCATGAACTTCTAAAATTGAAAACACTCTTCCACTGTCGAATAGTATTTTTAAAAGCCAGTATTTTGCATGGAAATTTTAAAACATTCGCTATTTCATCATACCCCTTATATCATGCCAGTTAATTATGGTGCTAAATAGTAGTTTGAAATTAGTTTTAAAATATATGAGGCGTGTCGCTCCTAAAGGGCCTGTATTCATTTTCGGTTGGTAATTAGTTGAATGATGTTTCAACAGCTGTTTACCTACCCATATACTAATCACTTGTTTGTGTCAAAGAGGGTGTTATATTAGATAAGAATAATTCAAACGTGTTTTAAGGCTATTACCACTTATAATTTATTTCCAACAGTTTTTCCGCAAATACTGGAAAATTTCTGGGAGTGGATATGGGCCCTTTTGAGTTGACACGCCCCATATAACACTCTTAAATTAACTTACTGTGACCATAAAAATGTTGCTTTTAATAACAAAACTATAATTCTATTTTAAATTTTTGTTACGAAGACGATCGCCATGTAAAACATGTATAAATTAATGTTAGAATTATGCAGTTGTATTTATACGGAAATCATATATCAAATATGTTGCAATCGATAACGAAGGCACGTGATCCTGGTAGAAATAAACTAGAACAGCTAAGTTGGAATTCAATCTTTAAATACTACACTGCAAAACATATTTACCAACACATCATCTGAAAATTATCAGCTTAATAACTTAATATTTCATAAAACGTTAGATTTGAAGTCATGTGTTGCATATTTCCTTCGAGTGTTTACATTAGTGAGTCGTTGCCCCGGGAGCAGAAGGTGCTTAAAACTGTGACGTGCGTCGCAGAACAGTCTTTACAGAACCACTTTCCCTTAATTTTATCAAAATTTTGGCCGATTTTTTCTAAATCATAAGTTATGATGTTCTGCAGTGAAAAGCGCTCTCCTTGTCACACCTTTTTTCTTCTCTAGCCACGGAACAACCTCCCTACACCGTCAAACTACCAAAAACACTTTATAAATAACACATCTTCTACGTCAATGACAATATATTTAACTTCAAAATTTATCAACAGAATTTCAAATTCTTAAAGTATTATGCCTTGGTTTTAAATAAAGTAAGTTTAATTCATTTGGATGTTTTATTTTAATATGTATTACATGTTTAGCCGATAGTTGTGTTTTACGTCTGTTTTTGATTTGACTGCAGTTTTCAAAATTCTGACAAAATGCCTGCAGAACAATTGCAATTGTTTGGAGTTGTGTTGCAGAATACTGAATGTAATCCTGCACCCCTGGGAGCCAAGCCAACCACGGGGGGTTAATCTGACACAATACATAAAAAAAAATCTAACTTTTGGTGCGGTATGAAGCATGTGTCGTTAACGGAATATAATTCTGCACCTGGGTTCGTTGATTAATATTATTATTTCCTGTGTTTACATTACTGTTTCCTGTATACGGATACTTGTCAGTCCTTTGGTTGATGCAATTCTTTTTACAATACATATTGAGTTACTTTCCTGTGAGTCTTTACGCTGTTCGTATCGTTTTGCAGGTTGCCGTTTGCGATGTCTCTTTTTAAGTATTAAATGTCTTGTTGTAGTTACACTCTTATTATATGCATCTGTCTTATTTCAAATACATGTGTTAAACTTGAAGCTTACTTAAAATCATAAACTGAAAAGGGGTAGGGAACTGTTAATAATGTATTGAACCAATCTTCTTTTCTGATAGAAACACACAATTTACGTGTGCCGTAAATTGAGGGATAGTTTTAGAAAGGCGTCGAACTAATCCAAGTGGCGAAGGTCTAGAACACTTAATCCCCTCAATTTCTCACTAAGCCTTTCCAACTTTCCAAATACCCAGAGATATTCTTCGTCTTTTAGAGCAAGGTCATTCCTAATCCAGATGGACCTATATTGGCTTCTACGTGTATAGCTTACAGTGATCATTTGATTTCTAGTATAAGAAGACTAGTTCTCCTACACAATCGAATGAGGGAATAGGAGGATTGCACTACATTAGGAGATAATACTAAGAGGATAAGACCTACAAGTCAGTTAACGTTAGTCAAGAGAATGCCATGTGAAAAAATGGATACGGCAAAACTAACTAAGAAGGTATTACCTATATTGCCAAAAGGCTTTCGGTGTAAATATCCTTCGAATTTCTCTGGTTAGATTTAGAAGTTTGAAAATGTACTTCAAGAGACTACGTAATCAACAAAGGACATCATCAATAAGGTAGGTATTTATTTTAATTTACGTCGCACTGGAGCAACACAGCGGGCTTTTGGCGAAGGTACGGGATCAATTCCGAAGAGAGATCCAAGGACGCTTCGTTATTTTGAACAAAGGCCAGATGTTGAGAACACCTGAGCTGGCATCCCACTTTCCAGCCTTCCACACCACGCCAACGTGAGGACATTTAAGGCCACAACGACAGATTTAAGGTGCACCAATCCTATTTGTACACGATGGTCTTTGGTGGAATTTAAATTCCGGACCCTCCTGTTGCTAATCCGTTACTTTTCCAACCGGACTCAACGTAATAGGAAGTAGACTTCCTAGAGAGCTTTCAAAGAGTTGATATACATTTACTGAGACCCTTGCAAGAAGCTAAAAAAACCTCAAGCACCCAATTTGGCAAAAAATAAAGAACCAATATCCAAGGGAACTCGCAATATTATCTACTCCGAAAAAGGATATTCCGTCAGGCAACTGAAATCCTCAAGTTCAAAATTTATTTTTTTCGGATTGATTCTTTTGACAAAACACTCATCCATAATTTCAACTATTAGCTTATGATTAGTCTATTTTCTACTTTAAGATTACTTGAGTGTAAGATATTGCTAGTCTCCTTTTGTTATGAAAAGTAATTTGATCTTAATATTGGTGTTGTTCTTTAATCTTTTTCGTTTCGTTAATACCAAATTAATCGAACAATGGGCACATACATTTTGTTTTCAAATGAAAACAAAATTTCGAGTTATTAGTGTAAAGTCATTGCTGATCTTCTGCTGTTGGAAGTCACGGCAGATTTATATTGTATCAGCCTCCTTTGTACACGGCGGTCTTTGGTTAATTTCGAACTCGATACCCTCGATACTCGATACTGCTAATCCGTTACTCTATCAATCGAGCAACTACGGCCCATATTATATTCTAGAGAAATCACCAATGAAACCTTTCCAATACATTAAAGAAATTTCCAATATAATCTTTCCAATAGATTCTATTCTAAGAAAATCCCCAATAAAATATTTCTAATAGATTCGGTTCTAAAGAAATTCTTAGCAAAATATTTCTAGTATTATTCTTTTCTATAGAAATCACCAATAAAATCTTTCTGGTTGATTCTATTCTAAGCGAATCCCCAATAAAATATTTCCAATCTATTCTATTCTAAGGAAATCCCCTATAAAATATTTCCATTAGATTATATTCTAAGGAATTTCTCGATAAAAATCTTTCAAATAGATTATATTCTAAGGAAAGGACCAATAATATATTTCCAAAAGATTTTATTCAAAAGAGATAACCAACAAAGAGAGAGAGAAGAGAATCTTATTAAATGATTATATTCTAATGAAATAATAAATAGAATCTTTTCAAATAATTCTATTCTAATGAAAGAATAAATAGAATATTTCCAAATAATTCTATTCTAATGAAAGGATAAATACAATCTTTCCAAATGATTCTATTCTGTGAAAAGACAAATAGCATCTATCTAAATGATTTATTCTGAGGAAAGGAGAGACAATAGAATCTCTTAATAGAGGTTGGAAAGAAACCACGATCTTTCAACCAATTAATGTGGTTAATTAGTTATGTGTGTAAACGCAACACTGCACTACTCGAAAATCTTATAAAGTTTCGAGTTGAGAGATTTTACAAGGGAATAATAAAATAGAACGTATTTCCGCGATCGTAATATTTCTTACTAAATTCAATCGGACGGAACGATATTTATAGCCTGCAACATGCTCTTTATATCACCCATACCCTTACCTTAAGAAATAAAGGACTTAGAGAAAGATATTTAATTTCCGGGAGTTCAAAATACTTCAATTTGAAACTTGGGTGTGTTGGAGTAGAGCTCTTATATTTTCTTGAAAGGAAAATATTTAATCATAACATGTGTAGTGTAGTTCTAATTTATTACGCATTTTCCAAAATATTTAATACGGGTAGCATTGCATATCTGAGATATGATTTTCTTGTCTGCCTCATTAATAAACACGTGAAGCAGACGATGGATATATTTCCACGTGACAGCCACCTGACAACGACACATGAAAGTTGTGACATCGTTTGCAGTTTGTTCTTTTCTTTTTCATCCCTTGGGTGTTTTATGAATAAGTACGAATTCGAAATGGATTATTGCGAAGGAGAAAATTTAATTTCAAAATATTTCTAACTTAAATACCTTCAACGAGAACTATCACAATATTTAGGTAGCATTTTTTTTAATTAGGTGGTTGAACTGAGTGTTGAGGAGAAGTGATAGACGAAAGTAAATTCGGTACAAAAGATTTAAGCCAAAGTAAAATGGAAAGGATTTCATACAGTGCATGGCATTAAAATATAAGCGTTGAAAACAAAGGTGCTGGCTTTGTATCTTGACAGAATTTCAGTTCAGTAAAACCTCACAGCACTCTTTAAGAAATACTATTTGGGTGAGAACACAATTTTTCGCCCATTTGTTCCAAGCAAAGAGACTGCGAGCATTCGAGCTTAAAAGACACTTAGTTGAATAAACAAACTCGTTAAATTCTGTGTTTAATTTCCCTAAGGCACGAAGACGTTGTCCCGTTGTCTCTTTGATTGGAAAAGAGTGGATACCATTTCGTAAACTTCTGAAGAAAATTCCCGATTCACTTGATCTCTCCTAACTAATCCCCCGATTGTCATCATTCATAATTTAGTGGAGTACAGTAGGCCAGCTAAAAGAGAAACGGATTAGCAACCGGAGGGTTGATAGTTCGAAACTCGATTTGGTCAAATACCGTCGCGTACACGGGGACTGGTGTACGTTAAATCTGTCGTGGTCTCAAATTTTCTCATATTAGCGTGGTGTAGAATTTGGAGCGTAGGGTACCATACCAGGTGTTACCTCGTCATCCGACCATGGTTCGAAATTACGTGGTGTTGTCATCGGACCTTTCCCCCGGGGATAGATCCCGGACCACCGCCAGTAACCCGTTGTGTTGTTCCAGTTACACGTTAAAATAGCTACCTAACTCATAATTTAGTATGTACTAACAGTTCTGAGCACATACTATCTGATCTTTCCATGTTCAATAGTTCTCCATGAACTCAATTTTCATTGCTACTAGAAAATTTGCAGACGTTATATGACTATTATTAAGCAAGTTCAAAAATATTAGTAAATGCTTATTTAATTCTACACGTGAAAACTGTAAAAATTTGATGAATGTGGTAAAAAATTTAATTTTGAATTTACAAGAATTCGAAATGGAGTAAAAAAGTTGATCGTTGTTCTTTGTCATTGTGGATCATTTTTAGTTTTCTTGATAAGTCTTAAATTTTAACAAGAATTATTCTCCTTGTAAGCAGGTAGGTATTTTAATTAACGTCGCATTGGAGCGACAGAACGGGCTATTGACGATGGTCCGGGATCAAACCCCAAACCGTGGACAACACGCAATTTTGAACCACGGTTCAGATGACTAGGTCACGCCTTTTTGGCACCCGACTCTCCAAACTTCCACACCCCGTCAAAGTGAGGATATTTGAGGCCATACGTGCACCTACCCCCTTTGTTCACGACGAACTTTGGTTAGATTCTAAATCGCAACCCTCCTATTCTCCATATTTGCACCGGAAAAGCTTATCTTCAACTATTCAATGCAATCGAACGGAAATTCTGGTCATCCATAAAATGAAAGAGTGAGTTTTCATCTCCAAGGAAAATAAGACAACGAAATAATTTGACACAATTGCACTTCAAACTGCACAACTGCTAAACAAAACTTCGTATTTGAATCAAGCTATAATGAATATATACGTATGAGCATGTATATACTGCACAGTCGCGAAAAAGAACGAACTACCCCTTTATATTGAGCGCACTATTCATAGTAAAGCCAATTCAAAGATATCATTCAATAGACAATAATGTCCTCTGCAAATTCAAATGCATAAAAATGCCTTAGGGGCTTCAGTTCAAATTATGCACAAACAAAATTTTGAATATAAACACTATGTTTTGATGCATCAATCAGATTCTGCATGGCACAATCGTAGGCATAAATGTATGCAACCAAATCGCCTACCTACAGTTATTTAGAACAATCGAACTGATTTTCTGCTCATCCAAAAATTGAATCGTGAATCATTCAATTGATCATTCATTAGTGGAGTTCATTGCGGTATACATAACTGATAAAAGGCAATTTCATTAAATTACATAAATAAATGAAATTTCCTACAATTTTTCACAAATTTAAACATTCCTTTCTTTAGGTTTGTCAGATGATTTTTAAACGTTTGGTTGCCCCTTAAAATCGCCATAATGAGTAAAATTTAATGTAGTTCAAAACCTAACCATGGTAATCTATTTATATAATTCTCTTACGTGGCACGCAAAAAAGACGTTATTTGTAATCACGTTTTGGCAACACTGTACGATTGTTTGTTTATCGCGAAATCTCGCGCATCAATTGAATTTATAGCGTTATCGGATGAAATTTTATTGGAAAAAAAGAAAATTTTAATGAGCTGTTGCAGTTAGTTTTTATAATAGAAATCAAAGAAAGCGGAGGATCTTTTCAGGCCATTTAAAAAACGGTCCTTTTCAGGGCCAATAATTATAGTTCAACAAGACGCTTGCACTACAACTTTCGGCAACAAACTCAATGAAAAAGTGTGGGTTGTTTGAGTGCTGGGAAAATGTACACACAAACAACATGCTGGGTATTCAATTTCCAAAGTAACGCTCACATTTCGAGCCAAAATTTGCACAAAGTTTTCATTTGAATTCTGATTTTAGAGATACTGCATATATTTTTTCTGTAATACAGCAAATTTAGATTTGAAAAACATTTTTTTTGGTAACATATTTTGTAAACAATCCCTTCTGCAAGGACACATGTCTTCATTGAGGCGAGCGAAGCGAGCATATGTTCGCGCAGCGAACCAATGAGGATTGCTTCGCAATCCTCCGGGGGTTGGCGAGCGTTAGCGAGCAGGGGGCAGGCCCCCTAGTTAGCTAATATTTTACATATTGACAATATAAGTCCAGAATCTATTCCCATCAAAATATTACAAGATTGCAATCAATACTTTTTCGAACATTGATTTGATAATTATAGTTACTTACCGAAAACTATTTTAAGAAAAAATATTAGGTGGATTTTGTTATAATTCTGGAACAGTAACATGGAACAAAATTTCAGCTCTATAGAAATATTATTTAGAAAGATATTCTTAAAAGTTTGAGAAACTGATTTAACAATAGGGGCTCCGATCTTTCTGTACCCAAACTTAACAGCAAGACCTAAAGACACGAAAAATTTGGTATCTGAAGTAAAATAATGATATCGATTCGAAACTATGTCTAAACAGGGGGTTTCTATTGGAAATTATGAGGTTGATGCTCAATTTAATATGAAAACGGCCCCTTATCAAAATTTTATGCATTTTCATTTAGGGAAGTTGTTACTTCCTGTCGAACGTTATCTTTGAATTTGCCTTACTTTTAAACTTGCTTGAATGAAGTGTGTTCGTGTTTTTTCCGCGACAGTACATTTCATACCACCTAAGGGAATAAAAGTAATCTGAAAAATTGCTAAATAAATGTCGCAACGGTTGTTTTTATATCGTTCATATGAATACGTTGTCATTACATAATGCATGAATAACGTCGTCTTATGTAATACATACGTGAAATACGGATTATTATAAGCTGAGTATATCTTATACAGGTGAAATACATTTTTTGATAATACAAATTTTACACTAAATAAAAATGTTTTTGTAATAAAATAAAGTGTATGAGTCTTCCCTCATAATATAAAGTAGACAAATAATATTAAGAAACAGTTCAGTAATTAATCGTGTCAAATGTAAAATATCTTATACGTTTCAGTTAGTGTGTATTCAATTTTTTTTTCTTCCAAAAAATGTTGCCCGGTTGCAACTGTGGATTGGCAACCGGAGAGTTCCAAATTTAAAACTCGATGGGGTCTGGTGTACGTCAAATCTGTCATGTTTTCAAACGTCCTCGTGTTGCCTTGGTGTGGAAGTTTGGAAAGGTGGAGTGCCAGCTCAGTTGTTATCCTCGTCACCAAGGTTCGCAATCACGATGTATTGTCCACGGATCCTTTATTTCGGGATGTATCCCAGACCTTCGTCAATAGACCGTTGTGTTGCTCCAAAGCGAAATTAATTCAATTACCTACCTTTCATGATTATATCATGAATCATTTAAACACCGAAATTGGTTAGTATTATTTCAATGGTTTTTCGAGTTTTTTTAATTGATACCCACTTTTAAGCTTCAAAACATATCAGAAATTGTGTATGTTTTTAATCTAAATTGAAAAAGTACTTTCCTGATATGGAAAATATTGTAAGCTTTTTATTGCAATTATTCTTTTATTTCAATTCAAGATTTTATTTCCCTCAATTACCAAGTACGGCAAAGCCCATCTATTTCTGAAAGTTACAAAAAACAAAATTAAAATTATACGAATCGGAGATTTAAATAAATACGGATGGATATTACCTTTCAGCGTAATACTTACAATAAATTATTAAATGCATGTTTGCAAGAATCGAATGATTTCAATTCAGATTCTAGTCTTTTTATATATACCCAATTTGGATTACTAGAATAATATACATTTATCAAAAAGAAGTTGGACTGTTTTATAATTGCTTTATGTCGGGTGAATATCACAATTTGTCAAAGAACTGGAAGCAATCTGTTTGTGTATAGATGCATATGTGTAAATCTACTTCTTTTGAAATTGAAAAATTTCCCAAACCATCTGTTCTTTTCCCATTGACCTATTCTATGCAAAGACGTGCATTTAATCTGAAATGGAAATGAATTCTAAGTGATGAAGAAATAAAAGGTTTTTTTAAACACCTTTTATAGAGTTGGGTTGTTTGTCAAAGGCGTATTCGCATTAATCTCTGTGATATGATGCTCAGATGTGTGTATGTATAGATAAACTTACGTCATACTCAATTATTACTATAAGTACGTATTAGTGTAAATAATCTACTCTAAATATGAACTTACCTTTTTATTACTGAAAGATTTGGTACGGATAAATCTGAAATATATAGATTGCTTAAAATTATTTCAAATGAAATAATTATTATCATTACTATCAAATGTATACAAGAAGAGTATACGAGACAGTAAAAGTAATACTCTCACTGCCAAAAGTTAAGCACAGAGAAGAAAATGTTAATTTCCAGAAGGGCAATCTCAATTTGAGAGGCTGCAATTTGTTGCAGCGGTAGATGGAAGTATGCAAATGAGTTATGTAACAGCCAATCACATTTACGAAAATAAAATAATTATTATCATTACTATCAAATGTATACAAGAAGAGCATACGAGACAATAAAAGTAATACACTCACTGCCAAAAGTTAAGCACCGAGAAGAAAATGTTAATTTCCAGAAGGCAATCTCAATTTGAGAGGCTGCAATTTGCTGCAGCGGTAGATGGAAGTATGCAAATGAGTTATGTAACAGCCAATCACGGTTACGTGTCCATAAATATGCAAAAACGGCAGTCGTATAAGAATCCAGCATTGTGAAGGGTTAGAGGAATTTCTTGTAAGTGCTGATAAAAAGTATTTAGAACTTTTGTGTGATTAGTTTTCAAGACAGACGTGTTTCTAGGGCTTCCAGAAGACGAATGGCAAATAGTGAGTGCTGGAATTCAGTGGCACGCCTTGAAGTAGGGCAATCAATCACTGATGTTGCTCTTTTCATCGGCGTTCATCATTCCATCATTTCACGACTATGGAAAACAATTCCAAACAAGGCAAGCAGTTGTCCGAAGACCTGTGGCCAACTGCCCAAGGGTTACGACCCCAGCGGAAGATCGATATATTCCTGTTGTAGCGAAGCGGAATCAAAGAACGACCTCCATACGTGAAGCATCTATGGTTGCATCGTCCATTGGTAAGACGATATCTTCCACAACTGTGCTCCGAAGGCTACACATGAATGGAAAGTACGCCCGGGTACCACGAATTTGTGTTATTTTATCCGTCCAATCCAGAGGGGAACGATTAAAGTGTTATCAGCAACATGTGAATTGGACTGTGTCTGATTTGGCTAACGTTATGTTCACGGATGAGTCAATATTTGCCCTGGAAACAGATGACAAACGTGTAAGGGTCTGGAGAGAACAAGGCACACGCAATCGGCCCCAGAACATCATCGAGCATTACGCATTCCTAGGTGGAAGCATCATGATGTGGGCCGGGATTTCGTTGGGATATCGCACCGACCTGCACATCTATAGACAGTGTTCTGTGACGACTGTCCTGTATCGAGATGAAGTCCTACAACCCACTGTGAGATCGTACGCTGCAGCAGTTGATCCTTCTTTCGTTTTAATGGATGAAAATACGCTTCCTCATAGAACATCGTCGACGACTACCTGGAGAGTGAGGGGATTGCGCGTATGGTTTGGCCGGTGTACTCGCCCGACTTTAATCCCATTAAAAATCTTTGGGATGCCCTCGTCCATGCTCTGTCTGCACGTTTCCCACCCCCAGCTACTCTCAGAGTTGTAAACTGCTCTACAGGAGGAATGGCGATTACTTGGCTCAGGGGTGGTTAATCACCTCGTGGAAAGCATGGTCACACGCTGTAAACTTTGTATGATGATGGGGGAAGGTCACATATTCTATTAATGTCGGCTTTGTCTATTTTTTTTGGATATAGTAAAATGTATAGAAAATAAAAATCTACCATCGATAAAAGATATTTTAAAGTGTTTTAATATATTTCATTTATAGGGATAAACTACTTTCAAAGATTTAAAATCTGATGTAAGTATAATTGAAGCATTTAATTCTTGTTAACAATTTTCATGTGTAGCTAACATATAGACGGATTAAAGTTACAGTGGTGTAAGTCACTTTAAAAAGAAAAAGACAGAATTTCCGTTGCCATCTGTTGGCAGTTGAATGAAGATCTGACTTACTTCACGTTTTCTGTTAACAGTTTGACTTATCTAGATATGGTCACTGTGTCTATTTATTTTCTTTACTTAAGTTTGGTTTCGTTATACCTGGTTTTTTTTGGTCGATTATTTTTTGAAAAAGTGACTTACACCACTGTAACTTCAACCCGTAAATATAATCATTAATAACAGAAACGGGAGTCACTATCGTTAAGTTGTAGTTTAAGGTAACATGAACGAAAAGGAATCTCAAAAAATAACACCCAATTCACCATTCTATTAAATGCTTTTATTTTAGTTATTAAATAACTATGACAAAGTGCTCGATTCGACGATTTTAAATATTGTACTAAATATTTTCAACTTCATTTTGGTTTTGACAGTCGATTCTTGTTTTATATTGGGTTGATGCCAAAGTTAATCCCGTTTCTGGAGCCTGATGACATTGCATCGAAAAACTGAAAGGTTATCAGCTTCATAAGCGTAAAGTTTTGATGTTGTTTGAACGACGAAATTTCAGCGAGAACTTGTAGAAAAAATTGCATTATAGGGTTGCGTTTTTAAATTTTGTTAAGCTTTAAAAATCGCAGAAAATAAGGAGCATTTTTCACCTAATAATATTTATCATTTCCTAAAAGGCAAGAACTTGGATCAGTTCCTTTGCCCGAACTTCTACGAGTTCGGGATGATTCAGTTACCGGAGAGATGGAGAAAATCCATCGATCAGAAATTAAATGTAATTTTTACTAAATAAAATTTTTCTTTCCTTTTTGTCAAGAAAAAACGAGGCAAGCTTTTGTATTCATAATATAATATCAAACATAACTGTAATCTTGAGTATCTTCAAAATACCCTTCTTCGGTAAAATTTAAAGTTTTAATAAATGCTTTAAAATACAAGCAATAGTTGCTGTTGGTAGGAAAAGCTTTAGGTGTACCAAGAATAGGAGGATATGAATCTATTTTTTATACTTTTCTTGGACTGCCAGTATATAATCTTCTATGCAGTGAAAATCAGAGATTACTTGCAACATGGGGATTTTGAGGTGCTTTGGTAAAGCAGCCAGAAACGTTCCTTGATGAAGAATTGCTTCCAAAATCCTTCCTCTATAGATCCCCGATCGAACAAACTAATATTTACAGTTTTCTGTCTACACCAAGAAAATGTTTGAAGGCGAAACCTGAAATACTATATTTTAGTTAACGCTCTAGTTATTCTTTTCTCATTTTATTTACACATCCGCTCACAAAATTCCGATAAAACTTGTTCAGAGAACTACCGTGTTTAAAATATATTTTCCCTGATGGGGAAATACTTGAACACTGCTTCACATCCCTTACTCAGTAATATTATTTTTCGAAAGTAAATTATCACACGAGTGACATCCGAATTAAAAGATTTAGAGCTAAGATTAGAGTTTTCTTACTTCCATGATGTGCTCTGACTGGTTTATAGACGCTTACCCCTCACTTTGAATAGGCCTCGTTACATGGAAAGAGCTTTAGTTCTAAAACAATGACTAATAACCACCATTATTTTGAGGTGAAAAGTTAATTAAGGTCTTAGGAATTGCGTCCAAGATCAATACCAAAAGGAATCCAAGGACAATATAGCGTCACTTTGAACCACGTTCAGATGACGAGGTCAACACTTGAGCACCCCCATTCTCCAAATTTCTACACCGTGCCAACGTGAGGCAATGACAGATTAAACGTGCAAGAGCCCCCGCGTACTCAACGGTCTTTGGTTGTGATGAGTGTCGAATTCACAGATCTTCCTGTTGCAAACCCTCCGTCTAACGCAGCACAATTTAAATGTGTGAACATCAAAGAACTGAACAGACAAAAAAAAATAAAACATGTTGCATGTTGCATATCAATTATTTTAAAAATCAACAAACAAAAATTACTTATTTAGAAAAGATGGAATGAAAACTATTAATTCATTAAAAGAATTTTTATCTCCTGTGCTCTTTTCAACGATTCTCGAAATTTTTTTTTTGAAATATCTAGTTGTATTTACTAACAGTTGTAGTTTTTAAATTGCGATTATTTCTTTATTGTGATTCCAAAATCTTGTAGCTTTTGAATTATAAATAATTAAATTATCAGTCGTATACTTTAAATTCTATATTGATTACATTAAATGGTAAAGATGTGAAGTCACGACAGTAGTGGTTCGATAGCATGCTAATAAAAATACTAAACCCTTAATAGTTAGTTGAGCACTTTCGATTAAAAAGCACTTTACTTTCTCAAATTAAGCACTAAGAAAAATGTTCTCTGTATCTTAATTGAATCAAAAATACAGTAACTTAATTATTGAAGAAAATTTATTTTATGGAATAAGACTGTTGTAAAAAGCCTTCTCTTTTCATAAGATCTAGAAAATTATCCAGTAGAAATTCGTGAATAATAAAGTTATAGTAAATAACATAAGAGTTCGATTAAGTAATATTTATCTACGTACTACAAAGTTTATCGTTTGCAACGGTTACACTATGTTAACCCATGAGAGGTTTACACATATAATCCCAACTTGGGATCGGAAGTCTTCCTTGCATGACTTCCAACAACCGAGTTTCAACTTGGCCGATATAATCTCCCCAAAGGATTCTATTCCAAGGAAATTTAGCAATAGAATATTTCCAGATTATCCAGTTTTACAGAATGGATCAATAATTTCATTCCAAAGAATTCTATTCCAATAAAAAGAGCAACATAATCTTAACTAGCCATTTTTGTCGATGGAAAAGAACAGTAGAATATTTCCAAGGAATTCCACTGTAAGGAAAATAGAAATTGAATAGTTAGGGATTCTAGTCTAAAGGAAAGAGCTATAAAATATTTTTTAAAGATTTCTAACCTAAGAAAGGATTATGAAATGTTTCCAAAGGATTATTTTCTCAGAATTACCAATAAAATTGTTCCAAGGAAAGGATCAATAGAATTCTAAAGGTTGAAAAAGTCCAAGAATTATTTTTTTAAGTGGTTATTTAGTCATTGTGTTGTAGAGTAAAAGCAACACTGCACTACTCCCCAATCTCCCATCCCTCAAAGGTTAAAGTTGGTGCTTCACATGTTTAACCATCCCATTACATATATTATTGTTATTAAGAAATTCGTAAATGCTCTGTTACTTGACATTTAGTAATGCTGATTTAACTTAAATCACGATACTACATAAAGAACAATGTTGAAATATCAAATATTTCCGTTCACAATACACTTTATCTTCTTTGATAAGTGTAGTTGTTACACTTATCAAAGAAGAATTGCAATCAAACACTCCTTCAATTTAAAACTATTTATAGCATTGAAGCCGATCTGAAAATATGAAATGTAGATGAAGACGAAAACCACAGCTCGGAGTAATTTATAATCAACATATGGAACTGAGTTATTCTTTATTCTCTTTTACTTCTACGTGTGGCTAGCAAATGGCCAATCATGTTACAATGTATTCTCCTCAAACCCGAATTCATTCATGTGATATTTCGGTTTCACTTTTGTTATTTGAAACTAGTTTATGAATATTTATAATATTTTACATGCGACACAATTCATTTACATTTTTTTTCTAATTAACGAGATCATTTTAATGGATAATTGGGATATCATCTAAATTGATATTAGAATACAATTTAAATAGATACTTTAAATATAATTTAAATGAATATTTGGATTACCAATCAATTGGATATTTGGAATATCATTTAGCTGCATATTTGGAAAACAATTCAACTGCATATTTGGAATACCATTCAACTGGATAGTTGGAATACCATTTAACTGGATATTTCAATTATTTAAATGGATAGTTTGAATACCATGTAAATGTAAAAAGGAAAATGTTTGAAATTCATATTTGGAATATCATTCAACAAAATATTTGGAATATCATTTTTACCTGTAAATTTTAAATAGCCAATTAAAGTGTATTCTAAATATATGCAGTTAAATTATATTTAAATGAACATATTTATTTAACTGCTTATTTGTAAGATTTAATTGGGTATTCAGAATATTACTAAAATGGATAGTTGGAATATCATTGAAATATATATTTTAAATACGATTCAAATATATATTTGGAATATCCTTTAAATGGAAAGTTGGAATATCATATAATTGGATATTTGTAATACCACTTAACAGCATATTTGTAATACCACTTAACTGCATATTTATAATGCCACTCAACTGCATATTTATAATACCACTCAACTGCATATTTATAATATCATTTAACTGGATATTTGGAATGCTTTTAAATGGATATTTGGAATATTATTTAAATAGATATTTGAAATATTATTTAAATGGATACTTGGAATATAATTGAAATATATATTTGATGATTTAAATTAATATTTGAAATATCATTTAAATGGATGGTTGGAATATCTTTTAAATTCTATATTTGAAATATCATTTAAATGGGCATTCTTCTTCCAATGATTGCATAGTATTTTTATTCGACTAAATTTAATGTAATTATGCACTGCGTCAGCTTAAAGAATAATAGGTTAACATTCAATGAATTGATATATTTAGAAGAGATCATCGAAAATAAAATTTAGGAGAATACACCAACTACAAAGACCGCGACAGAAACCTTAATTTTAGTACCAATGGAAACCAAAAAACAACAACTACTCACGTATGAAATCATCAGAAGGTCAAAACTGGAGGCCATCTTCGCTTCGTGGACACAGGTCTCCTGTGGACCAATGTACACAGCAATGTCTTGAGTCCACAGCAGAGCAGTCTGGTAAATACTCTCAGATTCTTCGCCGTACGTTTCGGCCACGGTGAACGTCAGCGTGTGATTGAATCGAAGGGGGTGATACTTGTTGATCTCGTCCACAGCGAGGCTGATCGCCCCAGAAATGGTCAGCCCCGGCCTGGGGTAGCCCTTGTTTCCAGGTCTTCGCTGGGACCCCGTTAGGTAGCCCATTGTAAAGTTTTTGGATCGCACTAGCGTTGGGATGGATCCAAAAACACACAGAATGGCACAGATTGTCAAGATTGCTATCATTTTCATGTCACGCTGTCAATGGATACTTTGAAGTTGGATTTTCAAATAATGTTTGGATAAAGTCATTTTATCATCTGTTCAGTATCATTTATTTCGTGGATCTTCATCAATTTGTTACGGTCTGATACTAAATAATATCTTGAATTGTTTGTCGGGATCAATACATACAACAGTACTCATTAAGCTTTACATTAAACCTTACATACTAACTAGGTAAGGTTTTCGAGACTTGATTTAAACTCAATCAATTTCATTAAATTTTGTGTTAATTTTTAAAGGAATAAGATATTTAAGCTAGACTGAAAATTTTGTGAAAAAATAATTGCATATTAATAATTATAAAAGAATTAAAGTTTTCTTTCATCATGCCTATAATTGCCAAATGATAAGGTATTCAATATTTGTTATGCAATGTCTAAACAATCCAAACGAATCTGTGTTGCAAGAAAAGATAGATAAATTTTTAATTCGCGCAAATTCATGTTGACAGATTAGATTTCAAACACTACTTTAAGTTTGAGGCATAGAAAAATAAGTTAAACAAAGACCGAAAATACAATATACGAGGTATTATTCTACGGAAAGTTTTTACCTAAACTCGGAAATTTTTAAGCTTGACATACATTTTAACAATACCATAACTTTTGTCTGACGATTAGATCAATTCATTTATTAGATGCAGTATGCAAACTTTAAAAAATGTTTGGTGCAGTTCCATAAATTTACTCAAAACGTTACAAAAAACATCGTTCCATCAAAAGTAAATGTAATGCGTTTTCTTCACTGATAGCAGGTAGATAATTAACGTCACACTATATCAACAGAACAGGCTATTAAGCGACGGTCTGTGATCAGTCCCGAGGCTTCACCAATGGTTCAATAACTCAAACTTTCAAGCAGTTTTAAATAATCATTAAAATTTGAGAAAACAATTGATAGTTAAACATCGAAATGCAATTGCATTCATCTTTAAGCGTACACATGCGACAGAGATAAACTTGTCGTTGGTAGTTGCGAGAAATTAAAAAAGTAAACTTCTCTTTCTTTAAATCAAATCCTTCTTTGCACATGAAAATGAAAGCCCGTCTCCAACAACCGGTGCCCTATACTTCAAGCAAAAATCGGTCGAAATGAACTCGACAAGTTTATCCGGAAAACGTGGTTCCTGGAAGTCCGGAAAGCGGCCGCACGAAGTTCAGAAAGATGCGGGAATGATGATCTTTTACTTCGCGTCTCAGGATCCGCCGGTTTCCCCGAGCAGTGTGAGAAAAACTGCGCATGCGCGGCACAACGCCACTGGCGGCGCGATGCTGTCTGCAAAGAAACTTTTCCCGTCTGAGTTTTGGAATTAAAAATAAAAGATATATTTAAAGATCGCCTTTTCTCGTGGTTTTATTTATTTATTTTTTTTTCTCCTACAAGCTCTCTTTATTCAGAGTCAACTGAAATGAAGAACTTCGTTTATAAGATTAAAAAAAGCGGAATATAAAGTCGGACTTGAAGTGAATTAATGGGAATGGAAGCAAAGGGGATAAAAATGAGCGGGAAATTAATACGCCAATCCCGAATTTCATTCTGTGAGGCAATCTCTAACTGGAAGTTTGCAACGGCATTTCGTACCATTGACAGTTTTCTTGAAAATGTGTCGGTCGTATTAACCAGTCTGGAAACTTGCTTTCCTTAACGTTGTGGTAATTGTATGTATTAATAACATTAATTTTAATAACATTAATTAATAATATTAACTAATAATTAAATTATTTTTTACGAAGTATTAAGATTTTGCTGAACAGAAACAAAAACCCTATATTAATTTAAGGAGAAGCTGTGTGGTATGTCATTCGCATTGTAGAAAATGTACGCCATGCAGAAACCTGAAATTTTGGCCAAAGGTAGTTTACATTCCGAGGATGTCACCTCTGGCTTCCATTTTAGAATGTGAGCTTTCAACAGGAAAAGCAGTGAAAAAAAAGGGACTTTTAATTGATCACAAAAAATATCTTTAGTCATCAATCAAGCTGAGATTGCTTGAGTAGTATTACTTGGGAAACAATTTTTTCCGAAAATTATTTTACAGAGTCGAAATTCTAGTTCTTTGTGTTATCAAAATTTTTATTTCTTTCCAAAATATGATAAATTTACGAATATTTAAAAATTTGCATTATCATTTAATTTTGAAAATTTCAGTGAGAGTAATTAATTTTACACAAATAAAATTTACCCAATTAAAACTACTTTAACCTTCATTCTGAAGGAAATTAATCTTTACTTAATAAAGAGGTAAGAGAAAAAACCTTCAAAGTAAAGATTTAATTTAGTTACCAGATATATTGCAATGCCAGAAAATCAATGTTTTATTTTTAATTCCATTTAGGTAAAAGTAATCTTAGTTAACGTCGTTCTAGAGCAACACAACGGGCTATTGACGACGGTCCGGGATCAGTCCCTTAAGGGAAAGATCCAAGGACAACACCTCGTAATTTTGAACCACGGTCAGATGACGAAGCAACACCTGAGCTGGTACCCCACTCTCCAAACTTCCACACCAACTCAACGTGAGGACTTTCGCCCACGACAGATTTAAGGTGCACCAGCCGCCTCTACACCATACGCTTACAAACATCCATGCCCGGACCCTAATTCCATTCATAATTCAGAGTATACACCTGGGTAAAGAAAAGAAAATGCGTTCATGCTTGAGCATTTTTAGGTTTTATTAACATGTGTTCGATTTATAAATAAAGCATTGTTTTAGTCGCTATTTTATTCTAAGTATTTTTAGAATTACTCCTATTCGAAGTTTAAATCCGATAAGCTTGCTTACACCATTCGGCTTGCATATTTCTACATTTTGTGAATGAAAGAAATATCATAACTTTTGATAAGCTGCTACTGCTGCATTTGTATTCCATTGTTTCATACGTTGTACATGAACTAATTGGGGGAGTTAGATATTAACTAATTACTTATTTTGTGACAAATATCGCTTTAGACGCGAGTTTATTTTTTCATGGTGTACGTGAATTTTAGCAGACTTCCCTCGAAAATCCTTGGTTGTACCTAAAAATACACATAGGATTGTAGAATTCCGTCTTACAAAAAATTAGCAAAATATATATATTTCCTTTTAAAATAAGATGGTTTGATCCTCCGCCGTAATACTACTTTGATATTATTCAACTTTTAAATTTGGACATAGGTTTCTTTTGAGAATGTTATATTTACACGCATAAAATACTCTTGGAATTATTAAAACTCATATTTTTCAAATTTAAGTATTAGGTTTTATTGAAAAATACATTTATACAGACGTAACTAAATACAATTCTGAGCATATACGGGATTTCCTTACAGAGAATGAATTTGCGATTTAAAAAACTGTGCTCTAACAATTCGATCAGAATCGCCATGTCAGTTGAACAAAGGAAAATTTTTAAGGAAACTGCCAGTTTCGAAATATTATTGTTAGAAAATATTCAAACATTCAAACAATGTTTTAATAGTCTTCACGACAAAAGGTCTATGTTGCATATTTTACGAATTGAAGCTATTTTTATAGAAATTATCTGTAAACGTTTGTTGAAAACAGGTAGGTAATTAAAATCACATTGGAACACCACAACGGGCTATTAGCGACTGTCAGAGTTCAAACCCGAAGGGAAAGAACCGAGGACGACGCCACGTAATTTTCAATCACCGTCATATAACGAGGTCACATCTAAGCTTTCATCCCATTCTCCAGGCTTCCACATCACTCCAACGTGAGGACATTTGAGGACATGACAGATTTAACGTGCTCCATCTCCCTTTGTACACAACGGTCTATGGTTGGATTCAAACTCGCAAACCTCCCTTTGCTCTTCTAATCAGGCTACCATAGCCTACATTGAAAACAGATTTTTTTTACAAAAATGCCGTCTTCTGTCATGCGATTGCCTTTACTTTGTTTACGAAATATTTTCAGTTAAAGAAACGAGTCAACTTACGACGAAGATTTTACTTCCGGATTTTGGAAGATGAATTCTGTAACGCCTATTGCACCCCCTTGGCTATTTGAGTGGCTTCTGAGAGTGAAATAGAATCGCGAACGCTTTTATGACCACTTCCTCGCTTTGAAAAGGCAAGTAGATGTATTTCAATTCATGACGCACTGGAGCAAAACAATACGCTAGTGACGACGGTCCGGGATCAAATCCCAAAGTGAAAAAGAATCGAGCACCATGGTCAGATGACGAGGTCACACCGGAGCTGACACCCAAAGCATAGAGGAGATATGAAGTAGAGTGAGCTATGGCAACCTTTTTATGTCCGAATGATCATGTGACCAAAATCAGTAGTCACGTGATCCCCAGACTCTTCTCTCCAACGCGCATATTGTTTGAGCATTCCTTCTTCCGTAGCAAGAGAGTGGGGTGCCAGCTCAGGTGTTGCTTCGTCATCTGACCGTGGTTCAAAATTACGAGGTGTTGTCCTCGGTTCTTTCCCTTAAGGGATTGATCCCGGACCGTCGTCAATAGCCCGTTGTGTTGCTCTAGTATGACGTTAACTAAAATTACCAAAATTACCTTCTTCCGTAGCAAATACATTGTAAGTTTAAGTAATGGTAATTTTAGTTAACGTTGTACTTGAGCAACACAACGGGCTATTGACGACGGTCCAGGATCAGTCCCTTAAGGGAAAGATCCGAGGACAACACCTCGTAATTTTGAACCACGGTCAGATGACGAAGCAACACCTGAGCTGGCACCCCACTCTCCAAACTTCCACGCCAACCCAACGTGAGGACTTTCGGCCACGACAGATTTAAGGTGCACCAGCCGCCTCTACACCATACGTTTACAAACATCCATGCCCGGACCCAGATTCGAACCAGGAACCTTCCGATCTATAGGCTAACACCTTAACCACTATACCGGTTGGTCGGCTTTTTAAGGTGGAAACATTACATTTCCTAGGTTTTATGAAAAATGTGTCTTTTACATTTGTATTTTTCAATATTTTCTTGTATCAGGCAGCTGTCGCCAACAGGAACGGTTGGCGAGTGACAAGCGCGACAACCTATGGAAGGGTTGGCAAGATGACAAAAAGAGGCTTGAAAAAAGACGAGCGGGAAGAGACTGATTGGTTTTTCTTCCAGATTAAGATAATCTACGTTACCGCCCTTCCCTACAGACAATGATTTCTGATTATGTTATTTCAATGGTATGTATCGTGTCCTCTTTTCATGTAATAAATTATCTTGGGACTAAAAACTGCTGGCTTGACTTATTGTGATTTGGAAGCAACAGAAAGAACCCCTCTAACATTGGTGATCAGTGGTCGGATCAAGTCAGCAGAAAGGATGGAAATTTTGACATCAGACTGGTAGAAGAAATCGGATCCCAGGAGAATTCCTGAAGGAAGGACAACGGACATCACACAGCGAAATGGGGCTGGTACTCGTCGTTGGTGAGAACTTCATGTCCAAAAGGAAGTGAACTGGAGACAACGGATAAAAGAAAGTGAACGTACCACACAGATGGGATTCGTCGATTTCAAAAAAGGGGTAAATTATGTTTGTTTCTTTTTCTGCAAAACCAGGGATTCAAAAGTATTGATAATTAAACTTTGATGTGTGTAAAGTAGAGATTTCAGACATTAAAGTATTTAGAATCAAAATACAAAATAATAACCACTTTGTAAAAAAACGGTTTAAAAAAATTATTTTTGCTGTTGTAAGTTGGTGAAAATAAATGTATCACTGAAAATATGTATTTATATATCTAACAATGTATTGTATAATATTTTAATTGTACGGAAATCTTTTTAAGCTATGCCATTTTCTGTTAAAATAAGATGTTCTAATTTCGATTTGAAGTTTTCGTTCTTATCGGACAGGCAATGAGTCTGTCCTTGAAAGCATCATTTGTTTGTTTTCGAAGGCAGGAAATAATTGTTTTCTTGTTTATTGTCGATTAAAGATATATTTTATATATGATCTCTCCTATCTTTATTTTCGAAGTGAAAGCTTATGAATAGTTTTTTTTTATGCATTTGATAAAAGGAAAGAAAAACATTGTATTTATTGTGTTATATTATAGTATCTTTTTATTTCAAGAATGATTAGTATTATTATGTACACATTTGTAATTGTATATGCGTTCTAGTTACGAACATGAAATTTTTTCGTTTCTGTTCTTTGGTTGACTAAATCCCAAGGCAGATTTATTAGTCTGGCCGGGGAGTTGGGATTGGCAGTCACTCCATAATTAAAAATATTGGATTTGAGAAAGTTTATTTTGGGAATTAATGATTATGACGAGGAAAAATAATAAAGGATTTACTCGGTTCAATAGTGTCTAGTAGGATGGAAAGTGAGGAAAGGCAAGAAAAACTACGATTGGAATCTGGGAAGAGGCAAAAAAACTTCGGTTAGAAACAAATGAAAGAGAAAGAGAGGAACGGGAATGTAAGTATAAATTAGAAACAGAAAAAGAGAAATTTGAATTAGAAAATCTCAGGATCGAAAGTCAAAATCGTAATTTAAATGCGAATCTGAATATTCAGGTTAACGAAAGTGTTGGTATTAAGGAAAAAGCGGTTGAGGTGATAATTGGAACGATTAAGTTGTTAACAGTTAAAATACCTCAGAAACAGGAGGGATGGATTTTTTTTTCTAGTTTGGAACGCGCATTTACAAGTGAAAACGTTCCTGAAGAATACAAAGCTAAAGTTCTTGCTTTTCTTCTGGGTGATAAAGTTGCTAATATAATAATAAAGTTGCTTAGACGAAAAACAGTATGAGGATTATGAGGCAGCTAAAAAATTAGCATTGAGATAATATGAACCGTCCCCTCAGACATGTCTAGAAAATTTTTAGAAGGGCAAAACTAAACTCGGATGAAACATACGGGCAATTTGCCACTAGGTTAACTGCGATGTGGGAGTATTATATAAGTTTAAGAGGGGCTTAGGATTTTGAGAAATTAAATCAATTGATGGTAGCCGATAAAAGGTATCAAACCTTGGATAATGAAAGGACTGTCCTCTTGTCGGTATGAAGCATCGAAAACTTTGGTTTGAACCAAAGGAGTTGGGCAAGGAGTGCGATTTATTATTTTCGGTTAAGAAAAAATCGTACGGGTTACGTAAAGACATCTATAATGATAGCAAGCATTTCGATTTCAGAAATCGGGATAGAAAAAAAGGCGATGAGAAGGAGAATGCTCGTGCAGCAGGTAGTTTTGTGCCGAATAGAACAGATGGATTTAATAAGTCCTGAGTGTTATGTATGTAAATCAAAAACGCATTTTAAATGGAATTGTCCCCAATTAGTAGATTGTGGGAAATATCAACCAGGGGTAAAGAAAAAGGCACAAATAAATCGAACCCACTTGGTAGAAGAAAAAGAACTAGAAGACACAAAAATTGTAGTGGCTAGGGTATATTATTTCAGAACCCCTGTGGCCGCTAGAAGTACTATAGGCGAATAGTTATGTAAACTTGAAAAAGTACATCTTAGTGTAAATGACAAGGTTTCTAATGCATTAATTGTCTCAGGTACGGAGATAACGTTGGTCCGGAAAAATCTGATACCAGATATATCTACGGAACGGAGGACAGACTATATTTTTGAAAGGTATTTTTTGGCCCTGCTGTTCAATGTCCTTTCTTTAACGTTTTGTTGGCGATGGTAACCGGTCAAAATGTTAGCGTGCATCAAAAAGTCTTGTGCGCAATAACAGATTCGCTCGAGGAAGATGTGTTATTACCCCCGAAGGTTTTCGAAATATTCCTAACGATGATATTGGAGGTGAGCAGGATCAATTCAGGGAAGAGCAGAACGAAGATAGGTCTGGTAATTTCGAGGGTAGGATTCCGGACTTTGGTTCTGGAGAGGGACACATTTATAGTGAAATACTTTCCGGAAATACGAGTGGGGAAAAGGTTTTGGTTTCCAATGCAACACAGGCAGACGAAACTAAGGTCGTTACCAATGATTCTGGGAACGAAAGAAATTCCCTGAAAACGGAAACGGTGATATGGAAACAGAAGTAGGAAATATTTCGATTTCGGATCAGTTTCAGCGAGACCAGGAAACTTGTAAATCACTGGGGGAAGAATGGACGAACGCTTAGAATAAAAAGTGAAATTACTACATTGTGGGTAATTATTTTTTTCACAGGGACAAAATGCTTGGTGAAACGTTGGATCAAAGGGCATTACCCAAGGTTAAAAGAGAGGAGAAGTTACGTCTTGCACATAGTTATGGTTTTGGTGATCATATGGATGCCAGAAAAACTCTGGAGAGAATACGGTATTCTTTCTTCTGGAGGGGTATGGAAAAGGATGTAAATAACTTTTGTGAAAGTTGCAAAGATTGTCAGCTAACACGGAAAGTGAAGGTGAAGGATCGAGCACCGATCACACCTGTGACTAGACCGGAGTTACCATTTCAGGTGGTGAATATCGACACTATAGATCCGATTGATACAACGAGTTCTAAGGGTCACCGATATATTCTATGTTTAGTGGAACAGCATACCAGATGGGCTGAGGCTGTAACACTTACGGGTTTAACAGCGAAGGCAGCGTGTGAAGCATTGTTACACATATCATCTAGGACCGGTATTCCAAACATTATCGCATCAGATATTGGGACTAATTTTAATTATGCTTTAACGAAGGAGTTTGAGATGAGGTTAGGGGCATGTACACGGTTCTTAACACATCTATACCCGCAATCAGATGAATTGGTCGCACCATGTCATCTGTGAAAATGGACGACAATGGCATGTTCATGTTCCATATGTGTTATGGGCATACAGGGAAATACCTAGGACAGACCTTTCTGGTAGTATTATTTATATGTTATGTAGGATAAGGCAGGGTAATTGTAAATAGAATTTGTAAGTTCACTTTCAATCCCTGTAACGTTAATTGAAAACGTTACATTCATAATCATCCCCGCACCTACAACGAACCTAAAAATTACCCACACAACACCAATTTTCATGGAAATTTTCATTCACCCCCTAAGCTGACCAAAACGAACGCTTTCTGAAATTCACTTGTTTTAACAACGGAAAAGTACAACGCTACAAGCTGGAATTCCCTTACATTCCTTCTACCCATAACAGTCGAAGAGACAGCCGATTCCGAGAAAAAGTGGGTGAATTGAGGGGTCAACCCCTTTCCAACTTTTATTCATCGGTTTAATTATCAAAAAGGTAATTAACTTCATCAATTTTGATCGTACGACTTCAAAACATCTGTCAAAATGTGCCTTAAGACCTTGTGGTCATTTTGATAGTTGTTCCAGGTCGATATGATGAACGATTCATTTTATAATCTACTTTATTCAATAACATTCATTCAAACCCAGAGGGGACGCAAAGTGTGGTTACCACTTGGCGGTTTTGGGCTGGATTTCGGATGGAGATAAACCATCAAATATGGTGTTTTGGCAACATAATTGGCAACAAAATCGCATAAAACCAGGTGTTGGCGTGATTTTTCACACTCTCTCACTTTTTACCAACGTCAAAAGACGTAGTAGTTTTTTCTGCCTGGATTTTCGGGGTAACTATGTGGATCGCGGAGTGGAAAAGAAGTGATTGACCGAGGGAACCGGATCAACTCCCGTGGAGCATCCCTTTCAACCATCTTTGGGATCCAATTTTTTGTCGGGAAGAAGTCTTTCCTTTTTCAAAACATTCCTTTTGTCCAGCATTTCTTTATGTCGATCCCACAGTTACCTCCAACCCGTTCTACATCGTCGAGGAGTTAGGATCTTTGGGAAAGCCGCCCCGGAGTGACTCCTTTTTTTTCCGTGTAACGTTCGTGAAGGTCCTACTCCGACAAGGATCTCTACACAAGAGAATATCATATTCATACAACATACCTGCCCCTTCAAACAAAAAGAAAATGATGGACGTACCTCTGATGGACCCTCTGAGGGTGAATGGAGTAACGGGTATTCTTTCTTCTCTTCAATATCTTCAAATAAAAAAAAGGAAACATTCATTCTCAGTCATCCTACTTGAGTTCTGTGTCATCTCTCAAAAATACTCCTGCCAAAACCTTCTTTAGGAAAAATCAGCAATTCATCTTAAGGAATGCCAAACCCTAATACTTCATCCCATAACTAAAGTTGGGAAGTGGCCGTCGTTTCCACTATCCCCATTGCATTTCCAGTCAGTTTTGAGGGAGCAATGTTCATCTGGTTTCAGGTTCGAATCCGGCATCCTTAACATTAAAAAGAACCTGTTTTTCTAAGAAAAATCCTCATCGCTAGGAGAACCAATTAATGTCATCTCAGAATCACAGGTCGTATTTTAAGTCTTTATTACCTTTGATTTTTTTTTTATTGAAGAAGTCACCTATTTTTAATGGGAAACCTAGGGTTATTGCTACTGAAGTCCTCTTGCTAATACTTTAGTAAGTAAGGAACCACTTCACCTTATTCAAATTACCACAATCCCAATATTTAACCACTATACTATACCATACCATATATTATTTATCATCTAAAAATAAAACACCAAGTAATTATATTACAATCCCTATTTTCAAGCTCTTGATAAAGTAATTAAACATTGTTCAACCTACTAAACTAACGTGTCACTATTCTGCTTTGATATTTAATTAGTACGAAGTTTCCAGAAAATATATTTAACACCGTACTCGGTTGTTTACAATTACCCCATGTGTTTACAATTACCCCTGAAAGTAGGGGTAGTTGTAAATAACAATTTTCCCCGTGATAATGAATATTGAACAAGTGACAGCATGAGCAGTAGTCATGGCAGTAGAAGGAAATCCAATGTTATTTTTACCCTTCTAATGCCATGTTTACATTAACCCCGTTTTGATCTTTACATTTACTAAATACTCCCACTTCTTACATTTACTAAATTTACATAATTACATTTACCCCAGCAAAATATAGTGACGCTTGAAAGTTGCATTGATCATGAGGTGATCTTCCAGGAATACATAAGAATAAATAATTCGAACATTTGCTAAACAAAGAATGTATTTAATGTTTAAAAAAAATTAAAAATTTGAAGAAAAAGAAAGTTTTTAATTAAAAAAATATATAAATTATAAAAAAAAATTATAAAAAAAACCAACTAGAAATTTAAAAATACAAACTTAGGTACGAAAAACAAAGAAACATTACATTTCTTACACATTAAAAGTGCCCTCAAATTGGAAAATTTCTTTGCTACAGGTTGCAATAGGTAAAATTGCTTTGATATGGTCTTTGGTCTTTTCATTTAATAAATTAGTCTTTTTCAACCACAGCGAATTTAGTCTATGCATTTGAGTCCGGTGATCTCAAACTCCTCTTCTGAAACAACATCCACCCTTCATACATACGAAAAATGGGTTTTCTTTCTCTTCCCCCCCCTCCTCAACATCTACAAGTAGAAACGAAGTCGTTTCAATGTCTTCCATGAATGGCTCCAAAATATTTAACTTCCCTACAAGCTAGTCTTCTATATTTTGCTTGAATCTTTGGAGAACTTCAAACTCTTCACGGTCAATGTTAGTCAATTCTTTCAATAGCTCATCATCCTCGCTGTCCTCGAGTTCTGCTTTCCATTCCATTTGCCTCTTTCTTGGTTTCTTGCTTACTTCTGACTCTTTCACTATCTTCTCACTAGGCTTCCTTTTGTTCTTTTTCTCTTCTGCCTGTTTCAAGCGTGACAGTACTTGGTAAGTTGTAAGAACTTCACCATATGTGTGAAGTTTTAGTAAATCAGTCTTCCTGCTTCCCAAGAATACGAAAAATGCAATAAAACGCACTTCAAACGTACTAAATACGATTAAATACAAAATTACATATTAAATACATATTTGTTCTCCATCCAAATTGAACGAAACTATTGGCAAAGTTATGTTTACAATTACCCCGTCCCTTGAAAAATATGGGGTAGTTGTAAAAATGAACTGTAGGTGCATTGAAGCTCCCAGAAGCAAAAGTCGATGATTTTCTGTTCGATAGAAACATAACTGACCGTAGTAAAGAATTGGAACAACATATCTTTCAATATATTATGCAGGGTAGCAGAAAATCCACCACACAAAAACTTTAAAACCTAATATTTTCAACCATAAATTTTCAACTAAACATATTACTATCACGTGTGGTTCAAAGAAATACGGGATCACCAAATTGCATTCTCAGGGTTGCCAGATTTCATATTTCACAACTTTTTAGTTTCTCGGAATCCCACGTGGGCCCTTGTATAGCTTGTTTACAATTACACCTTGTTTACATTTACCCCGCTTGATCCTATCGTGTCCCTTTTCATGTAATAAATTATCTTGGGACTAAACACTGGTGACTTGACTTATTGTGATTTCGAAGCAACAGAAAGAACCCATCCAATAATGATAAAAATGGATGTTCTAACTTTAGAATTCAGGATCAAAGAAATCCCAGGCATACAAAATGGGATTCCTATAGGGAGGACCTTCGCCTCCTCTTAGAGGGTAGGAGTCACAACTTTCCCTCACTGGTAGACTTGGAATTGGCTGTTGACTCTGTGCAGCAGTCCATCCTCCAGTCCTACCAGTCAAATTGTAAGGCAGTCACCACAAGCTTACCAAGGCGAGTTCCTTGGTGGAATAAAAGTCTCTGTGGTCTTAAAAAGAACTGCAGAAGGCTCTTTAACAGAGCTAAAAAAACAGGTGAGTGGTCAAGATACAAAGAAGCACTCACCAACTATAACAAGGCCATAAGGAAATCTAAACAGGAGTCATGGAAAAACTTCTGTGGCCAAGTGGACAGTATGTCTAGTGCGGCTAAGCTGACTAAAGTACTGACCAAAAACAACCAGTGCCAATTAGGCTCCATTAAAAAGGACGATGGCACATTCACGGAAAACGGTAGGAGCACCCTGGTAGAAATGCTTAGAGTGCACTTCCCTGATTCCAGAATCACAAATATTAATGATGAACTGACAGTTCCACTTATTTCCCTGCTACGTAGAGGGAAGGAGGACTGGGAACTGGCTAGAAGTATAATTACTCCAAAAAGAATAGCATGGGCGATTAACTCATTCATGCCCTTCAAAACACCTGGTGTAGATGGCATTATACCTGCTCTACTCTAACATGGCAAAGACATCATTATACCACACCTATGTAGGATTTATAGATCTTGCGTGGTATATGGTTATATGCCGCATGCATGGAGAACCTGCAAGGTAATTTTTATACCTAAACCAGGTAAAGCATGCTACAGTGAAGCAAAAGCCTTCAGACCTATTAGTCTGACATCATTTCTTCTTAAGACATTAGAGAAATTGATCGATAGATACATTAGGGACGAGGTTCTAAAAGCCGAACCCCTATCGAGATTTCAACACGCCTACCAGCCTGGGAAATCTACAGAGACTGCTCTATATGATCTTGTTACGGTCCTTGATAGAGCAGTCAATGGAAAGGAAATTGCCTTGGCAGCCTTTTTAGATATTGAGGGAGCCTTTGATAAGGTTCCAGTAAACGTAATTATTGATGCCCTCATCAGTCGAAATGTTAATCCATTGGTTTGCGCCTGGATTAAAAACATGCTCGAGACAAGGATGGCTCAGGCCTCCTTACTGGGAGACACACTAACTGTGGGAAACTGTAAAGGCTGCCCCCAGGGTGGTGTGTTATCCCCCTTACTATGGAGCCTTGTGGTTGACGAGCTCCTTAACAGGACTCACTTCTTGGGCCTGTATTGTCTGGGTTATGCTGATGACATAACGCTGGTCATAAGAGGGAAGTTCCAAAACACGGTAACAGACCTCATGAACACTGCCCTAAAAAAGATTGAACTTTGGTGCAAAAAGGTGAACTTGTCGGTTAACCCCAACAAAACTAGTCTAGTCCTCTTCACCCGGAAAAGGTTACGAGATATGCACTTGATAAAATTCTTTGGAACACCACTTGCATACTCGGATGAGGTTAAATATCTAGGAGTAATCTTTGATAAGACCTTGACATGGAGCTCACATCTCCAGTACTGCACGAGCAAGGCCAAGAGAGTGTTTTGGGCTTGTAGACGTGCCATTGGTAATAATTGCGGTCTAACACCGAAAATGGTGCATTGGATATATACCGGGATTATTGTTCCGATGATATCCTATGGCGCCATCGCTTGGTGGAATAGAACCCGTAATGAGACAGTGAAAAAAGAACTCACTGGTCTACAAAGAATGGCTACCATTGCAATTACTAGTGCAATGCGAACCACTCCCTCACAGAGTCTAGAACTGCTTCTGGGGCTTCTACCGCTGCATAAACAAGTGGAACTAGAGGCAATTTCATGCTCACAACGCCTCAAACTCATGGGACTATGGAAGTCATCTTATGAAATGCCTGCCTTCAAAAATGTCGATCCGCAGGTGAAGGAACATCCCTATCTATTAATGAGATCTGACTGGATGTTAAGGCAATTTTGCTTTAAAGCCAAATATAATATCATCTTTCCAACCAGAGAAGAATGGAGATTCGTCTCCAGACTGATAGGAAGGGGGGTTGAAATTTGGTACACAGATGGTTCAAAAACATCTCATGGCACTGGGTCAGGTGCCTTCTGTCCTAATCGAAAAATAAAGCTATCTTTCTCTTTGGGTAAGCTGGCCACTGTATATCAGGCTGAGGTTCTGGCAATCTCTGCTTGTACTTACAACTGCCTCAATAGAGGTGTAGTTAAGAGGGTTATTAAAATCTTCTCTGACAGCCAGGCAGCCCTAAAGGCTTTGCAAAGTCACTGCTTTTCCTCAAAAGCAGTGTGGGAATGTCACAATGTGCTTGAGGACCTGGCTGAGAGAAACAAGGTCTCTCTTGTTTGGGTCCCTGGTCACTGTGGCATTGAAGGTAATGAAACGGCAGACCTATTAGCAAAACATGGGTCTGAAACACCATTTATTGGACCAGAGCCTGTTTTGGGTCTGCCTCACAATGTGGTTAGAGGGACTATAAGGGATTTGCTCCTTGCCGAGTCCTACCAAACATGGCTTCAGTCTAATAATCAAAGACAAGCCAAAGAGCTCAATCAGCAGTCTCCATGGGATAGATCAAGAGAGCTGCTGAATTTCAGTAGGAAAGAAATCAGGATAGCTATTGGCCTCCTAACTGGCCACTGTACCCTGAATAGACACCTCAACATTATGGGTGTTTTAGATGACCCACTATGTAGAGGTTGTCGGATGGTAGAGGAGAGTTCTGTAAACGTTCTATGTAAATGTGACCATTACTCTGCACAACGATTTGAATATCTGGGATACCACTGTATCGAACCCTGGGAACTGTCAAACATTCCAATCAGGTACATGCTGAAATTTATTGCGGCCATCGGTCTTTAGTGGATCAGTAGGGGTCTCAGTACAATAGACTATTAGTCGCAGTGCTGGCACTCTTCGGAGTCACCCCTTTACAAGTCATAAGTCATAACTTTAGAATTAATAAATACAACCTGGGGACACACACATTTCCCGGTCTATATAAAGATTTCATAGATTTTCAATTAATATGTATCTAAAAGACGGTTTGAAACAAAATTTCTGGTGTTGGAGTGTTTGCAATTGTAAATAGATGACCGACTTAAAATATTAATAATAGTTAACCAAACTGTAAAAACTTGTGCGAAATCGTTCTGTTATCTTATGTCAGGCCTCGAAATAGATTTTTTAATACAGGTGCACCTTGTGCACCTAAGCTTTTAAATTAGGTGCACAAGGTGCACTGTGTGCACCTAGTGGGAAAAAATTAGGTGCACAATTATATTTTCATGTGCACAGTGCACCTGTGCACCCGGGTATTTCGAGCCCTGTCTTATGTTTTGGCGCTAACTAGGAGTATTATTTTCTTTCGTGTCTTATACGATAAAAATTTTATGAATTAGTAACATTAATTTAAATACTTCACATAAATTGTTATTTCTTGCTTAAAAAAATTGTTTTGTCTTTTGTGTAATTACATAAGAATAATATTTAAAATAAAAGATAAAGTTTGAAACTTTTAATTATATATTAAATTAAATAGATTTGGTTAAAAATAGGATTAAAGCATTTCCTAAACGGTATTATAATTATGAACCACATTTATGCGCTTCAGGGGACCTTATATATTCATGTTCTTTATGTTTGTCAAATTTTTCATTATAAAATCGCATTTGACAAAAGAGAGCTTTGCTTTCAAATAATTTCCCTTGAACATATAACTTTCTACTGGAAAGGTGAAAAATAAATTCCTATTCTCTTAAATTTAAAAAAACAGTGCTTAAACGGAAATTGAATACTGTCGACCTGTTTTAACGTATTTTTATTCTTGTTAATGAAAAGAACGAAATGAAACGTTTGTGTTCATACCCAACAATCCGTGTAGTTTGAAAAGTTCCTATTCTAAAAACATCTGCTTGGCACCCTGCTTTGTTTTTGCTTCATATTAAAATACACCTGCCAATAAAATGTAATTATTTAGCGAAATTAAATCCTTCACTATTTTTTCCAACATGAAAAAAGGGGACACTTTATTTTATTTTCTAAATAGAGTATTTTAACGAATTAAGTAAATTTGTGAAAATTTATGCACAACAAACATGCTCCTCAATTGAGCAAAACATTAGTTTTCCTCAATTTTTTAAGCTGAAAAAACTATTTTTTAAAGCATTATGTTTGTTATTATTTAAAGTTTTAAGCTTACGCTCCTTACGAAAAATAAAAACAATTTTGTATTTATGATTGTTAGAACTGTAAGTAAAACAATCTATACTTACTTGTAATAACAACTAGTAAAGATGTGCACAAGCTGAAATTCATTTATTCAGTTCTTATATATTTAAAATTCTTATTTTGTCCCATTTATTAATTTTCCCAAAGATGAAGAAAGAAGAATATTGTGGGGAAAAAGTGTCAAAGAAAATTTTAAATTTTCTAAACACACTAAAATATGTTCCAAGAATTTCCAAAAAAAATACCTTCTTGTTGAAAAATTTGGGATACTCTTGGCTTTCAGCGGAAGCAGTGCCTCCAATTTCCAATTTACCGGAAAATCTGATCAATCATCGTTACTTTTTACAAAAATCGTTAACTTTTTATAAGAAAATGTTTATTTAATAAATAATTAATTATTTAATTGATAATTAAATAATTAAATGGTAAATGATTGAATAATAATGTTTTTTGGTATCGATCTGGCGTAGAGTCTTACGCTGATTTGAAATCTATTGAAATTTTCACTCTATCTTCAACGATCCCGAGTATAGAAACTTTGGACAAGAGAATAAAAAAGCCAATTGTTTTGTTTCTCTAATAAAATAAACCACGACAGCTGTCTGTGTTGCACATTCTCCAACGTATTCTGACCGTCTAAGTTGACACCTCTGGACTCTGTTTTGACGGCCACCTAGTTATGCCCGCGGCATAGTGACGAATCCCGGCTGTTAGATAACGGCTCCACTTTCTTAGGAAACCGAAGCTTCAATAGAGATGCTTTGCTCAGTCTACTTCTATTACAAGTCTATGACCCAAACTTCCACACCACGCCAACGTGGGGACATTTGAGGCCAAGACTGATTTAACGTGCAACCAACCGGGCTACCACTGCCCCTCTACCTCGCCTTGATAAATCACACATTCTTTCGGCGGTCTTTCTGGACATGGCTCCCTCCTAATCCCAATTTAGTGGTATCTAAACAATGTTCCAGCTTCTGTATTCTTCTTTGATCCATTTACAGAGATATTCAAGGCATCTAAAGTGATGAAGTTTTCTGGCACGAGTTTGATGTTTAATTTAAGTAGAGATAGACACGTTGTCTATTAATGTATTTGCGTGATGTAGTGACTGGGAATGTATGTTTGGTTGCTTATTGGGCTTTCTTCTCCTAAGCGAAGGAAAAGTGCTTTATCTACTATGGCTCTATGAAAGATCTAATGAATGATCCATATAGAATAACAGGTTTTAAGATAAAATAATTTAATTAACTTCTCACTGGGAGCAACACAACGAGCTATTTCCAACGGTCGGAGGGAAAGATCCTAGGGCAACACCTCATCATTTGGAACCATGGTCAGATGAAGAGGTCAACACACCTAAACTGTGGAAGCACCACACTCTCCGAACTTCCACACCACTCTCCGAACTTTCACACCACTCTCCGAACTTTCGCAGCATTCTCCGAACTTCCACACCAATCTCCGAACTTCCACACCACTCTCCGAACTTTCACACCAATCTCCGAACTTGCACACCATTCTCCGAACTTGCACACCACTCTCCAAACTTCCACACCACTCTCCGAACTTCCACACCACTCTCCGAACTTCCACACCACTCTCCGAACTTCCACAGCACTCTCCGAACTTCCACACTCTCTGTCTTCCACACTCTCTCCGAACATTCATACCACTCTCCAAAAATTCACACTACTCTCCAAACATCCACCCTACGCCGTGAGTACATTTGGGACCATGGCAGATTTAAAGTGCACCAGTCCCCCCCCACACACACACACCTCCGGTTTCCAATCCGGCACTCTTGCAACTAGTCTACAACGGTCGTTAATTAAAAATGAGTAAAATGTAAGACGCAAGTATAGTGCGACACCATAACTGGAATCAACAACATAAATTGAAGGCGTTATCCTCGAATTATTCCGGGATCGATCCCGGATCGTCGCCAGTACCCCGATGTGTTGCTTCAAGTTGCTCTTAAGTTGGATCGAGTTACGAACTCACAACCTTCCAGTTGCGAATTGGCTACTCTTCCAACCGTGCTTGGTCGCCCCTCAGCACAAGATAGATAGTAAATGTTTCCACTTCAGTTGAATGGAACTTACAAGTACTTTTAGTAGAAAAATATATAGAAATTTAATATTTAGCTTGTTGAAATTTTAATTTATTAGTTACTATTCTGCAGCAACACAACAACAGATTATAGGTGACGGTCAGGGGTCAGTACTGATGGTAAGGAGGTGGATGGTACGAGCAGCACCTCGTAATTTCGAAAAAATGGTCAGATGACGAGGTCAACATATGAGCTAGCGCCTCACTATTAACTTCCATACCATGCCAACGGAAGGACATTAGAGGCCATGATATATTTAACGTGCACCAGCCCGCACGTACACGGCTATTTTTTTATTGGATCTAATTTCGCGCTCTCAACACTCTTGTTGCTAATCTGCTACTCTTCCATCCGAGCTACAAACACAATATCATTTTATATTCTTCAAAGGGAACTTTCCATCCAGGGCTATTTTTTAAATAATAGTTTTTTGTGAGCTGTAATTTGTATCTCCTTGCATCTTAAAGTTTTTTCAGAAGAAAAGTTTGAAATTATAGGTACAGCTGCTGTCTACTTTAATAGCGGTGGCAACGCCCTTGGCACTTTTTTTGGCGCACTTCTAGTAGCGAGTAATGGCAGGTTAAGGCAACCCATCTGTATTACAGTTATTGTGGGTTTTATGGCAACCTCGGCAAGCGGAAAGTTTAGTTTTCATTTTGAACATTCTAAAAATTAATTTCAAAAAACGTAAAACTATCGTTTGATCAATATATTATTTTAAATGTTCACAAATGTGTTTCTGAAGTTTATTATTTTCAGTTTTTAGAAAAAGGAATTTTTGAAATAATTATTTTCTTGGCAACTTTAGAAGTGCGCCAAAAAAAAGAAAGCGAAAAGGCCGTTGCCACCGCTATAAACGTAGACTGCAGTTGTACCAAATTACTTTCCAATTTGGAGAAAAGGAAAAATTTCAAAATGTTACTCATATTTCAGTTTGCTGTACTTCGGCTTAAGTTTTTAACACGCTCATAAAACTATTCACGTGACTTTTAAGGATTGGACTTGTGTGTGATATCTTACATAGTTTTTGAATATAAAAAATTCAAAAGTGACAATTCTTGTAAAATCACGACAATTTTGCCTTTTCAAAATTAACTTTTGTTGAAAAAATTCTATTCGTCTATTAAATATCCAATCCTTAGTTCGCTTATTTTAAATTATTGTGAATGCATCCGAAAATTTTTAATGGGCTTGGAGCATTAGTAAAAAGAAGCCTTGGCATTTTAACCATGGGATAGAACGAGAGAATCAATTTAAAAGATTTGTACAAGTACCAAACTTATAAAAATGTAATCAAACATTTCATTATCTTTTACTGATTACTATAACCAATGTTTTCGTCTAATATTTTTCTGAGAAATATAATTAAGGTTTACCTCCATCTCTCTATATTAAAAAAAAGTTACCGCCGCTATCGCAGGATTGAAAACTGTGTTGTTTACCTCGATTCTTAGACGCTTACTCAAGAAAGTACGGATCAGAAAAATAGGAAAAGGTCGGCCAACGTAAGCGAGCAGGGGGTGAAGCCCTCGCATTGACGTCATGGACCGGAAATTAAAATCAGTATTATACTAATTCAGATCGTTTCGCTGTCCAGGAGATTCAATGTAGAAAATAAGTATAAGTAGAAAATTTTTTATAAAAAGCGACAAATTATTAATAAACTGAGAATAATCAGTTTAAGTGTTTAAAGAACAATTTATGATGTTAGAAATCAGTATGTAAATCAATTCAGACAAACATAATTTTATTTATCGCCAAAAACCAACATTTTAAATGACAATGACGATAGAAATTTGCCAAAATACAGACTTAGTAAATAATAATATTTCTCATTTGCTCAGTTTTTGATTTTTAATAGCAAATTAATTAGATTTTTAAAATTCTGAAATTGATATATGCATCTGATTTTTAAAAGCACCAAAAATGCCCATTTTCAGTGGTTTACGTTTTTTTTTTATTTTTCCTAAGGTGCAGTTTTGTTTCGAATGTTTTGGGCATTCCAAAAACAAGCTCTAACTTATTACAACTAAGCACAAATACTTGCATATACAAATGTATTTTTTATCAACCATATTTGGTCCAACAAGTATTATGCAGACTCGTTCCAGGTGAACATTTCACGTTGACGTGTTTTTTTTTTCAAACCATCATTTTCTAGCCGATGTTAGATATACTTCATAATATAGAGGTTAATAAACTCATCAATTGATCTTTCACACCCTATGAGAACATGGTCTTTAAAATAACTTACCCCAAAAGGTTTAATTGGTAGAATTTGGAATCCAACGGCATTTTAGGAAAAACCTATAGATGGAAGTGACAAAAATCGCAGAATTTCGAGTCAGTAAAATATATACTTAAATTGTCGTAGAAACATCGTAACATTCTTCAATATTTGAAATGTATTTTCAGAACATAAAAAAATTGACATTTTAACCAACAACGCGATTTTTTGTCAAAAACCAACCAGAATGAACCACGCAATAATACCACTCAATTCTTTGTCAAGAACCAACCCAAAAAGTGCAGTCCTTTCTGATTGGTAGTCCACAAAGATGAAGAAGAGTAAAAATAATAAAGATAAAAAAATGGTGAACAGAGAACGGAAAAGATCAGTTATTACCTCTGACTGAAAAGTTCGGGGGAAAACAAAAAGTGAAGGCTTTCCAAAGAGGTGTATGAAAGGAAAAATAGATTTCCACCAGGCTTGTAAACACCAAAAAGAGTTGGTTCAGATTATTATTATTTTTGTGACAGCATTATCGTAAATAATTCATTTATCAATTTGCTACTACTTATATCTACACTCATGTCCATAAATTAAGGATAATTCAGAATCACACGGAAATCGAACTCTAAGTAAAAATTTCACCTGTAGAATTATCGCACACATCTTAAAGAATAATATGCAAATTACAGGAAGCCATCAGATGATGGCGATAGTACGTCACAATGACGATAGTATAAGAGAGGTGCACATAAGGAATGTTAGCAAAGAAGTAAAATTGTTCACAAGCGTTCTGTAAGCCGCTCAGTGTCGCAACCGAATAGGTATGGCACAGAAGACGGATGTCGATTATTTTTAACGTGGTAGGATTATCGGCCTTTTGGAATGCGGGCGTACTCAGACGGAAGTTTCAGTTGTACTTGGCATCGCCCAAAGTGTCATCTTTAGGCTTTGGCGACGATTCCAAAATGATGGAATGTCAGTAGACGTTCCAGTACAGGTCTCCCCCGAGTTACAACGCTGAATGACCACAGGTATTTGGTAGTAACTGCAAAAAGAAACAGACGGAGCACAGCATCCGACCTTTCTCGTCAGCTATCTTCAGTCACGGGTACGACAGTTTCAAGGCAAATTGCTTTCAGACGTTTGGGACATCTTGGTCCTATATGCTCACAGGCCTGTCAGATGTGTTCCGTTCATGGCAACTCACTGTCGCCAGCGGTTAGCCTGGAGTAGAGAACATGCAATGTGGACATCGTCACAGTGGGCTTATGTGATGTTTTCCGACGAGTCCCGGTTTAGTTTGCAGTCTGATTCACGGCGGACGTTCATATGGAGAACGCCAGGTACCTGCTACCACCAAGACAACATCATTGAGCGACACCGTTACGGAGGTGCAGGATTGCTCGTTTGGGGCGGAATTACTGGGTTCCAGAACAAATCTACATGTTCAAATTGGAATCATGAGAGGCCAAATTTATTGGGACATCATTCTGGAACAACATGTACGTTTGTTTATGTGTGCCATGGGTGCAGAATTTGTGTTTATGGATGACAACGCCCGTCCTCACCGTGCAAACATTGTAAACGAATGACTGGAATCTGAGAATATCACCCGTATGGAATGGTCAGCATTCTCACCTGACTTGAATTCGATAGAGCATGTGTGGGATATGCTTGACCGAAGAGTTGCAGCCCGTCAACCACCTCCTACGTGTGTACTGGAACTTTGGAGAGCATTGCTTGCTGAGTAGGGTGAACTTCCCCAAGATCAGCTCGATAATTCCAGTCCTGGATACTGAAGCGATAGCACGTGTGTAAAGCCAGCTCCGATTCCCATAGGATTAACTAGCGTCGCAGAGTTGCCGAGTCCACCGGAGTAACCACCCCTTTCTACCGGCCCCTAAGCGTGGCGTGGGTCGGCATCGAGAACCGATAAGACCACGGTCAAAACACTATAATTAGGCCTGAAAATTTGGTAATCCAACAACGAGAATCGTATCAACAAAGTTAACCTCAACGAATAGTGTCACAGCTAACCTAATGTGCATTGCTCACTTCACATTCATCCCAAGGATTACGTGCATATGATTTTAATCTAAATCAAGCGTTCAAAGTGATTTTATAGACGTTCAAAGTGGGACTCTAGTCCAAAACTTAACAGTGCAAACAACGATAAATTATTCTCATTGAACGCAGCTACTAAAATGATGGGCTAAGAGCAATCAACAGTCGGCCCCGGTGAGTACCCTCTAATTAATAATGAGCACCAATTATTTTAATACAACCTGGCATGTGTCTTATGTGCACTTGCCGCAAGCAACGACCCCATCAGGAGTGATACGGGTCGGAGTAAACGGCAAAATGTTTGTTTCTAGATAGTATCGACTGTTAGTAATGCATATGTCCATTTGGTTATCCTCCTCGTGAGAAACGGTCATAACTTTCTTTAATGCTTTCTTTTTTTTACAATTAAAATATTAAGGCCTTTAAATCCCTTTATTTATTTTTTTCAGCATTTCAGTGTCTGGCTTTTTAAGAGTGCGTTATTTTCAATTTTTTCTTTCTTCAAGCAAGGCAATCTGAAAAATTACGTTGGCCCTTAATCAGATATCTTTAATTGCGATGGGCTTTAAACTGGGCTAAGGCTCAATTTAAATGGTTAATCAC
The DNA here is from genome assembly GCA_947359465.1 of Metellina segmentata. Classification (NCBI taxonomy): domain Eukaryota; kingdom Metazoa; phylum Arthropoda; class Arachnida; order Araneae; family Tetragnathidae; genus Metellina; species Metellina segmentata. The sequence continues at coordinate 127,598,100 of OX375873.1, read as the reverse complement.
TGTATAATGGTTTTTCATGGCGATGGCGTTATCGACTCGCCGTGTTTTGTTTTGTGTATGTTTTATGTAACTTTGTAAATAGAGCCCCTCCCGATTTGACAAAGACACAGCAGTGTTAAAGAGACCTACGGGGTCCACAAATCTGCAAGCATGTTCAACCGTCAAGACGGGAGGAGCAAAGAACTGACACGAGACACATCCTACCTTTTATAATGCCTTTTTATAGCACGTTTCCCGCTAATATTTTAACAGTTTATTTTATTATTATTTTTTTTTAATGCTTTTTCTCAGTCTATGTTGGCAGTTATCGCTTCTATAATTACCCCCCTTGTTTTTTTTTTTTAATGGTTATTTCATTTCCAGCAATGCCCAACATCTGGTTTAATACAAAAAAAATTTTAAATTCCATTTGAGTTCTTTTTTTTAGATAGCCTTAACTAGGGCCTATTTGGAACCTAACAAAGCAAATGCGATCGTGTTGAAAGTAAATCCGAAGTCTATAGGCAGCCATGGAATTGGCAGTCAGGCTTCCTCATGAGATGGACATGCGCATATAAATTACATACGTTGATACTGTAGGTGTCTAGACATTCTATTTCTTTCCCTAAGTACTTCTATTGTGTTTTTCTTCCCATAATTGGTGCTCAATAGTTGTTAATATGGCTGGGGGTGCAAACCGGGACCGACTTTCATCGCATGATTTTTCAAATTCCTACAGCATCACCTCAGCATAGTACACCGACATAGGACGATTTCAGAAACACTCACAATTGTTCACGCCCATTCTTGGGTGCAACACTTCCTTTTAAACCCATCTAAATTCAACTTCTGTCCAACGAAAGACTATAGCCGGAGTTGGTTTCATTACAAGATCAAATGTTAGACAAATCGTACAAATTTTTAAATATTAGTTAAGATTTTCACAAAAAGGCGAAAAACCTTTCAACAGAACTTTTAAACAATCGCCTAACAATGTCCTCGTCCCCAAAGCTTTCCACACCAAGGAAAACTAAAAAAATTGAAACAGGGGTGAACATTCCCCCATCAACGGAAAAAGAAATTTCTTTCACCCTCTATAACGATGTAGAGAGGATATTTTCAACTGATAAAAACACACTAAAAGCTTCCAAAAAAATCAAAGTTCTCGAAAAAATAGCCGAATTTGAAAAGATATGGTTTGAGAAGCTAGATAAAATTGCAAGCCTAGAAGCAAGCCTAAAGGCAATAAATAAAAGAAACAGCGCATGTAATGAAGACAACCCACAAGAAGATTTAAATGATTTAAAAAACTTTCTATCCATTAGACTTGACAATCTAACCTCCACGCTAAGATCAGAAATTACAGACACCTTCAAAAAGGAACTTAAAATAGAAATGGCGGCACAATTGAAAATCAACGACATGGAAAAACAGGAGAAACAAAACAAACAGAATAACGACATAACAGAGAATTTAAAAGAACTCAAAACTCTCTTCAACAAACCAACCACTTACGCTCAAGCAGCCCAACAAAACAAAGGGGCAAATAACTACAAGACCAGATCAACTTCTACACACACTTTAATTATTCGCTCTAAAAACCCTGAAAAAACAGGAGAAGAAATCAGAGAGGATTTCAAAAAGACAATGGGAGGCAATGCCCAACAATGGAAAATCCAAGGCCTTTACATAGGCAAAAACAAAAATGTCATAATTAACACAAACAATCACGAAGATATCGAAGCAATTCTCAACAAACTAAAAGAAATGGAAAACGATAATCACGGGCTACAAGCAAGAATACCAGCTCCGATCTCTAAACCAATTATAATACACGGCATTCCAAACAGTACCAATAACGATTTACTTATAAAGGCACTGCAAGAGATAACACAAACCACTATCCCAGATAACACACGCCAAAGACAATTCACAGACAAAAACGGGAGAATACACGCAGTACTCCACCTACAACCAGAAACAGCGGATAAACTAATAAGAATAGGACACTTTTGGTTCGCCTTCGAACGATGTAGCATCAAAAAATACATCGCAACTTCAAAGGCACTTAGATGCTACAATTGCCAGGGGTATGGCCACGTCGCAATAAACTGCAAAGAGAGGGCGCTTTGTGGTAACTGTGGAGACAACCATCCCTCAAACTCCTGCAAATCAGAACAACAAAAATGTGTTAACTGCACACTGGTTAATTTAAACAACGGATCTGAACTGCCCACCAACCACCCGGTCTGGCACACAAGCTGCCCAGTGTTTCAAGAAGAAACAAAAAAACTCAACAAAATCACAACCCAACCTCAATCACAAAGGGAAGACGTCACAGCCAACACCACAGAAACAGAACAAAACCCACCAACTAATCAGGACTAAACAAAAAACTCTTATACAACTACTCCTTTAAAAGAACCTCTTTCAACCTTCTTCTGACAAAAAGAAAAACCCTTCCAAGTCTTTAAAATTTTAATATAAAATGAAATTCATGCAAGCTAACTTACATCATACACGCGCCAGCACCACAATTACAACAAAAATAATCCAAGAAAGAAAAATAGATATTGCCCTTCTCCAGGAACCCTACAGATACAACAAAATAATGCCAGGAGTTCCAAGCCATTGGACAAAAATCTTATCAGAATCAGGCAGAGCAGCTATTATCATTACAAATCCAAATATAACTACTACAATCATCAGCAGCAGGAACGACACAGCAGTAGCCAACATTAACCTCCAACCGACGGGCGATATAAGGATTGTTTCAACATACGCATCCCCCAGTGAAGACCTGAACACAACCCTAAATGACATCCAAAAATGCATCCCCCCGGGGGGCAATGTAATCATCGGAGGAGACTTTAATGCACACAGTCCCATCTGGGGCTATAACTCAGCGAACAGAAGAGGACACTCACTCTTAGATTTTATGGCAAGCAACGCCCTAAAAATTTGCAACACCCCAGGAGCTGAACCCACCTTTCGATCAGGAGAAGCCAAGGGATGGCCAGATATCACCCTATCGGCAGGCCAAATTAGCACTATAATATCAGAATGGACAGTTGGAGACAGAGAAACCCTTAGTGACCACAACCCAATCTATTTCACACTGGGAATAGAAACCCCAGAGGTGAGGAGCAAAGGAAGATTTAAAACTGCGTTTGGAAATCATGGGAAATTCAAGAAACTCATTTCTAAACAAACAAAAAATCTAAACTTTAAGACAATAGAGAACAAAACAGACCTCAACACCATGACTACACAACTAATAGAAAAAATTCAATCATCTATGACGAAATGCTACAAACTTAAAACCTCTTCGAAAAAATATCATATTCACTGGTGGACACCTCAACTTCAAACTCAACAAAAATTAGTCAGAGCCCTGAAAAGGAGGTTTACCCATGAAAAAAATCAAGATTCAAGAGATCTTTTCAAAATCAAAGTAAAGAAGGCTAAAGCAGAAATGAAAAAAATGGTTAACAAAAGTAAACTGGAAGCATGGAAAAATTTCTGCTCCAACAATAACTCCCAATTCGGCACTATTTTTAAAATAGTCTGCGGGAAAATTACCTCCCAAACACCTATCCACTCCACCATAGGTAGCAGGAATTTTAATACAACAAGCAACTTACAAAACCTTCTTGAAAAAATTTTCCAAAAAGATCATGAACTTAATGATGAGGAAGACCACACAAAAATAAGAAGAACGCCGTTCATCTCAAACAACACAAATAATGTTAAACCATTCAAGCCACACGAATTAACATATGTTATTAAAAACTCACCCCTGAACAAAGCCCCAGGACCAGACAATATTGACGGTGCAATCCTATCAAGAACACATCAAGCAATACCTAATACACTGCTAGACTTATTTAATGCTTGCCTCAATCTCAAATGTTTCCCAGACTGCTTAAAAAAAGGAGAAGTCATTTTGTTCCAAAAACAAGGTAAAGACCCTAAAGTTCCAGATTCTTACAGGCCAATAACACTACTACCGGTTCTGGGAAAAGCCTTGGAAAAGCTGCTCCTCCTTCGAATTAACAAATTCAACCACGATAATAAAACAATAGGCACAAATCAATACGGTTTCATCTCAGGAAAATCTACCGAAGACGCACTACACAATCTACTCCAAAACATTGAACAAAACAAGAGCAACCAATACCATACATGTTTGATCTCCTTAGATATCAAAGGAGCTTTTGACTCTCTATGGTGGCCTTCACTTTTAAATCAACTAAACTACAGAAACTACCCGGCCGACATCATTAACATAATAGAAAACTACCTAACAAATAGAACAGTGCAACTTAGACAAGGACAGGATTCCGCAAACACAACACTTGAAAAAGGCTGCCCGCAAGGCTCATGTATAGGTCCCTTTCTCTGGCTCACAGTCATCCAATCACTTCTGGACCAAGATTGGGGCCCGAACTGCAACATCCAAGCGTTCGCAGACGACGTAACAATTACAATAAAAGGAACTACAAGACGGGAAATAGAGAATACTGCTAAGACAACACTCCTGGAGGTACAGAAATGGTGCCAAAGGGAAAAACTAACAATTTCAACCCAAAAATCAAAAGCAATTATAATAGCAAAGAAAAGGCACATGATTCGTAAACCGACAATCAAAGCAGGTCAATGGCACTTTAAAGTCACCAAAGATCTCAAACTCCTGGGGATCATCATTGACGAGAACCTCTCTTTCCTCCCACATCTACAGGCCATAGGAAATAGAACAATAATCCTTTCCAATAGAATTAAAACCACAATAGGCAGAAATTGGGGCACAAACCCAAAAATGGTTAAAATTTGGTATAAGACAGTAGCAGAGCGTCAAGTATGCTATGCGGCCAGCATCTGGGCAAGCAACATCACAACAAGAATTATTAGAAAACTGGCAACAATCCAACGTTACTTTGCCCTACGCATGTGCAGAGGATACCGCACTGCCCCAACAAACGCCATACTGGTACTCTGCGGCCTTGTCCCTCTTCATCTAATAGCAATTAAAGAAGCAGCCACCAACAAAATAATTAGGCACAGTTCTGATGTTAATTTCCTAGGACAAACAATAAGGGCCCAAGACTATGAAACAACTTTAAACATCTGGGAAGAAGACCCAGAGGAAATGGACTTCTCCAACATCGACAAACTAAACACAACACCAGCAACTTACAATATATACACAGACGGATCTAAGACAGAAGAAGGAGTTGGTGCGGCCTTCGTCATATACACAGGAAATCAAGAAACCCTCACATGGAAAACCAGTCTCCATCCCAATAACACAGTGTCACAGGCGGAAAAGATAGCAGTTCTGTTTGCAACCAACTGGGCCTCCAACCAAAATGAACCTACAACCATCCATACTGACAGTCTCTCAACTCTCCACACAATCAAAAGAGTCCAGAACAAGGATAGAATTACGAAAGACATCAGACAAGTTTTAAAACTTAACCAAGACATAAAAATACAGTGGGTCAAAGCTCACGCAGGAATTAAGGGCAATGAGAGAGCAGACCAACTCGCCAAAGAAGGAGCTGCGGGCGATGCCCCATTGTCTATCCAACTCAAACTCAACAAAGGATTCCTCAAAAACCGTCTAAAAACCCTCATCATGATCGAGTGGCAAAATGAATGGGACAGGGGAGACACTGGCCGCAGAACCTACGACTTCTTCAACAAAGTCAATCACAACAGAAACCCACCGGGACCCTACCTAACAGCCTACTTGACGGGACATGGCCCGTTCCCGTCCTATCTACACAGATTCTGCCTCATCACCAACAATAACTGCATTTGCGGGGAGCCGGGAACTCCGGACCACTACTTATTCCACTGCCCTCTAACGACAACCAATCATTTAAAAGAACCAAACATCAACTTAAGCATAGCGTGGAAACATAATACTGCCACCAACAACAAAGCCCAAGTCAAAATAATGAAAGTAATGCACTTCCTTTTCAACAATATAGACATAATTACAGGACCACACTTCCAACTTCACACCACCATTTAACAACGGCTTTCTTCAACAGTATTGTCAGGACAGGACAACTGATTTAACTGTACCATCTGCCATAGACTCTCGAAAGTTAAACTTTAAAGTTCCTCAATGCATCGCTTCGCATCAATTTTGAATTCTGAGCAAACTTAAACGCCAAGATTAGAAAACTCCAATGCCAAGCTGAGAAAACACCATTGCAAATAGCACCTCAATGGCCGGGGGGCGGTTTAAGGCGCCCCCTGCCCAGTCCTCGCCCCAATTCTGGGGAATACTCTCCTTCCGTGGTTGGCCACAAAAAACCGCTCATAACCTGCTATCACAGCGGGGACGAGGGGGCCACCTGCGGTGCCCAAACCCAAGATCAGCTCGATAATTTGATCCTCAGCATGCCTAGGCGTTGTACGGACTGTATTTCATCGTCTGGGAGACATACAATACATTAACCATCATACCAACCATGTCATGGTAAGTTTTTGTAAAGTCGATATTTTTTGTAATTGCTCCAGAACAAAAATCGCAACAATCGTGAACAAAAATCGCAGTTTTTATGAATGGTATCATACATACACCATATTTGTTGTTGTTTATAATTTGTTTAATAAATGGGCTTTATGAATAAGTCACGTTTGTTTCGTTTCTGAACCTTTATTTGCCGGAGCTGCCATTACCCTTAATTTATGGACATGAGTGTAGATAATTAGCCTGTTTGATAATGGCGACATTCATCAATTGCATTCAAGAATAGCCAATATGAACAATATAAGCATTGGGTTGATGCAAATGTTCGTCTCAGTTTGGCATTGCATCGCAAGAACGCAGTGTTATCTAAGTTCACACGTGTACACATGTAGTTCATACGTGTAAAATTTTGACATTGTTTGAAAGAAGGAGTTTCTGCGAAAGAATTGTGAATTGTGAACTCGGAAAAGAATTGTATCATTTCGTTGGGTTTTTAAATTGTGTTAAGCATGAAAAATGGCAGAAAATAAGCAGCAATTTTAACACTAGGGGGCTTCGCCTCCTAGAACCTTACACTCGCCAACTTTTTTTGATATTAGAGTGACATACGCTTTATATTTTTGAAAAGTTAACAATTCTTCACAGACACAAAAAGTGTTATGTAAGGTGAAGGTGTCATTGACGATTTTAAGTTTACTCAGGAAGTTCATTTGGATCAGTTCTTTAGCCAGAAACCTCAGAACTTCTATGAGCGCGGTATTATGCAACTACCAGAGATGGAGAAAGGATATAAAAAATGCACATACTATATTGATTAAATGTAAAGTAAATAAAATGTGTGTTCAATTTTGATTTAAAAAAAGTCTTTTATTCCGTGACTAACACGTAGGAATTCTACATACATGTAAGGTGCAACGTGAACCTCTGTGGGCACCAGGGTAACGACTAAGTAATTTTCCATATAGGTCTCAATTGGACGGGTATTGGTAAAAACAATTTTGGAGATCACATGCAATTTTTCGTTTCTACAACTTGTACTGTTGGTAGTATCGAATCTAGGGTTTTAATTACGCTTAAGGTGGCTTCACACCAACGGCAACAAAGACAAAAAACATGTCTCTTCGTTATTGAGCATGCGTATTACAAACAAATTGCGTTTCTCCCGGTTTGTCTCTGTCGCTGTGCTTTCAAGTCTTGGAGGAAGTGCAACTTTTGTCTCTGTCAGCATGCCAACAGCCAATCAGAATAAAGATTTCGACTCTCGCTACGTGCGTTTTGTTGTAAAAGGAGTTTTATTAAACGCGGACGCTATCCGTCAGCCATCTTGCAGAATCAGAAATAAATGTTTTGGTTTCGAAAAAGAAGATCATGCGCATGTACAAATAAATTGCTGTCGCTAGCGGTGCGAAGGCTTATTTAACAGTAAGAGAGACGGGCGAAGCCGTTGGTATGGAGCCACCATTAGTTTGAAAGATCTGGCTCGAAAGTGATTCTGAGGTATACTGGACATCTGGGTAGGTAGGTATTTTTATTAGCGTCACACTGGAGCAACGCAACGGACCATTGACGACTGTCGGGATCAAACCCTAAGGGAAAGAACCGAGAACAACCTCTGTAATTTTTAACTACGAACAGATGACGAGGTCACACCTCGGCTGTCTCACCCGACTCTATAAACTTCTACGCGATGTCAATGTGAGGATATTTGAGGCCGTGGCAAACATAACGCGCACTAGCCCACTTGTACACGACGGTCTTTGGTTGGAAACGAACATGCTACCCTTCAGTTGCTAATCCGTTACTCTTCCAACTTGGCTTCAGCGGCCCGTCACCATAGTGATAGCTTAAAAAGCAACAAACAATTTGAAATGGAACGATTTACATCATGGTGAATAGAGCGAAGTCAAGCAGCCACAAAGATCGAATATGATAAGAGTGGACTTGCTGGTTAAATAACAGTTTTTATTCTATCACTTTCTATTCTTTCAAATGCACATGGATATGATGGGATATTTCAAACTAGTCTGATTGTGTTTACGAATGCTTAAATAAATCTGTGCCGTCTAGAGAACTGAGAATATTCGAAACTCAACAATGCTGTTTGATTGGCATTCGAATACATTAGAATTGTAAAGCCAATCAAATATTCAAATTCTTAGTTCCATAAATAAATCATTCATATCCGATGCTCTTTATAAGAATTTGAAATGTATTTTAATAAATAAAACTTTTTTAGGTTAGACCATATTCAGGGAAACATAGCTGTCCAGGTTTTAGTATAATTTTCATAATGCTTAGTACTATCAAGTGAAATATTCCATTGTAATTCAACAAACGGTCGCAGAGAGTTCCTCAATACATTCACGTTTCGGACACGAACAGACTCAGGCTGGTCACCAGACGTCTTTCAGTAATTAATCTTAAATGTCGGTCGTATGCTTAATTGCACTATTATAATAGTTAACGTTTATTAGTACTGGTTTATCCTCGATTGAATAAGGTAGATTTGAATCTTACATAAATCATATTTTTTACGTGTATTGAATGTGACATTAAGTCGTCTGACTTAAAGCAATTTATAACCAGTTCTAATCTTCATTTAAAGTATGCTCTAATCAAAGTTTTATAGTTTTACCTAAATTTCTCAACTTACAACCGCTGAACACTAAATCGAGTCATACATTCTTACCAAACCCCCTATTTGGCATGATTAGTCATACATAATATTAATCACAAATATTACTAAAAAGTAATTTAATAATCCAAAAATGGAGAAAATAATTTACCATACATTTGTTGCTTAACAAGACAAGCGGATTTTCAAAAGTTATGTAGTTGAACAGTCCATTCCAGTTCTAAACTCATCCTCGTGATTATAAAGGGATGTATAAGCAAATATACATATATTGTGACCTTTATTTCCGAATCGATTCTGACATCTGTTTCTTTGTTGTCTTATGCAAACGATATTCAAACTGAAAAATAACACACGTCTAGAGAAAAAAATGGTTTAATGAAATTTTTTAAATGTTCAAATAAATTGGTTGCATTTTACAAAATTTTGATGGATTACTGAGAAAAGAGGATTTTTAAAAGTTTATTTATTTACATTATTTTAAAAGTTTAGTTACTTTTTATTTCAACTAGATTAACTTAAAGAGTACAAGACCAAAAGTTTGAATAGGGGTTTTAAGTGTTTCAATTTTAAATCAAAATAAAATCTTTAAAATGTATACATTTATCCAAATTGAAACTAGTTTTTGTAGGTAGATATTTTAATTAAGTCGCATTGGAGCAACATAATAGGCTATGGGCGACGGTCCGGGATTAAACCTGAAGGGAATGATCCGAAGACAACACCATGTAATTTTGAATCACGATCAGATGATGAAATCACGCCTGAGCTGGCACCCCGCTCTCCAAGCTCCCACATCACGCCGACGTAAGGACATTTGAGGCCACGACAGATTGTACATATACCAGCTCACCTTTGTACACGATGGTCTTTAGTTGAATTCACTCCCGCAACCTTCCGGTAGCTTATACCTTACTCTTCCAAACGGGCTACCGCGACCTATAAATTAAGTTTGGAGGATAAATCAAAAGCTATTATTTTTGTTTTAAGTAATATATAGCGTTTCGTTACTCACTTAAAACAATAGTTCTCAGTAACAATAGCAATCCAAATTTTAAGTAATTCAAGTAGCAATGATCATATCTATGTAAATAAGAATGGAGTGTTTGTTTGTACATTCAATATTTTCGACCCATTTCAAGTTTTCTATCCGTTTTGGACCCTTCTGATGCCGAATCCGCCCTTTTCTCGTTTGGTGTCTGTCTGTCTGTCTGTATGTTGTGCCCTATACACGTCCACGCGGTTTAAGATATTTTCATGGAAATTTGCATACAGTGAGTACTTATCTTGATTTAGTGAGTGGAATTGGTTGCGAAAGTCTGTCTGTCCGTCTTTCTGTTCTATGCTCGATTTTGTGTTTGTGTGTTTGTGTACACATCACATGCATTGTATTCCAGATATTTGAATGCAGTGTATTTTATTTTATACATTATCTATTAATTTAGTGAATACAATATTAAACATTTCTTTATTGTTATATTTAGATGACTTTCATGCTAAAACACCTGAGTAAGTATACTTAAATCAACCATAATTTGGTAGTTTTGGAAAAATTGGAATGTCTATTGAATATTACGATTACTTCGATTGTTTTACCAGTACTGCTAAAAAAGTAATTATTATTCAAAAAATTATATTTTTTAATGAAATTTCAGCTCTGATACTTCATTTATTTCGAGTCTTATTTTTGTTCTTAGCGCAATGAAAACGATTTCGGAATATTTGAGACAGACGATATTTTTCAACGAAACGTGAATGAACAAGATCGCGTGAGCAGTAATATTTTCTGTTTCTTTCGCTCTGAATTAATTTCACATTTCTAAATTTTGTGCACTTTTAGTTGTAAATTGTGGCAACTGTGCGAGATCAAGAGATAAAAATGAATCACAAATTAATATCTTTAGAACAATTTTTCCGACATCTTTTATTTTGTTCTATTTTACTGTTTTCTGTTTTAAATATTTATTATTTTAATAAATGTGTTTTCCTTCTCATCACACCCAACACCACCACAAAGTATTAGACTTGGAAATGTTAGGTAAGTCAGTATAAATTTTCAGTAAATTTTAAGTGTAGTTATGCCATTATTGAAAGAATAATGCCGTTATTTAAAGAATAATACCGTTATTTAAAGAATAATGCCGTTATTTAAACAATAATGCCGTTATTTTAAGAATAATGCCGTTATTTAAACAATAATGCCGTTATTTAAACAATTATGCCGTTATTTAAAGAATAATGTCGTTATTGAAAGAATAATAATGTTTAAAAATCCAAACTAGAACTTTTTCCAACATTAAAAAATTCGTTGTAGTAATGACAGGAGAAGATTGCAAAATTTCACAATGTCGCATACCTGAGGCAAGAGTGCCACAAGTAAAAAAAATAATGTTTTGTTGACTATGAGTGCGAGAGCACTCGCCGTAAATCGTAATTTTAATTAATTGAGTTGCACATGAAAAGAACTTAAGAAAGGGAATTCTAAATCTCTCTCAAAATCGTCTTTTATAGTAGTAAGCTTAGTATAACCTTTCGTCATTTTGTAGCTTTGTCATACAGCAATTGTGCGATGTATGTGAAATGTATTACATGAATGGATATGCATGTGTAGGATTTGTGTCCAAAGTAAGTTGTAGAAAATATAAAGATGGCGAAAGGTGTTAAAATAAATTTTTATTCTACACAAAACGTAAGTCATTATATATTTTGATTATCTCTTCAATCTAGAGTAAACGAATTCAAACCGAGTAAGGTCGGGTATTTTGCTAGTACTCTATATGATTATCCCAGGTGCAGAATTATATTCAGTGTTCTGCAACACAACTCCAAGCAATTGCAATTGTTCTGCAGGCATTTGGTCCGAAATTCGAAAACTGCTGTCAAATCAAAAACAGATGTAAAACACAATCATCGGCTAAATATGTATTACATATTTATATTCAAACTTCAAAATTAATTAACTTACTTTATTTGAAACCAATGCATATTTTCAGAATTTGCAATTCTGGTCGATAACTTTTGAAGTTAAATAATTTGTCATTGACAAAGATGTGTCTATAATATTATAAAAGGAAGTGTTTGTATGTTTGTTTCTTGCCCGCAAAGTCCTGACGAATCTATGGCACTTACAGTAATGTGATTTGGCACACAGGTAGTCCAAATGTTGTGATTTTTAAGGTCGCGGCGAATTTTAAAATTCCATCTAGAACATTTTAAAATGAATTTAATAGTTTTTTCATCGTTCATCCTTCTGAGGAATGAAGGAGCATCAAAATTCAGACTCTTCGCCCTCACGTCACCTTGACTTCAGCCTTTGGAACCATACCGGGTTTATTTCATCTCCCGTCTAGAATATTAGAGAACTGATTGTTTTCATTTTCCGCGGACGAATTATTTTACAGCAGACGATGAAAAAGAAAGTTTTAACTTTAGTTTTGTAGTTCTTTTTTTTATCTACTAGACCAGGGGTTCCCAAAGTGTGTGCCTTGGTAACCTGGGGTGCCACGTAGAGATATGAGGTGTGCCATGAAGCGCCCTTGATCTCAAATACAATTTTTTGCCAAGCAAAAGACTTAATATATATTTTGCTAAGCAAATAATATACCACAGAAAGATATTATATGACGAGAGTGCCGTGGTAATTTTAACTAGCGTCGTACTGGAGCAACACAACGGGCTTTTGACGACGGTCCGGAATCAATCCCCTAAGTAAAATATCCGAGGACAACACCACGTCATTTTGAACAACGGTCAGATGACGAACACCCGAGCTGGCACCCCACTCTCGAAACTTCCACACCAACTCAACAAGAGAACTTTCAGTTACGACAGATAAAAGGTGCACAAGACGCTTCTACATCATACGCTTACAAACATCCATGCAATGACCCGGATTCGAACCAGGAACCTTCCGATCTAGAGACTAACTCCTTAACCACCAGATCGGCTACGATTGTGCCGTGAGAAAATTATAGTTCTCTTAAGGGTGCCACGACTTGGATACGTTTGGGAACCCCTGTCCTAGACCGTTAAGTGCAGAGTAAAAATTTTAATGGATTTTAAATCTGCGGAAAAAATGACATTAGATCTATAACTAAATATATAATTTTCTTGAAATAAATAAAATTCTAAATTGAATATCTTATAATTTCGCAATAAAAAAACATTTCCAGCCCTCTTAAGATTTCAGCAAAAGAAAGGAAAGAAAAAAAAAATTTTTGGCTGGCATTATTTAGTTCTTTTTAAAAAAATCGGGATCGTTAAAGAGATTGAAAATTTCAACGGATTTGAAATCTGCGGAAGATTTAAACCTTATACGTTTGATTTTCTTTTAATAAATAATTTTTCAATTAAATATTTATATTTTCCCAAGAGATTGGGACGAACGGCGAATTCCGAAAGCAAACCACCACGCGGACAATGTGATCTCCACGAAAAGAACTATCACTGGCAACGCCCATTTGGACGGATTTGAAATCTGCGGAAAATTTTACACGAGATTCATTACCTTACATACCGGCGTTGCCCGTGGTGTTGGTTTGCTTCGTAAACCAACACCATGGGCACGGGCTACGCCAGGCTAGCCACTCAGTAGCTAGTGATTTATAAAATGTTCGTGGTAATTGTTTGTGGTAATTTGGGTGGTGTAGAGAGGTTGTTCCTTAGCAAGAAAAGAATAAAATGTGTGTGGTAACGACCGCGCTTTGCACTGCAGAAGATCGTAACTTATGATTGAAAAAAAATTGGCCAAAATTTTGATGAAATTAAGGGGAATTTGCTCTGAAAAGGCTTTGTTCTGCGACGTACGGCGCAGTTTTAAGCACTTTCTGCACCCCCGGGGGGGATGATCATTACATTACATAACTCTATAATATATTTGGATGAGAACTGGAAGTTTTACATACAAATAACTTGAGCTACCATCCGTTTCAACTTTGACCATGATTGAATAAATTACTTGGAGTTTAGGTTTCATGACACAAGGTCCACAAATGGACAAGTTGATTAGAAGGTTAGAAAAAATTAAAGCTAACTTCAGTTATGATAGTTGTTTTTTTAACCATAACACACAAGGACTGTTTACATTAACAATGAATAATGGATTATATTTAACGTTAGTGATGCCTAGTTTTGATATTGACTTGCAAATTGAAAGTGGCGTCTTTAAAGGGCATATTGATTCTTCACGGCATTGTCTTGTTACGTTTATATTGCATTATTCAACAGCTAGGTGAATCTAAAATTCTAACCTACCTAATTTACTTAAGGAGTAAAATGAGAAACTTCATATTTTTTGCCTAGTTTGGAGTGTGTTTGCAAATTGTTGATATTCTGCTATTTCGAGGGAGTCCCATTCATATACAGTTTCTATTTTCAATTTCCATTTCTTAAACTATGGAATGAATAAAAAAATTCAACCTTTGGTTCTCTAGTATTTATTTTTTACATAATGTTTGTAAATATATACTAAGAATGTGAAAATAGAGTTTTAATCAGGTGATGTCTAGTTTTGATATTGACATGCATCTTGAAGATTTCCATATATTCTTAGCCCGGAATTTTGCTCGGTTAAAGTTTAGTAATGTTGTATTGGAAAAACATATATTTTATTTTCAAATGTAGAATATATCTCTACCTTTAAAAATAAAATGTTTCGGCTTTTCTTTAGGAAATTGCGAATGACCTTAAAACATACAGGGTGGTTATAATTAAAGTATCCCTCTTCATAGCACTGGAGAGGAAAAAACAGTGGTTATATGAATGCCAAATGTACGTGGTATACATTTCACAGCATGGAGTATTAAATGGCGAAAAAAAAAATTAGTTCCAAAATGACCGGTAGGGGAAGATGGCGCTGCAAACAGTCCCTAGAAAAATCATCCCCACTATTATACAGAGGCTGTTCGCACATTTTATAGACGATTTTGGTTAGCGGTAATAAAAAATCGTTTACTGCAAAAGAAATAATTGCAGTTGTACTATGTTTTTAAAAGTCAAAATTATCGTCTGCGGCTTGAGATGTTTGTTTTTATTCAAAATGGCGTTTTTAACGAAGCAGTGGATCAAAGGCTATATTTATGCTCTTTCCGAAGAGAAATATTCATATTCCGTTACCCAAAAACGATGTGAGAGCCATGGTTTTGTGATATTTAAAGCGTCGATAGGGAATATCGTCAACAAGAAAGGAATAAGACGTCAAATTGGAGCCTCAAGTGGGACAAAAATTACAAACAAGTATCCAAGGAAGAAACGGACATCTTCGACTATTGCAAAGGTACGTTGTTTAATGTTAAAAGAAAATCCCCCTAGTCAAAGGACACTTGCAAAATCATTAAAATGCACGGTGTCCACTGTAAACATAATGATAAACGTTGATTTAAATCTTAAGAAAGCGAAAAAACGCAATGTGCATCGTCTTTCTCCAAAGCATATCGCTGAACGCAGGGCAGGCGATTGGAAGAAAGAACTAAATTCTGATATTTTCCCCAATGATGTCACGTCACAATCGTCACCTTTGAAACCAAGACAATTTTTTCACCTTCCGCTCTCAATTAAATGGGAATGCGTAGTCTCCGCTCAAAATTTTATTCGATACAGATACCTTGATTTTCTTTTAATAAATAATTTTTCTATTAAATATTTATTTATTTTTGCAAGAGATCGTGTCGTCACGCTGATTGGTTCTCTTCGACGTTTGATTTTTTTTTAATAAATAATTTTTCAATTAAATATTTATATTCTTTGGTTTGCAAGGCAAGCCACCACACGGGCAATGTGACCTCCACGAAAAGAACTGTCACTGGCAACTCCCATTTGGTTTGCTTTGCATACCAACACCACGGGCAACTCCGTTATGGCTGTTATCCAAAAGGCTACGAACTTCTATTTGGTTTGCGAAGCATACCAATAACCCTACAAAAGCAACTGGCACGGACAACGCCGGGCTACCCACGCATAGGCTAGAAGTTCAATAAAATGACTTCCCAGTTGGGATACACATTAATGACGAATCGTAAGTGGTATAAGCGACCATTAACTGTCAAAAACCTTGAATACAAAATTTAGGTAAGCTTATTGCAAATGTTCCATACGGCATCAACAAAAGACGTCACTTTTGTGAAAATAGTTTAAGCACAATTTGCTATAAAACACGTTCAAAGCTTCGTGGTAACATTCGACGATCGCTATGGGACTCTCATTGTCTAACCGTGATTTATTATTCAAGTTGTTTTGCAAGAATGGCGAGTACAGACGTTTGAAATCGGTGCGTAAAGGTCCTCTGACAGCATGTGGCATCCGGAGAAATGGTTCAACGCTTCGAGAAGACTGGAAGGTTCTGAGTTCTTCCAGGACGAGGCCGAAAACCTGAGACAACGTTATTCTCTGAAGAGGTTGCAACGGCTATCGTTGAGAAGACCAGACAGAAAGAGGCAGGAAACCGCAGTGCTCGAGCTATTATCTATATATATAATTCTCTTACGTGGCACGCAAAAAAGACGTTATTTGTTATAACGTTTTGGCAACATTGTACGATTGTTTGTTTATCACGAAGCATCGCGCTTCAATTGAATTTATAGCTTTACCGGATGAAATTTTATTGAAAAAAAAATGAATTTTAGTCGAGCTGTTGCAGTTAATAAAAGAAATCAAAGAAAGCGGATGATCTTTTCAGGGCCATTTGAAAAAAGGTCCTTTTCGCGGGGCCAACAATTATAGTTCAACCAAACGCTTGCACTATAACTTTCGACAACAAACTCAATGAAAAAGCGTGGGTGGCTCGAGTGCAGGGGTAAATGTAAACACAAACAACATGCTGGGTATTCAATTTCCAAATCAGCGCTCACATTTCGAGTCAAAATTTGCTCAAAGTTTTCATTTGAATTCTGATTCCATAAATACTGTATATGTCTTTCCTGAAAAACAGCAAAAAAATTTAGATTTGAAAAATATTTTTTTGGAATATCATATTTTGTAAACAATTCCTTCTGCTAGGACACATGTCTTCATTGATGCGAGCGAAGCGAGCATACGTTCGCGCAGCGAACCAATGAGAATTGCGAAGCAATCCTCCTGGGGTTGGCGAGCGTCAGCGACCAGGGGGCGGCCCCCTAGTAGCAATATATTGTATTGGCCTTACGTAACAATACGAAAATGTCTGAGGAAAATTTTAGAACCTTATCCGTATAAGATCCAGCGTAACCAAGCGTTACAAAGTTCAGATACAGATATCCGTGAAACGTTTGCTTTTACATTCCTTGCACGTATGCAGGAAGATGACAACTGGCCCTGGAACATCTTGTGGAGTGATGAGGCACATTTTTCTGAGTGGAGCAGTAAACACCTAAAACAGCCGCATATGGGCAACGGAAAATCCCCGCCAGTTTCAACATATCCCCTTACATTTTCCAAAACTAATTGTTTGGATTGGGTTTACAGCAACATTTCTGATTGGTTACTACTTTTTTGAAGAAACTTGTGTAACACCACCCCACATTGGACGTCTTGTTCAACAGTTGTTGACAGGATTTTACATAAAATCGAGCAACCAAGCGTACGTTCCTCTCTTCTCGTTCACTAGATCTGAGCCCTTGTAATGTTTGGCTGTGGGGTTACCTAAAAAGCAGATATTCGGAACCTTGCAGATTTAGAGGACTGCGTCATCTTGGACGCGCGTAAGATCATTGCAGGTGTCGAACACGCCAAATAGAGGAAGCTTCAAAATAACTTCCCCGGTGGTTCTATCTAGGAGGTACTCGTCATTTACAAATCTAACCAGTTTTATTAAGAAGATCTTGAAGAACGCGATCTCTCATCAAATCCATTTTATTTTACGAGGATTTTAAAAAAAATCGTAAAACTCGAAAACCGTTCAAAGAGCTATTCAGCAATCTTCAAAACCAGCATGAGTAATGGAAGGAAAAGCGGAAAGTAAAAATCTTGCAAACAAGTTTATATTTTATTAAAATTACCTGGAGTTGCTCGGGTTCAATAAATTAAATATTTATAAAACAGTGATCAGACTTATCATTTCTCTTTTATAAAAGAGTGCTAGCATCATTTCAATGTGCGGAAAATAATTTTTAATCTCGTTTTAACATTTTCATCGCTTCTACAGTTTACTTCGGACGTAAATATGTGTTCATAATCTATCCATTCCTACAGTCCATTTCATATTCATCGCACTTCTACTGTAAGACTAACTACAAAAGTATTTTTTTCGTAGTTGAAGTGATGAGTACTGTGTTCGTACTACAGAAGTTGATTTTGAGTTTGGGAGTGATTACGAATTCCCCCCATTCCTTCA
Source organism: Metellina segmentata (assembly GCA_947359465.1). Taxonomy (NCBI): domain Eukaryota; kingdom Metazoa; phylum Arthropoda; class Arachnida; order Araneae; family Tetragnathidae; genus Metellina; species Metellina segmentata. The sequence continues at coordinate 127,579,695 of OX375873.1, read as the reverse complement.
TTTTCAGTAAAAGCGTATAGAATCGCATTTAATTTTTCAATGAATATGTTTTCCTTGTGGAATTTTTGCACCCAGTAAGCGATGTTTTCAAATTTCGACATAAATATCAGAGGATTGTAAATTAACCTTTACGCTGCGGCACATAGAGAATTGTTACCATTAATATTTCGTTTACACCAGCGGCATATATATATATATATATATAGGGATAAAACTACAAACCTCCCCCACTCCTCATCACCAGCGCCCTCTATCTCCTATGGGCTGCGCGAGCAGCGAACGAGGAGAAGAAAGTCAAAGATAAAAGAGGAAGGACGTTCCACTAATGTTCTGAAAGGACTTGAATGAGCAATACGTGCTCACCGATGTTTGTGGCTTAGACATGCCAGACGGGTATCGCTATTGCGTACTCACCATATGAACACTCGCCTGTAAATATCATCAGCTGCACCTCAATCATTAATTAAATATTAAGTTCACCGGAACTGTGTGTGAACTCGATTATTGTATATATATATATATATATATATATATATATACACACACAATTCTATGAAAGGAAAACGTCAGTCGTAAATTCCACTCATTGCTCTATCACTCAAGTTAGGTAATTAGGTAAGGAAAGTCAAACATGCAGTTCAAAGAGACGTTCTGTGGGACGATTGAAAAAATATAAGCGTCGCAACGTAAAGGTTAAATTGCTACGGCATTCGTGACTAATTTGATTGGAAGCAAACGCATTATTTTCTTAAAAGTTTCATTCAGCGGCACGTGGAATTACGAAGCTTGTTAAAGAAATAAATGTCATCAGTGTAGACATACTACACTCAATCAATTGCAATTTTTCAGAAAAAGGAGGTTGATTGTACGGCGTTTTAAAAAAAGAAAATTACTGCTTTCAGTGAATGATTCACATGTATCTAAGTTCCATAGGAACAGCTTTAATATGTAGAGCAAGCAACCTCGACCTTCTGTCACTAAAAACAAAAAATTTCATTTTTTTTTTTTTTCCAAATTACTATTGTGATACTATTACAGGATCAACAAAATCTTGTGTTTTTAAATCGAATCCTTATGGTATTTTTTAAATTCAGATATTTCACTCTTGCTTTGATAGCCTGAAATGTTTCATCGCTCCTCACGTACTTTTTCACAATTGGTGCACTCGCTGTTGGTGTTGAAGGTTGTGGCTCATTACCGACCTCTATGCACTGAACTCCCCCATTCGTTTATAAAACGTCTATGTCATCAGTTATGCTACTTGTTTCAAATTGAGCGGTGGAGGTACTTGGCGCTGGCATTTGTTCACCTTGAAGTTGCGACGCCTATCCTTTCAAGAAGTTCCCCCGATCCTGTTGACACTCAGCATCGGAGATCTGGATCTGTTTGGATTTAATATCTCTTAACACTTCTTCCTGTTGACGTTTTCTATATTCTTCTGGTGTGTTTATTGTGCATATATTTGAACATTTTGAAATTTTTGTGATTTTCCACACTTGAAAGTTTGATTTTGTAGAAATGCTCAAGTAGAACACCATATTAGTTAAATATAAACGTTTATTAGTAGTACATTGAGGACAGTTACACGATTCGGACAAACATTTAAAGTTAAAAGAAAACATTAAAAGACATCCGAGAGTTACATCTTAGCTAGAAACATCTTAACACATCTTATCAGCGCGACATCTTAGTAGCTATCTATAAGGAAGTAACTATCTATATAGAGGGCGCCTTAGCAGGGAACTCCTATTGGGCGAGAAGGGTTTGGCGGGAACCAATCCCTACAATATCTAAACAAGTATGAAATATTTAAGTTTTATTTCTATTATTATTTATAAAGCGCAGAGAGACAAACAAATATCACCTCAAACGTCGTGCTAACACCAAAGAGACCGGAGCTAGACTAAATTAATGTGAGCGGCAGAGCGCATTTTCATGACTCAAATTTGCGCTGCTATTGCGCTGAGATGACGTCAGAGCAAGATCAATGAGCATTTATAACATTCTTTGGTTAATGCTCTTTTAAACCCGATATAGTTCATTTAAGAATCATTTTTATTTTTCAAGTTATTAAATTTTTCGCACTTACACTTTTTTGTGACACACAAAAATTAAGCGTGGAAAGGTAAGGGGTATTTTACGTCAAAATGTTTTCACTTGTATGTTCTATTTATTGTTATGAAACAGCAATCTAAACCATTAAGTATTCAACACCGAAGATTTAAAGTTGATTGAAATATACATATGCCGCGACGAAATTACCCATGTCTGATATTTTGCAGGAAATAAATAAGTCATAAGTACAGCAACTTTTTTTGTTGCAGTAAAAATGGTAAAAGTTGCATTTATCATTCCCTAAAGTTGAATTTATGGAAATAAAATTGCATTTGTTTTTAATACACTAAATTCTGAAATAAATTATTCGTAAAGAATGAAAAAAATTCAAAATGTATTGACAATTCTAGTCGTGTATAACAGTGTAAAAAACACACTGTAATACAGAAGAACGTAGAATGGCCGATCCTTGGTCAGTAATTTCTATAACATTGAAAAACTGCACTCAACAGAGACTGATGTTGCCTGACATTGTTGCATTGGACTTTTTCTGCAGTTGTGAAACAAGTGTTCCATTTAAGTAACTTGGCGTAATCACGGATAAAGCACCTTGAGTGTGATCCAAAATCCTTTCGCTCAACATTCAGAGATTTTAAAACGTCATCTACAAGGAAACAACATAGTGATGTTCGAAACTCACTTCGCAAACTCTGCAAACGATTACACAAGTTTGCTCTAGATAATCATGAGTGCCAACCAATGTGGTAAAACGTATTTGGTACAGCTACACTCTACGTTTATGACTGATGGCAACGGCTTGGCGATTTTTTTTTGGCGCACTTCTAAAGTCGCCAAGGAAAGAATTATTTCTTAACTCTTTTCCTGTCACAATTTTTTTTCCTTTTTACAACACACTTTTTAAGCACATTTCAGAACGTTTTAAAAAGTATATTTAAAAAAAATTTCACAAAAAGTAGTAAGCTTAATCACATATCAAAACACATTTGTGAACCAGCAGAGAAACTAAGCTACGAATGGTAAGAATACCCTGAAACTTATCAATTACACTAAATACAGTGAGCATGTTGAAAAAGAAAAAGATTTACAAAAGAAAAAAAGTAAGAAATAATACCTGATAACGTCAGAATTCTCTCGTAAAATAATAATGAAAACGAAAATGGTCAAAAAAACAAAACTCTTAATCCTGTCGTGAAAAAACTATTATAACAAAATAAAAATTCCACAACTGTCAAAATACAAATAAATGGACCAATGGTATCACAGAAAACGATTTAAAAGGACCAATGCAATAAAAGGATATTTTGAAAACAAAATAACCAATGGGAGGAAAGAAAACATTTCAAACGAATCAATGAAATCAAACGATTTTAACGGATTTTGGAAGAACTTTCTAGAATATTCAAAATGAAAATTGAAAGTTTCCGTTTGCCGAGGTTGCCGTGAAAACCACAACAACAGCAACGAAAGATGGGTTGCCTTAATTTATCGTAACTCGCTACTAGAAGTGCGCCAAAAAAATCGCCAAGCCGTTGCCATCACTCATAAACGTAGAGTGTAGCTGTACCACGTATTTCTTGCCATTTATTTCACTTTCGTCTGTTAGGTCGAACACCTTATTTCCATGAACTTGTTTGATCCGCAATACTTCGGCGTTCGCAATATCAGACACAAGCGATCGAAGGGTTGTGTCAGATGGCAAAAATGAGAAATTGTTATTTCATATTAATTCATCTTCAGCTGCATTTTAAAAAGTTGCAGATGGTTGCATTTTTGCAAAAAGTTGCATTTACGCAAAATGTTGTATTTATATGTTATAACTCACTTACAATACACTATAAGGAATTTTGTTTTTAGTACTTTACATGCAGTGTAGAACGTGTGAAAAGAAGTTGCATTTGTTGCAAAAAGTTGCCCTAGTTATAAGACCTAAGTCCTAAATAATCTATCGTCACTCAAAATAAAAAATATCATATGTCAAAAATTCCGTGTGTTCTTTTATTGCTTATTGGTATGAGTGGCATTTTGTAATTTCCACCGGGTGGCAAAAAATGTCTTGTGTCATCAGCTGATCCAATTAAAGGTACAACTAAATGCCTAAATATAATAGAATCAAATCATAAATTAAATTATTAGTGTGTTTTCTCTTCTGAAATATGCAACTGTTAGACGTACGTCTTTAGCATTTTTAGTGCGATATCTGCAATATGTAATATACCAGAACGCATAAATACAAATAGAAACAAAATTCCGATCCTTTAAAAAACGCAGAATTATCAAAGAAAAAATATCTGCACAAACGTGTCGAATTTTGACTTCTTGAATACATTCTGTAATAGAGCAATTCGATAAAAGACTTTTTAACAATGTTGATAAAGAAAATATTGATTTATTTACTAAAGAACACATATTTATAATACTTGGAAATCCTCAGCCATGACCGCAACATCTCGCTGTATCTCTAATATTATAACAGGAAGTGTTTGTCTTTTTTTTTTTTTTCGCGGGACCAAAATTCTGACTATTTTATGGCACTTACAGCAATGAGATTTGGCACACAGGTAGTCCTAATGTTTTGCAATTTTGGAGTCGCGGCGAAATTTAAAATTCAATCGAGAAGATTTTTAAACGAATTTAATAGTTTTATTCGCCATCGGTTTTTCAAACGCGGAAAACATTTTCTACTCATGCGATCTTGCAGTCACGGTTTGGAATCATGCCAATTTTTTTTTCATCCGCAAAACGCGGAGAAGCTTTTTTTTTTTGTTTCCGCTTTGATTTTGTTCGATTTATTTCCCAGCCAGACGATAAATCTTTTAACGGAAGTTTAAGTTATTTTTTTCTATCTCCTAGACGGTTAAAGATAGAGTAAAAATTTCAACGGAATTGAAATCTGCGGAAAATTTTACACCATCTTAATACCTTACACCACGGGCACGGGCAACGCCGGTCGAGCCACGCAGTGGCTAGTCAAATAATAATACTCAAATGTCAAATAATTATTGTAAAATATTTTAATTAATTACATCATTTGAAGAAAAAAAGTCAGTTCAGCTATAAATATTATAATTTAATTTCTTTTGGAAAATAGTGTTTTTTTGAGCAATAGGGCAAACCAATATAGAAAACTTGATTTTCGATCAACACTGGTAAATCAGTCTGAGCTGGGTACACCAATCGTTTCATACTCAATGTTGTTTCTATGGCGATTTCAAATTGTTTAGGGCCCCTTCTGCACACCTAGTACAAATAGAACGGGGCGTTAGGAGTTAGCCTATCGTACCCTCTAGGTTGCAAAGTATGTTTACCAAATTTGGTGTAATTTGGTCAAATGGTGTAGATTTGTACAGACTGACAGACTTTGCTTCATTTTGATTTAGTTAAGCGCAAAATCGTACTAAAAATACGGTCTAAGTAATGAAAATCCAACCTCTGGTGAAAAGGCAAACCATTGTTTATTCCGTTGTACCAAAAGGAGTATAAATTTAAATTACTAATAGAATTACCGGTAAATTACAATTTAAACCCCGCAGGAGCGCATTTTCAGGGCAGTAGTTGCTTTTTTATTTAAAAAATACAGTCACACAACAGGGATTTGTAAAAAAAGAAAATTCTATTTCATTTGGTGGTTTTCTGTCACTATATTTTTTCGTACCTTTAATTTCAATTACGAGGGCATTTTTCACCTTGATTGAAATTTTTTACATCTCCCTTGTGACTAGAATTTAAATCCCTTCACATGCAAAACGAAATTCATTTCGATGACCCCGAATAACTTATCCTGTTGAATACAGTGGTTAATTGAAATTTTCGGGGAAATAAAGAGACTCCCCACTCCTGGGAGGCAATATTAAATTATTTATCGTGACACTTTCGGCCTTAATTTCAAACTAAATTAATTGTGTGAGCATTGGTAAATTTTTATAAGGTGGAGCTTTTTCGTGTTCTTTGGCAAGAAGCGCTTTTAATTTAATTTGATTCAAATTAGCTCTGAGCGGTCACGCTATTTCTGAGTAGTTTCTTCCACCTCAAAACACACGTGTCTAAATATCCACGCCTATTGGTTGGAAGTAGTTGTAGGAAATATTCTATTGAACAAGATTAAAAACTAGCTAGAAGTCATACGAGGACAAACTGCAGATGGACGAACGGATACATGCGTGAAAAGTGGGTTAACATAACTTTATAAAGGCGTAATTTTTTATGTAATGGCGCTGTAAATTTAGATATAATTCATTCAATCATTTGCAATTATGCATATACGTGTACATATACAGGGTGGTCCCGAATTCATGGTACAAACTTTAATGGTAGGTACAGGACATTGTAACAATGATTTATTGTATAGGAATGTATAGTCGCAAGTGACGCAGTGAGGCGAAAACAGGGGAAATAACGGCCGAAAGGAAAAACAAAGATTTTATTGAAAGCGTTGTTGACAAGTGTCATGTTTACAGTAATTGTTCAAAATTGCGTCCACCAGTATCGATACATGCTTGACAGCGTCGGTGGAGCGATTGGCGTACACGTTCAAAGATGCCTGGTATTTCACGCACACCTGCAGCAGCTACAGATAAGCGAGCGACGAGATCCTCATCTGAGTCAACTGGAGTCTCATAAACAAGATGCTTTAGATGTCCCCATAAAAAGTAATCGAGGCTCGATAAATCGGGAGATCGGGGTGGCCAAGGGACTGGTCCACCACGCCCAATCCATCGAGTACCAAACGTGGCATTCAGGTAATTCCGTACATCAATGCTGAAGTGTGCTGGCGCCCCATCGTGCTGAAACCACATGCGGTTACGAATGGCGATCGGAACATCATGCAGCAGTTGTGGTAACACTTCTTTCAGAAAAATAAGATAGCTTCCGCCAGTGAGCCGCGTGGGTAGTAAGTATGGGCCAATCAAAAAGTCGTTCACAATACCAGCCCACACATTAATACTGAAACGTTGTTGAAACGCATGTCGACGCGTTGCATGTGGATTATCGGTTGCCCACACATGGGAATTGTGCGCATTAAAGACACCCTCGCGTGAAAATGTCGCTTCATCTGTAAATAGCACATAATCTACGAAATCCGGCTGCAACGCACATTGCTGCATCACCCACAGGCAGAAGTTCACGCGGCGAGGATAATCTGCCGGATTCAATGCTTGTACTTTCTGAAAATGGAAGGGGTGTAAGCGATTTTCGTTTAACACTCTGCATACAGTCTGATGACTCACACCTACGTCACGCGCAACAGTTCTTGTGCTTGACTCGGGTCTATCAGCCACAATGTTCAAGATGCTTTCTTCCAGCCTTGGAGTGCGTACAGCTCTTACTCGACCAGCGCCATGTCTGTTGACGTCGAACGCACCTGTTTCACAAAGTTGACGATGTAACCGTTGAAAAATTCTATGATCCGGCATTCGTCGATCAGGATACTCCGCGCGATACATTCGTAACGCAGCTCTGCCGTTACCATTTGCACGGCCGTACATGTAATGCATGTCTGCTTTTTCTGCATACGTAAAGTCACCCATCGTCTACGGCAGCACAATTGTGAATGGCGCTTTTCCCTACTGCGATGCATCATGTTCAACAGCGGCTAGACATCTACTGCCCTCTACCGGCAATGATACCAACCGATCACTCCATTTCTCTTTCCTTTTATTTCCCCTGTTTACGCCTCACCGCGTCACTTGCGACTATACATTCCTATACAATAAATCATTGTTACAATGTCTTATACCTACCATTAAAGTTTGTACCATGAATTCGGGACCACCCTGTATACGTACAGAATGTTATCATTACATCGAATAAAGAGGCTGTTGTGATTTATTGTTTATTTGTGCACGTGCAAGTCCTATTAACTGCGTTACTCGCTCGTAAATGTTTTTTCTGTTGTTACTCGTTTTGTATATATTCATTCTAAATCTAGAACATCCCATCTGGAATATTCCATCGAGAAGATTCCATTTAGAACATTTCATATGGAATATTCCATCTAGAACATTGCATATGGAATGTTCTATCTAGAACATTCTATTCAGAATATCCCATCTAGAACATTCCATTCAGAATATCCCATCTAGATAATTCTATGTAGAACATTCTATTTGTAATATTTCTTGACATATAATGATATATTATATAACAATTATATTTCCTTTTTGCATAGAATGTTCTACATGGAATGTTCTGTCTAGAATATTCCATGTAGAACATTTTATGCAAAGTTAAAATATAATGGGTACATGAAGCCGCTTCGACTACAACAGATATGCATATCTAAATTCAGTCGCACTGATCATACAAGCACTAGGTTCGTTAATATGTCATGTAATATGCAGTATTGTAGTGAAGGTAGCATCCTGGTAATTTGCAGGTATGTTATTTTTCAAATATGTGGGTAAATGTAAAGTTCAAGAAAGTAGTACACACAAGTTAGTCTTTGGTATTGGGTGCTGCAGTGAATTAAACGCAAGGAACACTGAGATGAGGATGATATTATGGGGCCAGAAATCACATTTTAGCTTTGACTTCAGTTCATTAGCTCGTCCTTTTCCCATCATCCACTGTCAGAATTTTTCAGATCTCTGGTAACTCTCAGACATTCTCAGTTTTGTTTTTTGTCGTTAGCCTCCACCCCCAATAAAATATAGTTTCTTACCCAAAGCTCTGACCAATCCCAGCCACTCATCCCATATCCAATCACTGGCTGCTTATTGACCCCTCCCAATTCACTTTGCTGTAAATCGTTCCAATCCATATTGTTTGTTGCTTTTCAGCTTACCACACTACGATGACAATAACATAGCAATTAAATTGGGATTTTATGAGACAAAGATGCAAAAAAACTGTAGTTTACGAAATGACGTCTTTAGTGTTATTTAAAGCGAGAAGAGTTACAAAATCATAGCATCGCTGTGTCTCAGAGTACTATGTTCATACTATTGATTCGTTTAATTTTTAGAATAGATACGTTATGTGGTAGTGGATCGTATCTTTAAGTTAATTGTATTTGTGTGCTTCTGCTTAGGTGTTGAGAACAGCGCGCCAAAATTAAAACTTTCTTTAAACATTTGAGTTTTTACATATCAGATCAACTTTTTATTTTAAGCAAGCAAATCACCAGAAAACTAATATTTTTCTTCCAGTTACTTCCTGTTCATATTCCGCACTGGGAACGTTCGATCACATCAAAACTAGCGCCATCTACATGTAACTTATCAGAAAACTACACGCTTAAAAGCATTTGTGAATAAATATTCTGAAAAAGTTGGTCATCAAAAATAGGGTGGGTAGAAAAAAAAATCAATATATTTTTTTCTGAACGCCTTAGTGCAGAAAAGTTGACTATTGTAATAAAAATAAAAAAGGCATAAAAAAATTAAAATCGGTTAACATCTTCCGTTCGCGCATCGTACTAAAAGTTTATAAAAAATTGCAAAAATCACGATATTTCTGTAAATTTTTCTGCTGGTTAAAACTTTTTAAATAAACACGTTTACGTTTTTTATGCTTGATTTATGGTTTAAATAACCTAAATAAATTAAATTATGATCTATAATCTAATTTTTTCCGTTCACGCAAAGTCTTAGAAAAAACAGAAATTTACAAATATTTCGCAATTTTCACTGTGCAACTCCTCGTTTGTTTTGCTAGAACAAGCGAACAAGAACCCACTTGAAATAGATTGAATTGGTTTGAACCTCCTGAGAAAAGTTGGGGTCTTTTCTTTGACGGACAAAAAGATGAAACTTTGTTCGTCGAAAAATTGAATGCAAAGCAATTTCTCAGGAATGTGAAAGAAGAACACTATTCTCTTATCCAGGAACCTGGATCAACTTATATTGGACATGTATCTCCTTCCTCGAGTTCATCAAATGGTTAACTCAAAGCATTATTTATCTTTTTTCTGAATTATCAATATCACTAGAAAAACTAGTATGGCACTTTAACCTACACTGGATGGAAGAACGGTGTCATCCACCGGCTAGAAAATCATGTAGGATGCCCGCTACAGTGTAGCATATGCCTCTTGGATTTTCAAGAACTTCCCTTTCGCCACATTTTCTAAAATATTGACGGTTAAGCTGCAGGGCATAAATTTTTTAGTGGGCCAATCGGGCAGCAGCTCACTTGCTGTGAAAAACTCCCTGTGGCCAATTATGGACCCATAGATTGTTCGATTCCTGATATAGACAGGAATTTGTTGAGCAAAGACCAACAGTATTTGTTGGACAATTCAAATTCAGTCACCTTGGTACATTGTCCAGAAGACCTGGAAAATCGGGACCCTGGTCCTTTGAACCATTCCAGATGGCTAACTGCGGCCAACCGAGTCCTTAGGTTGAATGATTGCCGGTGGTTTGGAGTAACTAATTTTAATTTACCTGTTCCAATATCGTCAAACCTTTATTTCCCCCACAGCAAATTGCTACTCTATTCCCTTAATCAAAATACGAAGATAAATTGAAATTTGATAATAGTACTTAGCTATCAATCTAAACATACGAAACATTTGTCTGTAGTGTTAAAAAATAAATAATTTTGAGTATTGTTACATTTGCCTTTAATTTATATTCTTGGCAGATATACCATCTGGGAAAAGTAAAAAAATAAAGTTGATTAAAATGTGTAAATTTGCACAAACATATAGTATGTGTTATGCCAGGCCTCGAAATATATTTTTTAATACAGATGCACCTTGTGCATCTAAGTTTTTAAATTAAGTGCACAGGTTATATTTTAGGTGTCCCTTTAAAAAAAATCGGAATATAAGAGCATTAATGTAATATACTAGGGTTTTCCGCCCCCTGCTTGCTTACGCTCGCCAATCCCCTGTAGAAATTTCACTTTTTCAACTTTGACACTTATTAAACTTTAAACTAATAGCCGCATCGGAAACTATCTTAAAATTGTCCAGGGAGCACAATGAATAACAAACCATGTTAATTTCGTAATTTTCTGATCCGTACTTTCTCGGGAAGCTGTCTATGAATCGAGCTAAACAACACAGTTTTCAGTCCTTTAACGGCGGCGACAACTTTTTTTTTAATATAGAGAGAAACTACTTTATTACTACTTTATAGTATGTTTATATTGGTTAGTAGTAGATAGTAAATAAAAATATTTAAACATCTAAATTCTCCTTTCTCCGGCGCACGGCTGTTGCAACAGTCGCTTCAACAGAGCTAGTTGGAAAATGTTTCGATCATCGGAAAGTTCTGGTAGCAATGACACAAATAAACATTCCTCCTGTATAAACCAGTTACGACCCAGCGACTTTGTTTTCGCATAGTGTGTATTTAGGAATTTCAATTACTTTCCTTTAGAGCGAGAGGTAGATACTAATATTTTGTTCAAGGGAGTTTTCCGCAAGTTCAAGTTTTTTCCCGATAGGTGCACGCAGTGCACCTATCGTGAAAAAATTAGGTGCACAATTTTATTTTCATGTGCACAGTGCTCCTGTGCACCCGGGTATTTCGAGCCCTGTGTTATGCAAATATAGGATTATGACACTCTATTAATCTCATATTTATCACCAACCTTTGTCATCATGCTAAAAATACAATACCTTCCATGGATATACCGTATTCCGACATTTGAAAGTTTAGGACTGATCTTTTTCTGTCTAATGTAAATTTCGGTATTCGTTAAATCATTTATCATCATGTCACATCAAATTATCATGTCATGTCAAAGTTAAAATAACACCTATCACACAAATTAAATTTACAATAACCAGGTTTTCTGATTACAAAATAACACATTCTTAATGTTCTGTGTAACTCATTTGTTTTTGCTTTGATTTTTCGAATTTAATAGATTTAGACAGATATTGCGCGTCCTTTATGTACACACAGATACATACTGAAACTAAAAATACAATTATTCTTTTGGCTATTTTTTCAAATGGTTATTATTATTACGAGCCCTCAACAGTAGATTTTGTTTCTGTAGCTGTTTCATATTTTATTTTTTCCAACTATCATTGGCTTTAAAGGAAATCTATTATACAAAATATGAGGTTCCATTTGAGAAAATATATGGAGTAAAATTTTTATTTCCGTCAATATTAAGTACATTTACTAATATATAGAGAATATTTCAATTAGAGAAACAAGAAAATGAACCTTTATTTTGTAGTTGGATTTTCAAAAATCTAAGGTAAAATATATAACCTAATCTGCATTTAATTTTAAGAATATTGTTTCATCACGCATAACTCATTAAAGTATTTTAAATATAGAGACAGTTAAAAAACAAACTACTTGGAATAGGATATTTAAAATAAATATTTTAACGGAACGAACAGGACGTATCAATTACGGTGTACACATACGGTGTTCATATGATGGTGAAACATAAAATAAAAATATAATACGCTAACACATTAGAAGATGTTAATTCTAAAAAATTAAACATTTTATTGCATATTTAATTTATATACATTTGTATTTTTTACGTTTATGGTAGATCTGAGAAATTTTTTTAGTCAAAGTTTTTCGTATAGTTGGAATTGCCTTGAATTTGGGTGGAAGAAACTGCCAGGCTAAATTGACCGGATGATTCGTGTCTTAACGATGTATTCCATTCCACCATAGAGTTTATGTTCCGTATTACTTTTTCTAGTGGCCTGATTTGTTACGGATATGTATGTTGCCACTAGAGCTCGAAAGCCGTTAATGTGCACATTACGTAACTGATCTGTAGATTAATTGATTTGCTCTGTTAACTTGCGGAATCAAGAGATTTCCTCTTATAACGTAGGTAATGTGCATATTAACGGCTTCCGTATCGTTAAAGTTCAGAAGTTTGTTTCCCTCATTTCCTTTCCCTACACCTTCCCCCTCTCCCTCCACTTTTAGTTTTAGTTCGGTTTCGCCAGCGTCTTGTCCCCGATTGTTTTTATTTCTCATAATTTGCGTCGGCTGCCAGTGCGTAGCATAGCTAATTCTGTTTTCAAATTCGTTTCTGCCTGTTAGCGTATGAATTTGTGTCGTGATTTTTTTAAAGCAGATAACTTTAACTCCTAGTATGCAAGCAAGCACCGAATTGGTGAGTAAAATGAAGAAAAGATTCTTAGCAAACCTATTAAGCGATTATTTAAAATATAATAGTGTTTTACTGACAAAACGAAATTATGATTCCATAATTGAAGATGTAAAGCGAATACAAGTTTTCAAGAAAAAAAGAATCATCTCGAGATTATCGAATAATTCAAAGGTATGATGTGTTGACTGTACGTTCCTGTTGTTCCAGCAAATATCTTATTTTCTCTTTAACGAGTGCCTAGTAGGTAATGTGCAGATTATCTAGGTAATTTGCAGATTACCTAGGTAATTTGAGAAATGGAAACAATTTTCGGCACTTTAACGGATCACCCTAGTCAATCTGAACATTACCTAGATAATCTGTAGAATGACTGATTACTGCACTTTAGCGGTAACATGAACTCTTTATTTCTGTTCCTTTTCCAAAGTGTATAATTTGTTCAAAAATGGATGATGTATTTCATCACAAACTCTCTAAATATCCGATTATGTGAATTAAAAAATTTTATAATTTATTTTATATTCAATGTTGATTATACTCTCAATGTAAAATAGTTTTTTACTCAATATAAAATTTAATTTTATAATTTATTTTATACTCAATGTTGATTATACTCAATATAAAATATTTTTTTACTCAATATAAAATTATTTTAAAATTCTTTCTATACCACGGAAATCAACAATTTTCCAAATAAAATATCAAAAGAGCTTGTTTCGAATGTTTCCAAATATTTAAAAAGAAGCATCACATAAAGAATCAAGTTCATACATTAGTTAGATTTCATTATTCATAAATGGGTTTCAAAACTCAATGTTATTTTTATGTTCAGAAGACCTTAAAAAATTGCTATTTTACAGCATTTATGCTGAAATATTTAAAGAATATTTAGCATTTCAGCCTGAGATAAGTATTATGGAAACCTAATTCGGTTGTTATGGAAACATAGCTTGGTTGTTATGGAAACGAGGTCTAGATCTGACGCCATATTAGTGTCAAGTGACCCACACCGAGGGCGCCAGCGTCTATGCGATTTCCCATGTTACTTAAAAGTTTTAATTATTGTTAGAGATATAAAATTCGGTGACATTCTATAGTAAAGCTATTTGTATTTGTACAATTTTTTCAAGTCATTGTAGTTTTTCTCCAGCTATAGAATAATAGGACAATTTTTCTGGAATTGAACGTGAGTAGGTAATTGAGTTTACGCCACACTGGAAAACACAATGGGCCAATGGCGACGTTAGATAAGGGTGGAATTGGTATTTAAGATTTCATAAGTTGGGAGGCGTCTTCCGTCCCTGCAAAGTCTCTCACGTTGTTAAGGGTAGCACGCCGACCAACCGGTATAGTGGTTAAGGTGTTAGCCTCTAGATCGGAAGGTTCCTGGTTCGAATCCGGGTCCGGGCATGGATGTTTGTAAACGTATGGTGTAGAGGCGGCTGGTGCACCTTAAATCTGTCGTGGCCGAAAGTCCTCACGTTGGGTTGGCGTGGAAGTTTGGAGAGTGGGGTGCCAGCTCAGGTGTTGCTTCGTCATCTGACCGTGGTTCAAAATTACGAAGTGTTGTCCTCGGATCTTTCCCTTAAGGGACTGATCCCGGACCGTCGTCAATAGCCCGTTGTGTTGCTCTAGTACGACGTTAACTAAAAATTACCATTACCATTACCATTAACTAAAATTACCAAATTACTAAGGGTAGCACGGTAGGAAGAGCAACGAACTAGCAATCGGTGGGTTGCGAGTTCGAATACAACCAAAGACCGTCTTTTACAAAGTTGGCTGGTGTATGTAAAATCCGTCGTGCCTCAAATGTCAACACGGGTTGACATTTGGGTTGGTGTGGAAGTTTGGAGAGCGGGATGCCAGCTCAGGTGTTGCCTCGACATCTGACAGTGGTTCAAAATAACGCGTTAACCTCGACTCTTTCCCTTCGGGGACTGATCTTGAACAGTCACCAATAGCCCGTTGTGTTGCTTCAGTGAGACGTTAAAAAATACCAATACTGTCGCTATGGACTCAATTTCTCTTTTGATAGTAAGTTGTATAATTTTTAGGTAGTATTGTATTGTTTACTTTCATTTAGCATATCTGTCAGGTATAATTTCAGGTAGTAGTTGTATAATTTTTTTTGAATTGAGGGAGTTTCATGGGCACAAAGACCCTAATTGTCCCATACATATTACAGACATTGCCCAGTAATGTGCGCACACACAATGAAAGTTTTACTGACCCAGAAGAAAGAAATACTGCATGGGTGGAAGGCACCCGACAGGATTCGAACCGGACCCTCCTACAACTCGAACCTTCCCAACGGAGTGGGCCCACTGACGCACGATGGCCACTTGTAAAGGTAGGTATCGTAATTAACGTCGCATAGAAGGAACAGAACGGGCTATTGGTGACGGTCATGGGATCAATCTTCTTTAAGAGAAAGGACGACAATAACTCGTAATTTAGCACCACGCACAGATAAGGGCCCCTTGTTTAATTAGGGGATCTCGGAGAACGTTGCTAAAGTTTCCGATTTATATGCTTAATTTTGATCCTGATCTCGTCTGAGAAAAGGAATAGTTTTGAATTTTGGTTCGGAAGCAGCATCAAAAGCTTGCATAAGCGTATTTCCTAAGGGTTCAATGGATTTATCAATGTCATCATTAGTGTTTACACTGAGTGAGGGAAGGGTTGTGTAATCCAAACTGAAATCTCCCCAGTGAGTGGAGATTAAGTCTGAGGAATTAGAATTTATTGGAAATATTTATTATTAATTCCAAGCACACGATCAGAGCTAAGGTCATTAATAATTTTGACAGAAATTTCAACGGGAATGTACTTTAGGATGGTTAGATCAAGAAATGAAGGTCTTGCTAATTTATGTGTCATCATTCGGAAAAATAATCTTGTTTCCAAGGGCAAGTTATTTAGAGTTGTTTTGGAGGTTTTTATGGAACAAGGGCTATATTTGGCCATGCTGCGCCAGGCACGACATACAATTTCACGTAATAAACATACACGTAATGTAAGTTTTTGTGACACAGAAGAGAGAATTACACCCGACAGGAATCAAACCCACGCCACCTACTGTAATTTCGATGTAGGTATTTAAGTAACGTCGCACTGGAGCGACACAATGGGCTATTGACGACGGTCCGGTATCAAACCCCAAGGGAAAGAACCGAGGATACCACGTAATTTTGAACCACGTTCAGATGACGAGGTCAATACATGAGCTGGTACCCTTGTATCCAAACTACCACAGCACGCCAACGTGAATACATTTGTGGCCACGACCGATTTAACGTGTACCAACTCCTTCTGCACACGACGTTTGATTACATTAGTAGTTGCATCCCTTCTTTTGCAAATCCGTTACTCTTCCGTCCTCTTATGTTGCTCTAGTGCGACGTTAATTAAAATTACCATTACCAGTACCATGCAACCGGGATACCACGGCTCATTATACAATGTCCTAAAATTTCCCGTACTCCAACTTTAAAAAATTATTGCCTTGATTTTGTTTTTTTGGAATTAGAGAATTTCATAGTCTGGTTATAGTTTTATCGAGTCTTTAATATTCATCGTTTGATTTTCTTCTCGCTCAATTTGTGCGATAATAAAGTTACCCGTCCTTTTCTTCTTCACTAGGGGGCCTGCCCCCAGCTCGCTGACGCTCGCCAACCCCCGGAGGATTGCTTCGCAATCCTCATTGGTTCGCTGCGCGAACCTATACTCGCTTCGCTCGCCTCAATAAAGACATGTGTCCTAGAAGAAGGGATTGTTTACAAAATATGTTACCAAAAAAATGTTTTTCAAATCTAAATTTGCTGTATTACAGAAAAAATATATACAGTATCTCTAAAATCAGAATTCAAATGAAAACTTTGTGCAAATTTTGACTCTAAATGTGAGCGTTGCTTTGGAAATTGAATACCCAGCATGTTGTTTGTGTATACATTTTCCCAGCACTCAAACGACCCACACTTTTTCATTGAGTTTGTTGCCGAAAGTTGTAGTGCAAGCGTCTTGTTGAACTATAATTGTTGGCCCTGAAAAGATCCTCCGCTTTCTTTGATTTCTATTATAAACTAACTGCAACAGCTCCTTAAAATTTCCTTTTCTTTTTCCAATAAAATTTCATCCGATAACGCTATAAATTCAATCGATGCGCGAGACTTCGCGATAAACAAAGAATCGTACAGTGTTGCCAAAACACGATTACAAATAACGTCTTTTTTGCGTGCCACGTAAGAGAATTATATATATAGATTGCAAGATCAGTTTATCGCGCATTCAGAATTGTGCTGTTTGAGGCTTATTTTGAATGTAAATCATATGAAAGATGTAAAGAATTTTGGCGACATAAATATCCAAATGATGCAATACCGAGTAATGATACGCTATATCAACTCGTTGGGTGATTTCGTGACACAGGTTCGGTGGAACACAAAACGCGGGAGTAGATCGAAAATCGTTACACCAGATATTGTGGATTCTTCCATTTGTTGATAGCTCGGAATTACACTGTTGTGAGTGAAGGTTCTTTTTAGAAGAATAAAGGTATCTTAGTATATATAAAATAAAGTAATTTATTTACAAGATTCAAGGTTTTCAATAAAGCAAAATTGGTTTTACAAAATATGTGACAGCAGCTTCGTGCTTATTTCAATCGTTTGGAATAGTGTACATAGAGTTCTGTACTTCTGGTATTTATACTGATATGTTGCTGCCAAATCGCCAAGGAAACCGCCAGATCTCTCGGCAGTTCACTGCTCTTAAAGAATAAAAGGTTCGAATTATGCAAAACTCTTTAAATGGTTAAGCTAAACTGACTAACGTGGACTTCCGTTCTCTTCTGACGTTTTCTGGTTGGTAGGCCGCAACACCAGACTTTGTGCAAGAAATATCAATGGAGGATATTGCAATCCCCTCGTCAATCCGTTAGGCGTTTGTCGCAACAAATGGGCACATCACAAGAATCGATACATATAGCTTTAAAAACTTTGCATTTTCGTGCTTATCGAGTAAAAATGTTACATTAGCAAACCACCGGACAATGAGAAGCGGCTTTATTATTGCCAATGGTATTACGATCGACTCATCTCAAGAAACCTTTGGCCACCTCATTCTCTGATCTGAGCATCCCTGACTTTTTCTGTGTGGATATTCAACGAACAAAGTTAATGAAAATAATCGCCAAACAATAAGTGATCTGAAAATTGCCATTACTCTAAAGATACAAGTCACACAAAGGATACATTTCAACAAAGGATACATTTCACATACTTTTGAGAAATGCCTCCCGACATACAGTCTCTTCTGGAACCACCCAATTGCAATGCTTGAAGGGTTTTTACTCAAACGCAAACCAAAACGTATAGAAGAGCTATATTTTATACCCAAATTAAGAGTACTTACAAAATATTGCATGAGTATTAATCAAACTAATTTATAAAAATTTGAGGCGTATATGACAGTTTGAAATCAGTGAAATGTCAGTCTCACTCTGGTTTGGTTGGTTTTTATCTCACCAACCAAACCTTACAGATCTGGCCAAGATGCGCCGATTTGAAGAAAAAAATCCAGATATTTATCGATACGCTATTACTTGATTTAGCCAGTATGTTGTAATCCATGTATCTTCGTCAAAATTATCATAATTAGCAAAGCTATATGCAGCGTTTGTTATCAATTAATTTTTAAACTAAAAATAAAACATCGATTTTGTTGACACTGAAAGTTTTGTCATTTTCTTGGCCTTTATAAACAACACTAATATACAACCATGTCCAAAATTATCGATACATATCCAAAAATAATTATATTTCATGAAATACCCAATCGATGTAATCCATTTTTGCAGGAATGTGTGAAAGACAAGCCTAATTAGCATTATCCAATCAAAAGTGATATGCAAATCAAGACTTTACGTCATCCATCGGTGAATCAAACGCTTTGCGCAGTGAATATCTAAATAAATTTCTGAAATATAGCGTTTGATTAGTGTGTAAGGACTCGAAACGGTTTGTTATGGCTCCGAAGTATCATTTGGAATAATCTGTTAAGTGGTGCATTATCGGCCGTTTAGAAGAACGGCGGACAATCATGGAAGCAGCTAGATGTGTGCATAGCTCAAGTCAGACAGTCTCTGCGCTATAGAAACAATTTCGGAACTCTGCAAATGTCGTAAGGAGGCCTGGACAAGGTCGTAAACGTATAACAACTGCTTCTCAAGATCAATATATAACAATAACTGCCCGTCGTAACAGAAAGTCAACTGCTCGGCAATTAAGTTCAGAACTTGCAGCCGCCACGGGAACTGTTGCTTCACGGCAATCTGTATACATAAGGCTTAATGAAAAAGGCCTTTATGCCAGAAATTCAAGGGTATGTGCTTCACTGTCTTCACAACACAAGAAGGATCGTTTTAATTGGTGCAAAGAACATCAGAACTGGAGTCAACACCAATGGATCCATATTCTCGTTACTGATGAGTCGAGGTTTAGTTTAACATCTGATTAAACGATTTTACATCTGAAGGGTGTCAATAACGCGAAATCGTCCCTCGAACGTTATGGAATGTGACCGTTTTGGTAGTGCAGGTGTGATGGTGTTGGGAGGAATAATAAACGATTGACGTACGCCCCTACATGTTGTCAACAGAGGATTTGTGACCGGCCAGAGATATCGGGATGAGGTCTTAGATCGTTATGTAAGAATTTTCAGAGGTGCATATGGATCTGATTTTTTATTTATGGACGATAATACTCGTCCACATCGAGCAAACCTCGTTGGCTAATTCCTTGAAAATGAAGCCATTGAGCGAATACCGCGGCCAGCAAAATCTCCTGATTTGAACCCGATCGAGAACTTATGGGACTACCTTGGTAAAGCAGTTGCACGGAGATATCTTCCTTTTAGAGATATAAATGTTCTGGTTCGGGTTGTGTAGGGTGTTGATGTATGAAGACAAGAACAAGTCAGGTTCTAACAATAACTATATATTCTCAGGTTTAGCATACAACTTTAGGCTCTAAAGCCTAACTAAAAGACACATTAAAACGGAAACATCGATGAGAGCTTTGCTGTTGGCGACTTCGCTCTTCACTACTCTGCTCTCTTATGCACCTGCGCTCCGAGGCGCTGGCGTCGCTACGAGTGTCGCCACTGTGCAGGTGGTTTGGCGGATAGGGTTTTGAATATGCAACATAAATGCCCTGTAAACCACATTGCTGGAGGTGTGGAACTTAATTCTCCAAACTGGTGTTTAACAACATTATTGCTAGCATGAAATCACGTTGTCATAATTGTCATATCATCTGAGTTTTACTTATTATACTCTCCTTGTCATATATTATTGTCGTTTTTATTGTTTCATACCAGTTCTATATCATATGCAGTGTTCTTAAATATTTTCCTTCGTATTTGTGTTATAATGTTATGTCTCTTTCTACACAAATTCATTAAATTATAGTTCAATTTCTGAGAAATCCATGATTCTATGTATGTAAAGATAATTTTGGACACCAGTGCATAATATAGTTGAATCCATCTTAGGATCACTTAAGCCCCTTCTGGGTTTAACAATTTTTGGAAATAGAAAACTAATGCGAACGAAAACAAAAAAAACTCAAAAAATATCTCACCTCCCAAATCCTTTTAAAATTGCACTGCCAACTTCTTTCTTGATGTCTTCATTTCCAGACTTGGTGTTGAACCAGTATGTGCGTAAAGTAGTTAATTTCAACAAAATTCGATTCGACAGAAACAGATTGAGAAAAATTAGTCGAATATATAGATGTTGCGACAGACGTAAACACGAAACCAACGTAACAATTCCAGATATAATGTAACTAGAAAGCAACAATTGGTGATTGAAGTTAGTACATTGCAGTTAAATTTCAATAGTGTTGTTTTAAGACTTCCTAACCGACCAACCGGTCTGGTGGTTAAGGTGTTAGCCTCTACATCCGAAGGTTCCTGGTTCGAATCCGGGTCAGTGCATGAATGTTTGTAAGCGTTTGGTGTAGAGGCAGATGGTGCTCCTTAAATTTGTCGTGGCCGAATGTCCTCACGTTGGGTTGGTGTGGAAGTTTGGAGAGTGGGGTGCCAGCTCAGGTGTTGCTTCGTCATTTGACCGTGGTTCCAAATTACCATTTCCCGCATCGTCGTCAAGAACCCCTTGTGTTGCTGCAGTACGATGTTAATTAAAATTACCTTACCTTACGAAATTATTACCTCAAATATCTCTACGGCATACATATTTTAATAAAGGCCGTCTTTGAATCTAGTTTCGAACTCACTACCATCCGATCGCTAATCGACGGCTAATTTAAACAGCATGCCATGTGTTTTGATTGTGACGAATTTATCGCACGAAAGCCACTTTTCACCCCGACTTAACTTGTTTTTTGCGGTTTAATTATTTTATACTCCTCCAGCATGATGTTTAACAAAGGTTAAATGAACACTGCCATGCATCTGAAGATTAATTATGCAAATGTGGTGAGAAAAATGGGCGCGGGGTCTTGATTATAGCTCCTTAATTCTCGGAGAAAAAATTCCGCGGACATTGCGCTCAAATTAATGAAATTTTCTTGCGTCACATTCTAGGAGAGTTTTTTTCCCCTAAGTTGTACCGCATCCTTCAATGAAAAAATTAACCTGATGAAAGAATTTAGGGGATAAACAGGTGGTACTTAGCGTAAAACTTAAACTAACTACGAAGACACTAAAGAAAAAGCATTGTTTATTATGTATAGTAACAGTGAATTTTAGGACTTAATACTATTTAAGCTGTTGATAATAATAGTTCAAGCTAAAAGAAGTTTCCAATTATGAATAGAGAGAGGAAATGGCTTCTATATTTTCTTCAAACAACGAAAAACGTAATACATGGTTGTGTCGAGAAATAAACGGTACTATGTGTGTTTAAAGAATAGCAAAAAAAATTTCCATAGCTTGACTAAGTATAATTAAAAAGTGTGACAAAAACTTTCATTAATAAAGCGCAAATTGCACCCAAAAAAAATAAGACAACAGAACTCTTTTGGGTATAGAACTATTAAATGTCGACCAAACATTTATTTAATAAACTGATTATTTGTGATAAATGAAGAGTAATTTTTGATAAATATTCTGACCACACCCCTCCAGAGGTAGTCCGGTTGGAAGGGACCGGAGGGTTGCGAGTTCGAATCCAGCCAAAGAACGTCGTGTACAAAGGTGCACATTACATCTGTACTGGCCTTTAATGTCCTCACGTTGGAGTGGTGTGGATGTTTGAAGAGTGAAGTTCCAGCTCAGATATGACCTCGTCGTCGGACCGTGGTTCAAAATTATGTGGTGCTGTCCTCTGATCTTTCCCTTTGCGTTTGAACACAGACCGTCAACAATAAAATACTTACCTACCGACTACTCGCAGAGATGCTGTTGGAGACTGGACATGATTTCCCAGTCAAACACCTGTAGAGATTCGAAATTTTCAACAGTCGAATCCGGTGTAAGAGTAAGGACGAAATGGGATCCCTCCCCCCTTTTGGAGTATGCCCCAAATCTCCGGGAGGCATTTCTCAAAGGTATAGTAGAGCACGATATCTACTTGAAAGCCTACAAACTGATTAACTTCTGTTTATTCCTGTTTTTTTTTTACCACGTTTAGTCCTTTTATCCTTTGTCTCCATGTGTTTGTCCTCTGTGCTTATTCAAGTGAATGAGTGCTAACTCTAATTTTGTGGGAATTATTTCAATCTTAGATGGCTCTGGCATTGCTGACGTCATGCGCCTTCCCTCCTCCCACCTGTAAAAAGTGTAAAATAGTAATTAAACTTTAATTTAACTGAAGAATATCTCCAATCGTTATTTTTGTAAATTTCTAAAAATACCAGTAAAGCAATTAATCATTGATATCCGGCCAAATTATGCGTCAAATTTCAAGCACTACTGCTAAAAATGAAAATTCAAAAATTTTGATAAATATGTCTTGGGAGTCTCAAAATATTTTTAACTTTAACTTTTTAGCTTCGCCTTACTTCGATTATTATTTTGTGTAACAGATAGACTTGTATTTGCATTTTTATATACATACAAATCAAATGTTTTACCCTGGTTGAATATTGCACCCTGGCTGAAATATCACCATATGTAGAAAGGAACTTTGGTTGTATGAGTTGGACTAAATACATGCTTCTCTGCATGCTGAAAAACAACCACCACTTCCATCTACTGGAGAAAGACTGAATCTACAGCTTTGTAACATGCAGAAGCATGTTTTTTTTTTTTCTTAATATACATTAGACTAAAGAGCAGTGGTTTTAATTGGGATCGTATAGTAGCCAAGGTCTGGTATAGTCTTTTAAAACTACACTCTCAGACAAACAAAAGTTGCACATGGAAGGAGTAGACAGGTATAAATGAAATTTGGAGGAGTGGTACATCTGCGTTGGAGATGCAAATGATAAAATTTTTAGAATAGTTTTAGCATGTGCCACGTGCAGGGCAGCTCTCAAACACGCTGCATACCGGGACATAAAAGGACTTTCAGTAGTAAAGCAAATTCAACTCATACTGTTGTGTTGGTTACATCGTTTTTCATTGAGTTATGCCGCGGAAAAAGTTAGCAAGCAATTTAAGCAACTAAAAAAGTTTGAGAGGCCGAGTAATTGACTTTCGAGAAGGTGGATAGTCTAATCGACGGATTGCACACGATATTGGTTGTAGTGATGTTATTGTTGCACGCTGTTTGCAGCGATGGATACAACAAGGCACATGCTAGCCTCAATCACGCTCAAGAAGGTCTAGAGAAACCGGACCGAGAGGGGATTGACGTGTTAGAAGACATGCACGTACTGATCTAACAGTCACTGTTGCAGACTTCCAACCGGCAGTGAAAACCTCTCTCGATCATCCAATAACTGATCGCACCATTTATCGACGGCTTCACGGCATGGGACTAAACTCAAGTAGACCATTACGAGGACTGCCATTAACAGCATTGCATCACCGTCAAAGACTTTAACGGTGTCGTGCCAGATGGACATGGGACGTCGAATGGCATCGAGTAGTCTTCACTGACGAATCGAGCTTCTGTCTGGGTGGAAACGACAATCGAATTCGTGTGTGGATGCAAGGTGGTCAGTGCCAAGATTCACGGTTTGTTGTGCAGCGTCACATGTCCAGAATACATGGTGTCATGGTGTGGGGTGCAATTGCGTGTGAAGCCAAATCACCTTTGGTATTCGTTACGGGCTCTTTGACAGGTCAGCTTTTTACAGCCAGTTACACTCCCATTCCTGAACTCACAGGTTCACCCGTTTTTTCAACAAGACAATGCTTAACCCCATATGGCTGCCGTCTCTAGAGCTTGTCTACGACACAACGATATCTTACCATGCCCGGCATACTCGCCGGATCTGTTCCCGATCGAGAATGTATGGGATGCCATTAGAAGAGATGTCACCATTCCACCCGTACAGCGTAATCTGCTGGAAATACGTGACAGGGTTCAAGCAGCATGGGATGGACTGTCGCAGGACTTCATAAAGAGCCCGTATGACTCAATACCAAGGCGCTTGGCACGCTGCATTAGAAATATTGGTGGTCATACGCCATACTGAATGATACCACTTGTTTTAATTTTGCTCAATAAAATTTGCATATTTCAGTCTCAAACTTTAATCATTTACTCATTCATAAGCACTTTACCAACCTTATAAATTTCATTGCATTCTGATAATTCCTTCTATGTGCAACCTTTTTTTTTATCTTAGATTGTATTAGGTTTTTTAATGCTTTATTCTCAAAGCTAGTAAAATCTATATTTTCGATACATAAACATCCTACTTATTTTAATTGCTTAATTGGCTTGAATATTTTTCTATACTAATAACTTTTATACTTCCAAAACAGCTATAAATATCTTAAATACAATTCAATTAGCTTAATTAAGGGATTAATCTATGATAAACTTACAATACTTCTCCAGAATGACTCCAAGAAAGTCATATGACTTAAGATATGAAACTTTCATAATTTTTACAAATTGTTTTATATCTGTCGTTGCCTTTTTTTTTTTTAACTGATTCAAAGACGCATTTATATTATTACAATTTTCAAATTTGAATTTTTATTCTTCCATCACGTTATTAATAAATATTAATGCGATATAAAACAAATCATTTTGGTATTTACAAGATTTTGGTTACACATTTTAAAAAATTAAAATATTTATCGTGCAGTTGTATTTTTAATTGTGCATGGTATTGAAATATAAGTTTTAAGACACGAATTCGTAATGAATAAGAGATGGCACTTAACTGAGTAGTATACGTTTGGCAGGATTTGAATAATTAAACACACTATTTTTGTGATGTTTCAACGACTTTTCGCACTGTTGGAATGCTTTATTATAAGAATTTTATTTCCAAGGTCCCTGCAAAAAAAACCTCAAAATACCTTTATAAACATTAAATTATGTTACTTCCGCCGAATCACATTCCTGTCATGAAGCATATTTCTATCTATCTACCTTTCTATTGTATAAAAAATATCAATCTTTTTCAGGTTTATTCGCTTTATGATTGGTTGATAGCGAGTCTTGTGGTTCAACGGGCTAATAAATTTGGAGCACGCGCAGACGATAAACAGTTATATTTTTTGATTCATTCATTCATAAAATTTGAGAGTAAGCGCTAGAAAGTTGGAAAAGTTTACTAGGATCCTTTGTACCCAAAATACTATGTCTTATTATGTAATTTTTTTTCTTCAGTTTTCGCTGTAATCTAATTCAGAACAATAGAAGTAAACCCGTCTCCTTTGCTCTCTGCATCACAACTCCCTTTTGTAATAACAATAATTTACTTTTGAATCCCTTTTGCAAGAATACCGAATGGACCGTCCAGCGTTGTTACACCATGAAAAAATGAGAAAAATGTCTGAGCGAGAGTCCGACGTAATTGAAGCACGATTGAAAAGAAAAGCTGATGGTGAGGCTGTTGTGTTAACGGCAAAAATTAAACCAATACTTAGATATTGGAGAGATGAAGAAAGAATGTTCTCATTGTGGTGCATTGAGTTTAAAATCTGAAACAGGCCGACTGTTTAATGTATGTTGTCACATCATGGAAAGGTAAAGCTTCCACCGTTGAATGAATGGCCAGTGGAGTTTAAAAATCTGCTAACTGGAACTGGCGAAATAAATAATCATTTTCTTCAAAACATACGCATTTAAAATAATTTTTTGCTTTTGCCTCTTTTAAAGCTCTCTCAAGCTTTTAGCATTATTCAACCAATTCTCAATGAGTGTCCATTTGCCAAAAAATTTAAAAGTCTGCATGAAATACACCAAAATGATCGAAATGCAGAAGTACGCTTAGACTTTTATAAATTTGTTTAAAAAGGCAAACATCCACGTATTTACAATACTCTAACGTGAGAAAACAATTAGCTGCTATAGTAAATTCCAAGACAGGTGAAATGAATGAAAAAATTGACGTTCAAGTATATCCTAAAGACGAGAGTAACAGCAGCTATTTACCAATTCAATCAATCCTATGCTTTTTCCACACGGTGATCTAGGTTATTCCTATAATTATCAATAAAATACAATTCAAGGCAAAAGAGTATTCGCCAATGCATATTACGTCTATAGGCTTGCTATTACGTCTGGAGAATTAAGTTATATTTTGTCGTGTCAACGTTTGTTGCAGCATTACTTCGTAATGAAAGTCGAAGCAAACCGTTTATTGTGGATAGAATCTATTCAAAACAAGCTTAGAACAGAGCATATGCAAGGTTTGATAGAGCATGTACAAAATAGCACCCTCAACACCTCAGACATTCATAAAATTCGTAAAGCCATAATTTACCTCTCTTCTTATGGAGGTAGACAACGCGCTTTGCAGTAGATATATCATGATTAGGGCAACTTTTTTTTTGCAGTAAAAATAGGAAAAGTTGCATTCATCATTCCTTAAAGTTGCATTTATCATTCCTTAAAATTGCATTTATTTTTGATACACTAAAATCTAAAGTAAATTATTCGTAAAAAATGAAAAAATTTAATATATATTGACAATTTTAGTCGTGTACAACAGTATTATAATACATCATTAAATACAGAAGACCGTTTAATGGCCTATCCTTGGCCAGTAATATCTTTAACATTGAAAAACTGCGCCAGCCGCAGTCATATAATGTGCTGTATCGGATAGCAGAAGCGCAAAATCCTTTCGCTCAACATTCAGAGATTTTAAAACGTCATTTACAAGGCGAACAACGTATTGATGATCGACACTCACCTCACAAACTCCGCAGTCGATTACGCAAGTTTCCTCAGGATTATCAGCCAACCAATGTGTTAAGGCACGATTTATTTCACTTTCGCTGTTAGGACGAACACATTCTATCCATCAACTTCCTGTTTGATCTGCAATACTTCGGCGTTCGCAAGATCAAACACACGTGATCGAAGGGTTGAATGAGATGGTAAAAAATGAAATAGTAATTTCATATTAATTCATTTTAAGCTAAATTTTAAAAAGCTGCAGGTGGTTGCTTTTATGCAAAAAGTTGCATTTATGCAGAAAGTTGCATTTATGTTGCGGTTATAACTCACTTATAATACACCCCATGTAAGAGGAATTTTGGTTTTAGTACTTTACATGCAGCGTAGAACGTGTGAAAAAAAGTTGCATTTGTTGCAAAAAGTTGCCCTAATCATGATGCTATAGCAATATCTCTCGTTATTGGTCGTACAGAACTTTTTATTACATTGACATGCGATCCAAATTGGACTGAGATCCGAAGATTTTTGACAAAATGTCCACCGGGTATAACTGCCTCCGATATTCCTACTATTGTTTGCTAAAAGAGCTGGAGGTAATATTTGGAACGGTGCGACCATATGTCTACACAATATAATTTCAAAAACGTGGTTATCCCCATATGCACCTGTTGGTAACATTAAACGTCAAGCTATTAACTCCAGAACAAATTAATATGTATGTCTCGGGAGAAATACCCCAAAAAGACAACGATCCAGAGTTATGGTACAAAGGCATCAAGCATATGGCGCATGGTCCACATTCAGACAAATGCCCATGCTGGAACACTGAAACACAAATTTGCTCTAAAAAATTTCTAAAACCTTCTGCAGATCAGACTGATATGACTGGATCCGGCTTCCCACTTTATCGCAGACGCGATAATCGGGCAGAGTGTCGTACATATCACGGCAAAAAAGACGGCAAAATAATTAACATCTACAATTCAATGACTGTTCCATACAACGCTCATTTGCTTAAACGATTTGACTTTCATATAAACGTATAATACTGCGCCTCGGTAATGAGCATTAAATATATCTACAAATACATTCACAAAGGCCACGATATAGCAAAAATTGTTGTGAGCAGTTCAAACACTGGCCAGCAGTCGCAAGTAATCGTAGATGAGATTCAAGATTACATCGACTGCATATATTTGAGCGCGATGGAAAATGCTTGGTTTTTGATGGAGCTGTCTCTGCATGCTCGAAGCAACAGCGTCCAATCTGTGCCTATCCATCTACTGGGGAAACAAATGGTCACTTTCCAGGATGGCCAAGAGAAAGAGGCTGTTAATAAAAATAAAAAAACAAAATTGATAGCATATTTTGAGCTGTGCAAACACGATCAAGAAGCTAGAAATCTAGAATAGGTTCAAGTACCAACGCATTACAAGTGGCAGCAAAAATCTAATATTTCGCAGAAACGTAAAAATAACTGTAAAGTCGTAGCTAGATTAAACACTGTGTCTGCCCGAGACCGTGAAATATTTCATTTGAAGCTGCTGCTGCTGAGACATGTTAAAGGCCCTACATCTTTTTCTAGCTTGAAGCGTGTAAATAATATTGATTATGCTACACTTCAAGAAGCAGCACAAGCTTTAGGAATTTGCAAATCAGACGATTACATGCGTGAAATTTGGAGCGATGCTGCTTCTACCATGATACCAGAATATTTTAGAAATTTTTTTACGTATTTAACTAATGATGGCGATATTGACGCAGGCCTCATGGGGTTTGCTTTTAAAACAGAATTATGTGTCAAGTCGAATGAGGCATAAACACTCTCGATGTTTAAGCATTATTTGGAAAATGAAAATTTATCGTTGGAGCAGATTGGATTGCCAAAGTTAGAAGATGCATCGTATGTTAAAGATCAAATGGAAATAGATACCTTTATTGACAATCAATGAAGAAATTTACAAATCGATGTATGCCCAAATGAACCAAGATCAAAAACGGGCATTTGACAATATTGTGAGTGGAATTCAGTCTGGAAGTCAAAAGTTGTATCTCATTGATAAACCAGGTGTCACCGGTAAGACTTTTGTTTATACGTACCTTGACCATTATTTCAGACTCGTACAAACTAAGACTGCAATGGTTTTGCCTGGACTGGAACTGCTGTTATCCTTTTGCCGTACGGTCAAACTGCTCACAAAACCTTTAATTTGCAGCTTACGTATGGCGATGATAATATAATGTTGAATTGGAACAAAAGAAGTAAGGAAGAATTAAGTCAAATAGAAGTATTTATCTGGGACGAAGCTTCAATGATACCTCAAACTATAATCACCATGTTAGACAACACTTTTTGCGATATATCTCTACATTTTCAAGTTGAGGTGCTACATTTTGCATGTTGAGGTGTTTACGGGTGTCAACAAAGGCACAATCGTTCATATACCACGCATAACTACAGATTCACAAAATTATGCAGATATGCCATTTGTATTGAAAAGATTGCAATTTCCAATAATATTAGCTTTTGCCGTGACCATCAATAAGACGCAAGGTCATAGTTTCGACAAAGTCGGTCTCATTATTAATGATTAAAGCGCAATTTTTTCGCATGGTCAATTGTATGTAGCATTGTCTAGAGCAAAATCTAGAGCTGGCATAAGAATCCAGAGTAAAGTACGTAGCATTAAAAACATTCTTTTCAAAGATGCTCTAAAGTACAATTTAAACAACATTAAATATTTTATTGGTGTAATTTGTTTTAACTGTTTTAAGAATATTTTCATTTGAACCAAATTTTTACTCATCAAAAAGATAAATATTTTCATTCCTGGTGATAAAGTTAAAATTATGATGAGATTTTCTCTGAATTTTAACAATATGTTATGCTAAAAAAAAATAAATAAATTCTGTGGAAATGAGCTGTTTTGTTTTTGATATTTTTTAAAAACATTTTGTTTTTATTTACCGTGTATTTTCCGTGTATAAGCCGATAATTTTTGGAACGTTTTCTAAAGCTAAAGTACGGGGGTTGGCTTATATTCGGATCCGCTAATCTCGTAAACAATCCCGGGGAACTGCGTCCAAATTGCACGCAAGTTGGACGTCCGTCGCCGCAGCGGCTCTGGAGGCAAGTTTGCACTACTCCATTGGATGTAATGTATCTCAGACCGCACTTGCGTTGTGGCAGCGGCGCCGCACGTTGAAAAACCGTATGTGTGCACAGGGCCTAAAGGTGTCAGAGTGACCGAGGGATGTCTTAATTTGATAGACAATGTGTGTAGTAGTGGTCAAGAACAGAGGGACACTGTATACCTAAATTGGGCACGCACATTTATTTACAAGATAATACATAAAGTTTCAGATATACACGCCGCACCGTCCAGTGCAAAGACTCAGGTCTACAACGAATCTGTCCTTCTTTTTGTGTTCTTAAACATAACACTACCAAGATTACATGTTCTTTATCGTATCAGAACACAGGCACTGTCATACACCAATGTTCGTCTACTAAAACAGTAGCAACAAGAACACAAGAACAACTGTTCTTAAAACTTATCTGTGTTCGTAATTACCTGTCGTGTAATTGGTAATTAATAATTAACGTCGTACTAGATCAACACAACGGGCTATTGATGACGGTCCGGGATCAATCCTTTAAGGCTAAGATCCGAGGACACCTCGTACTTTTGAACCACGGTCAGGTGACGAAGCAACACCTCAGCTGGTATCCCACTCTCCAAACTTACACACCAACCCAACGTGAGGACTTTCGGCCACGACAGATGTAAGGTACACCAGCTGCCTCTACACCATACGCTTGCAAACATCCATACCCGGACCCGGATTTGAACTAGGAACCTTCCAATGTCGAGGCTAACACCTTAACCACTATACCAGTTGGTCGGCATCCCCTGTCGGGAGATCGTTGCAAACAGATTCACAAAAGGAGGGCTGCGAGTTAGAATCCAACTACAAAACGTCGTGTTCAAAAGCTATTTTGGTATTAGCTTAATTAACGTCGTTCTGGAGCAACACAACGGGCTCGTGTACAAAAGGAGCTGGCGCAGGTTAACTGCACTGGTACCTTAATTACCTAGCTTCTTCAATTTGTAAGCTATTGGGATCACACACTAAAAGAACAGAGGTTATGCAAATATATAGTTAAAGATATTTCAAAATGAGTTGATAACTTAAAAAAAGAATTCATAACACGTTTTTTTCCTGATAATATATGTTACAGTGATGATCAGGACCGCAGTTCCCCGCGGCGCCACAGCTCGCCACACACGCTTCGGTGTCAAGTACCTTGTTTTCATAAATAAATGGAATATAAATAATAATTAATAAACTAGGGGGCCCGCCCCCTGCTCGCTAACGCTCGCCAACCCCCAGAGGATTCCTTCGCAATCCTCATTGGTTCGCTGCGCGAACCTATGCTAGCTTCGCTCGCATCAATGAAGACATGTGTCCTAGCAGAAGGAATTGTTAACAAAATATGATATTCCAAAAAAATATTTTTCAAATCTAAATTTTATGCTGTTTATCAGAAAAGATATTTACAGTACCTCTGGAATCAGAATTCAAATGGAAACGTTGAGCAAATTTTGACTCGAAATGTGAGCGTTGATATGGAAATTGAAAACCCAGCATGTTGGTTGTGTGTACATTTACCCAGTACTCGAGCCACCCACGCTTTTTCATTGAGTTTGTTGTCGAAAGTTGTAATGCAAGCGTCTTCTTGAACTATAATAGTTTGCCCCGAAACGGACTTTTTTTTTAAATGACCCTGAAAAGATCCTCCGTTTTCTTTGATTTCTATTATTTACTGCAACAGCTCGACTAAAATTCTTTTTTTTTTCAATAAAATTTCATCCGATAACGCTATAAATTCAATTGAAGCGCGGGGCTTTGGGATAAACAAACAGTGGTACAATGTTGCCAAAACGCGATAACAAATAACGTCTTTTTTGCGTGCCACGTAAGAGAATTATATATATATAGATGGTTGTATTCAGTAACGTCTATTTTGTTTCAAAATATACTTTTTTTACACCAAGTAAGCGAAATAAACACGTTTCCTTCAATATAATATCTATGGTGAATGGCGCGAAATGAGTACTTGCGTCATTTCACGGTTATATGTGCATAGGTGGACTTCGGTGCCGAAGCGGCGCAGCACGTTGAAAAATCGAATGTGTGCACCGGACGTTACTCTTCCAACTGGGCTACCACCGTCCACTATAGTAATTTAAGGAAATCAGCATATTAGCTAAAGCAGGCCTCGAAATAGATTTTTTAATACAGGTGCACAAGGTGCACCTAAGTTTTTAAGTTAGGTGCACAGATTATATTTTAGGTGCACATTTAAAAAAACGTAATATAAGAGCATTAATGTAATGTAAACTACTTTATTAGTTCGGTATGTTACTAGTAGATAGTAAAAAAAATATTAAAATTTTTTTTTTTTCTGCGAAATTATTACTTGCAAATATTTAGTCATCATCAGACATGATGGGCAATCAGAAACGGCTACGTTTTTGGCAGATCTTTACACGTAAGGTTTAGTGTCCATCCTTCTTTTTGTATTTTTAATCCATTGCAACACATCATTTTCTGGATTAAAGTTTTCATATAGTGGGTATTTCGAAATTTTAACTACGTTACTTTAGAGCGAGAGAGGTCGATACTAATATTTTGTTCAGAAATCAAAATAATATAAAATACGCTTCCCCCGGTCTTTTTTAACGATAGGTGCAAGCAATAGCCCATCTTGTTTTACCAGGGCTACGTTAATTAACTACCTACGTTGTGCACATACCTATCGTTATTATACGCAGTGCACCTAGAGGGAAAAAATTAGGTGCACAGTTTTATTTTCATGTGCACAGTGCACCTGTGCACCCGGGTATTTCGAGCCCTGAGCTAAAGCGATATTAACCTAACTTGGAATGCATATGCAGCTTAACAACAAGTGCTTTTCTTCTAATGTAAGTTTACTTTACTGCTTCAACAATACTCATGATTCTGCGTGCACCCAGCCCCCCGTGTACCCTACGGTCTTTGGCTGAACTGAGTTCCAAACTCGCAACCCTAATTGTTAATCCGTTACCCATCCAACCGGGCTACCGCGGCCATATTACAACTCAAATCGGCAGATAAATATGTACGTGTACAAACATTTTTTAAACTGTTCGTCTTCCCCTTCATCTCTTCACCTTAATTCCATTCAACAGTGTTTTAAGTCGTCGCTTACTTCCTCAGACATTGAAGCAAAGCTCAAGCATTGAGTCGGACAGATCGAAGCAATTTATTGTGGAGTTCATTGAAAATCTCATTACTCGTTCTGCTGGTACCGACATCCGCCTTCGAGAGGCGATGATTCAATTACCTCAGTTCGCCCCTATGACCCATTTCTCTGCAGTACGGAAAGAAATTCTGAGGAAATTTACATCGAGAATGAAAAACTCGTTTCCTCGAGGCAGCTTCTTTGGAAATCAAGTGTGTCTTTTTGTTAAACAATGCAGTGCGTGTGTTTATCATCAATAACACTTAATCCTCTAATGCAGCGATTTTCAACCGGTGTACCAAGCGCACCGAATGGTTAAATGCATTGTTTGTGTAAGATAAATTTCATTTCTACGATTCTGATTTGGCAAGTTTGTTCACTAATAATTTCAAGATATACACATAAAATATTTTTGAGTGTAACTTTCTTGTTTAAAAGTATTCATAAATAAATTGTTTTTTAAATGTGTTTTAAGAAAATAACTTATTAGCAAACAGGGTAGATAAATACTACTATTTTTACAGAATTCTATCAAACGTTCCTTTTTCCATCAGATCGGCAATAAATATTTTTTTGGTGTGCCACAGAATTTTGGTGAGTTTAGGTGTGTTGTGATACTGGAAAGGGTTAAAATCAATTCACCGTAACACATTTTAAAAATAAATACCTAGTTTATGCTTCCGCAAGATACCAGTATTACACAATACAAAACTAGAAGTACGGTTACCTCCTATTTATAGAATACATTGAAAAGAACTTTCGCTGGTACAGGAGATAGACTATTACGGCATCATGTCAGTGGTTCATGTCTTCAAAAGTTTTAATCGAGTCAAAAAATACTACAGTCAATGTTTCCAAACAAATTTATTTGCCTTTCACAAGAACTTTCAAAGTATTAGTTATAGCGGCAACATAAAAACATTAGAATGACAACCAGAACTCTACGTGTTAAATTCCAAAAATAAGTTGTAATTAAAAGTGCGTACGATCAGAAACAAAAAAACTAGAAAAATGTAAACTGCAAAAAACTACGAATATAAAGGCATAGCAAGTTCTGAAAGGAACATCCAAGCCGGTATTGCAAAAAATTCCAAAGATAAATTATACAGCTTTGCAGCCGATAAAAAAAATCTAAAAAAAAATTTTTTAATTGTGTTTTGGCATTGGGAAATATTTTTTTACCTCACAGGTACTCTTAATAAACATTGGACGAGGTATTAAGTCTTTGGGTTCGAGGTAACGTAAATCATATAGTCATGGACTTGACGTGGGTGTCTTGCATTAAATTACAAAATTAATGTTCAATGTTCAAAAAGTTTAATTAAATGTTCCAAAGTTTATTTTTGCATGCTTTTAATGTGTTTTAAACAGTATCGTTATTTCTATAATGCCTGTTTGAAAAAACAAATATTTATTTATTACTTCTCTATTACACACGTTGCCCGTCCCCGTGGTGTTGGTTTGAGGAGCAAACCAACACCACTGGCAACGCCGTGATGTAAGGTATTAAGCTTGTGTAAAATTTTCCGCAGATTTCATATCCGTTGAAGATATATTCAATTAAAAAATTATTTATTTAAAGAAAATCATATTTTTAGGAAACAATCTAAACTGAAATTTTCCGCAGATTTCAAAATCCGTTGAAATTTTTACTCTATCTTTAACGGTCTAGGACAGTGTTTCCCAAACTTTTGACATATGTGTACCCCTTCTATAATTTTCGTAACGCTGAGTACCCCTCATCAAAAAAATGGGTGTGTTTTAATAACAATCAAAATCTATTGTTTTTTCTTTTTTTGTGACATGCACAAAATAATAAGAAAAGAGAAATAAAATTATTCACAATAAAATATAAATAAAAATTATATTACAAATAACGTTTATTTGGATCAATGAGAAGGATGAAATTGTTTGTGCTGAGATAACAGGTAGTCATAATTTGGTTCCCTGGTTGTTAATTTTAATCTGAGATGTGGTTCCACGCCCAATAGTCTGTTCCTTTTTTTCGACTTAATGTCTACAAATGCTGAAAAAGCAACTTCACATAAATATGAAGTTGGAAAAGGCAAGATGTATTTTAGAACTTCTGTTAAAACCGGATACACAAGTTGCATTTGTAACCAGAATGATGTTGAAGTTCTCTCATGTTTATTTTTCAAGAATCCGTCTGAAGCCAATTCCAACAATTGCTCTCCTTCCGCATGCGACAAATCTTCTGGCATGGATGTTGTGTTAATGTTAAACGGATATCTTATCCATTCAATATTTTTGGTTAAATCAAGGGGAATAGTTTTTCAAGCCCACTTACAAACTCTCCATATGCTGCATTATGCATTTCAGAGTATCAGCATCAATTTTAGTAGTCGAACTTGTTTTAAACTCATGAAGAGAGGGAAACGAGTCTACTTCTCCATTACCAAATCTCTTTTGCCATAACTTTAGTTTTGCGATGGCAGCGTTCACTTTATCTTGAACGTGAAGCAATGAAATTTCTTTGCCTTGTAACGTAACTTTATATGTGTAACGCATTCGGGCGCAATGTGCCTGAGAGATCAGAATGACGCTAACAGCTCCGGTGCTACGCGTACCATCACCGAACTCATTCTGTACCCCTGGGGGTACGCGTACCACACTTTGGGAAACACTGGTCTAGGAGATAGAAAAAAATAACTTTGACTACAGTTTAAAGATTTATCGTCTGGCTGGGAAATCAATCGCGCAAAATCAAAGCGGAAACGTAAAAAATAATTTATCCGCGTTCTGCGGATGAAGAAAACGTGGCATGGTTCCAAACCCTGACTGCAAGGTCGCATGAGTAGAAAAATTTCTCCTCGTTTGAAGAAACCGATGGGGAATAAAACTATTAAATTCATTTAAAAATCTTCTAGATTGAATTTTAAAATTCCCCACGACCCAAAAATTTGGCATAGTTCCAAACCCTGACTGCAAGGTCGCATGAGTAGAAAAATTTCTCCTCGTTTGAAGAAACCGATGGGGAATAAAACTATTAAATTCATTTAAAAATCTTCTAGATTGAATTTTAAAATTCCCCACGACCCAAAAATTGCAAATAATTCGGACTACCTGTGTGCCAAATCTCAGTGCTGTAAGTGCCATAGAATCGTCAGTATTTTGCGGCCCCAAACAGACAAACAAACACTTCCTTTTATAAGATTAGAGATACAGTGGCTCCCAAAAGTGTTAGTGCACTTTAAAAATTTGAAGAAAAAGCGCTGTTTTCTGGAATAGAATTTGAATATAAAGTTCAATATTTTTTTATATCATCTCTGAGCAATTCTAACTAAAACATAAATTTTTTTTTTAATATTGACTCATTTTCTTTTTATAAAAATGAAAATACAAGGAGGTAGAGAAAGAACACGTCATACAGGTGATCGTACACCGAAACAATTTCAGATATATTCTTGCATAAAATTATTGTCTACTAGCAAAATACCCGACCTTACGCGGTTTGAATTGGTTTACTCTAAATTGAAGAGATAATCAAATTATTTAATGACTTAACTTTTTTGTAGAATAAAAATTTATTTCAATACCTTTCGTCATCTTTATAATTTCTACAACTTAGCTACAAAAGGACGAAAGGTGACACTAAGGTTATTATTACAAAAGATGATTTTGAAGGAGATTTTGAATTCTCATTCTTAAGTTCTTTTCATGTTCAACTCAATTAATAAAAATTACAATTTACGGCGAGTGCTCTCGCACTCATAGTCAACAAAACAATATTTTTTTACTTGTAGCACTCTTGCATCCGATATGCGACATAGTGAAATTTTGCAATCTTCTCCTGTCATTATGACAACGAATTTTTTAATGTTTGAAAAGTTCAAGTTCAGATTTTTGAAACATTACTATTCTTCCAATAACGGCATTATTCTTTCAATAATGGCATAACAACACTTAAAATTTACTGAAAATTTATTCTGACTTACCTGCCATTTTAAAGTCGAATACTTTGTGGTGGTGTTGCGTGTGATGAGAAGGAAAACACATTTATTAAAGTAATAAATATTTAAAACAGAAAACAGCTAAATAAAACAAAATAAAAAGATGATGGAAAAAATTGTTCCAAAGATATTAATTTGTGATTCATTTTTATCTCTTGATCTCGCATAGTTGAACAAATATTGAACAAACTTACAACTAAAAGTGCACAAAATTTAGAAATGTGAAATTAATTCAGAGCGAAAGAAACAGAAAATATCACTGCTCGCGCGATCTTGTTCATTCCCGTTCATTGAAAAATATCGTCTGTCCCAAATATTCGGAAATCGTTTTCATTGCGCAAAGAACAAAAATAAGACTAGAAATAAATGAAATATCATAGCTGAAATTCCATTAAAAAAATTTTAAAAAATTAAAGAATAATTACTCTTTTAGCAGTACTGGTAAAGCAATCGAAGTAATCGTAATATTCAACATATATTCCAATTTTTCCAAAACTACCAAATTATGGTTTATTTAAGTATACTTACTCAGGTGTTTTTACATGAAACTCAACTAAATGTAACAATAAAGAAATGTATAATATTGAGTTCACTTAACTAATAGATAATGTATAAAATAAAACACATTACAATCAAATATCTGGAAGAAAATTTATGTGATGCCTACACAAACACACAAACATAAAATCGAAGATAGAACAGAAAGACGGACAGACAGACTTTCGGAACCAATTTCACTCACTAAATGAAGATAAGTACTCACTGTATGCAAATTTCAATCAATGCAAATTTCCATGAAAATATATTAAACCGTGTGGACGTGTATAGGGCACATACAGACAGGCAGACAGACAGACACCAAACGCAAAAAAGGCCGATTTGGCATCAGAAGGGTCCAAAACGGATAGAAAACTTGAAATGGGTCGAAAATATTGAATGTACAAAAACACTCCTTTCTTATTTATATAGATAGCTTTTTTTTTGCATTGTGATGACATTTAAAAAATTGTTTGGCTTTGTTCTTTGCCTTGCTTATTAATTCGTAATATTATATTTATTATTTAAAAATGGCTCGTAGTTGTAAGGAAACAACAAACAGTATTCGAAAATTGGTTATTTTCCATCATAGTAGTGGTAAATCAGTTAGGAATATATCTAAACTAGTAAATTCATCCCATTCTACGATGCAGTAAGAAATGCTTTAAAGAATAAAATCGAATCGAAAAAGTCATAACGCAAAGTTAACTCAACTTAATCAGATTTATAATTATAAATTTTGTGAAAAATCCACGTTTGAGTGCTGTAAAAATTTCTACAGAGTTTACTGAAAAATTTTCTACTTCCATTTTATCTGAAACTGTTTGCCGAGTGCTCAGATCAGCTGGATTAAATAGGCGTTCTGCCCGAAGAAAATTTTTTGTAAGAGTGAAACATTGAAAGCTTAGCGGGAAATCAATAATAAATAAGCCCCAAAAGTATTGGAATCATGTCTTATTTGCAGATGAAAGCACATTTAACATTTTTCGTTCCGATGGGCATATAATTGTAAGGAGAAGATAAATGAGAAACTTAATCCCAAGAACTTAGAACAGTAAAGCACAGCGATGGAGGTGTCCTTGTGTGTGAGTGTATGTCATCATCAGGACTGGTAATTTGGTATTCATTGATGTCATTATGAATCATGCTCTATATTTAAATATTATAAAAGCCAGGTTAAAGTTATTAGCCCAAAATTGGGGTATTGGAAACAACTTTGTTTTTTATCAAGATAACAATCCTTAGCACACGGCTCTCAATGTTCGCCTCTTGTGTCTATAATTATCCACAAGTTCTGAAAACACCACCTCTGTCACCAGATTTAAAACCAATAGAACACATTTAGAGAGAACTGGAGGTTACAATACGATGTCACTGTGTTAAAAGGTTGTTTGGTTGATTTTTTATTGCACAAGGGCCAGATTTGGCCATCCTGCGCCAAATAATAACTAATTCGTAATTAGTTTTTAGTCAGAATGAGTTTAAAAACACTGGTATAAAATTCAGTACAATTGAGTGTGAGTTATAGTCGATTATGAAATCTAAATATAGTTTACGAAACCAATGTCTGTAAGAAATAAAAATATGTTCTTGTGATAGGGGTCCATCAAAAAGTCTGTTACCGTAATAAGGGAAAATCTGTTACGGTACTAAGGGCGTTAAAAAGAAAAGCAAACTAAAAACTGTAACAATTGAAGAAGGGAGGAACATTGATTCAGAAATTACAAAAAAAACCTAGTGAACTCTATTCCTGGACGTTTAAAAGCTTTTATGGATGCTATAGGACATCCTACTAAGTACTAATTTACCAAAATATTGCAATATTTAATAATATGTACATATTTTCTTACTGTACGAAGACTTTTGTGAGGTAACTTTTTGGTGTCTGTATGTATGTATGTGCCCGAAACACGTCCACTAGGTTTAATATATTTTCATGGAAATTTACATACATTGAGTACTGTAACGTTATGCCTAGCCAAACATAGAATATTTTTAGAAGAAAAATATATTTATTATATCTTGGATAGATGAAAGATTATTATACACTTTGTACATGAAGGAATGCATTTTCAAAACTGTAGAGAGTGAAAATCATCACTCGTTTAGATGCACAGAGAAGATCTATCAAAGATCATACGAAAGAGGCACACCGTACGCTCTCTCCAGAAGTCCGACTAAGAAGTCCAGAAAGTCTCTTGCAGTCCCCTTCTTATAGCCGACCTCACAGCTGGGGATAAATTCCTTCTCGTTAGGGTAAGGATCAAAAGGAACCGACTGGCTCGTTTGTCGGTCAGTCCAAAAATGTCTTGACTCGCCGACACATTCCGTTCCCACGAGAAACTCCCTACGGGGGTGAATAGCGTGGAAACCCAGAGATAGTCCACAAAGAAGCGGCCTGCTTCAATAGAATCCTTTCACACGGGTTTCCCTCGACAATAACCCTTAAAGGGTGTGGATCTCACCACAGTACTTATCTTTATTTAGTGAGTGGAATTGGTTGCGAAAGTCTGTCTGTCCGCCTTTCTGTTCTGTGTTCGATTTTGGGTTTGTGTGTTGGTGTAGCCATCGCATGAATTTTATTCCAGATATTTGATTGCAATGTATTTTATTTTATACATTAGCTATTAGTTTAGTGAATACAATATAAAACATTTCTTTATTGTTATATTTAGATGGGTTTCATGCTCAAACACCTGAGTACGTGTACTTAAATCAACCATAATTTGCTAGTTTTGGAAAAATTGGAATGTATATTCAGTATTACGACTACTTGGATTGCTTACCGGTACTGCTGGAAAAAGTCCATTTTATTAAAATCATTACAATATTAACTCCGAACTTTTGAAATGAGTGAAATCTGAATTCTGTTAAGTTTCAAACACCTCGTGATGTAATCCAATATATAAACATGTATTAATAAGTCTTTAAATAATTAAATTGACACTGGAAGATAGGTAGGTAGTTAGTTAAACGTCGCACTGGAGCAACATAACGGGCATTGAAGACTGTCCGGGATTCATACCGATCATACGAAAGATCCAAGGACAACGCCTTGTAATTTTTACACACTATCAGATGACGAAAAAAACACCTGAGCTGGGCACCCCTTTCTCCAAAATTTGGCCCTAGTAAATTAATTGTTCTATATTTTAAAAAAGTGTACTTGAAAAAAAGGAAACAAAATCCAAACTCATTTTTCGTATTTGTTAAAGTAAATTTAGCTATTCACAATCATTTTAAATTAATTCACTTACTTTTAGAACTAATTTTTCGAATGGAAGTTTCACAATTACATTTATCAGGAAAGACAGTCTGTTCAGAAGGAATAGTTCTCCAGAAAAGTCAAATTCCTTTAATTATTTCATTTTTTTATGCTACAAGAATTGACTTTTCCCAAAGGTTAAATTCGATTTCTTTAACTTCCTCACATTTTACAACGTCCCTTATTATTTTTATGCTCGATAAAACGAATTCATAAAAAGTTTTCAGAAATTTAATTTGAATTCACAATGCTTTGAAAAAAAGGAGGCTTTTAAGACGTCCAAGATGTACTTGCTGCATACGTCTGAGCCTGTCGAAAAAAGTTTCCTAAAAAAGTAATAAAATAGAAAAAAATATTCTCTGTAATAAAGTTAGAATATCGTTTCCAAGGCAATTTTTTATGATACTTCACGTCTGATTAAGTTATTAAAAGAATTATATAAACAGTTTATGCCAGGTAGGAAAAACAGTACCAATATTAATTTCGGTTTTGCTTTACTTTTATTTCATATATTTAAGTTTATAGTACATTTTCTAATTGCTGTAAAGAATATCATTATTTTTAATAAATAAGGGTACATCTAGAATTGCAAGTTTTTATGAATTTCAATCGTTTTTCAGTTTCTTTTTTTGACTGTAAGAAAATGAAGTTCATAAGACTAAACGAAATCTTCTAGTATTATTTTTAAATTTAATTTTAATTTCTGCAGTCAGACTAAAGAACTAAACATTTTCAGCGAAAATGGTTGGTATATTTATTTTGAACTCAATTTTTTTTATAAAAGCTCAAAGAATTAGCTAAAAAACTTTCGAAGACCTTTATTTAAAAAGCTTTACGTAGGGTAACTATTGTATAACATATTACTTGGAACAAAAGCTTATATTTCAGGAAAATATTAAATGGCTTCTATGCTCATTTGTATGAAAGTTTTGTAAATTTTCATGCATATGGGTACGTATGCCACTGCATTTATTTTATCACGTGCAGTGTGTACTTGTTTTGTTCATGAAATAATATATGCAGTATTAGTATTTTCAATGCTTGGAAACTTTAAAAATTATTATCATCAGGATAAACGTGAACTATCGTTTCCATCTTTTATTCATCTTTGTAGCAGAACACCAGTGTTTCTCGTCTCTCCTCTTCGAGCGGAACTAGGAACTGTTTACAACTGTTTCCAAGAACTCATGGTCGTGCTCTCTTCAGAACATGAAAGTGCTATCGTCTAGTTCTGTTACGAAAAGAGAGGCAGTCATTCAGTTGTCCGCTTGTAAATGAATGTTGTGTCTCTTCCTGAGATTTGATTTGATTTTTATATACATAGATGAACTGATAAATTGCTATATCTTTTTAAATACATCTCCCGCAGGATATCAATCTGGTGGGAACAACATTTACCTCAAACTTTTTATTTAGTGGTAATTTCGAAGTTCAAAAAATTATTTGAAACATTGATTAGTTTTGGAATGTGTTATCAGACTCGTTTTAGAGTCCAAAGGCTAGTTTGGAGTGTGTTCCAAGGGATTAGATTGAGACTATTTAACCAGAGACTATTTTTGGAGTGTGTTTAATGGATATTAGTATTGCAGTGCGTTCCCAAGATAATACGAGAATCGAAGTAATTCTCGTGCTTTCTAGTGTATACCTATACCTTATTTACGTTCTTTGTTCTAGTTACGTAGAAGATAATTTGTCTTCACATAGTAAGAATTACTTTGACTATATATATATTGCATTTTTGAAGATGATTACGAAATAACAATGTAGCAATAAATGTTTAACTTACGGAAGTACGGTACACGTTTCCAGCCGAGACATTTTAGAAGAATAGACGTGTCTAACTCTACCAATCCCTCAGCGAATAATCTGCAGCACTAGTTCGAATTTTGTGGTTTAATACCCTTTTGGCCGGAACTTCAGGTTGGTCTCGAGTTTCCATGGAGCAAAGGCCCTAATTGACTATGCTGCACCAGACAGAAGACATACAATATCAGTAATAGACAAACAAAATATGATTGACACAGAAGAGATAAATGCACTCACGGAGGAATCCATCCGGCGTCGTCTACAACTCGAAGATTCCTAGCGCAGTGTGCGTACACACTGAGCCACGACCATCCATCCCCCAGGAACTTTTGTGCCTTTCCACGTAAAATCGATTGATATTGCAAGTAGGAGTATTGACTACGCTTATTGTATTTGTAATATTACTTAAAATAATTATTCAACAAGACAGCCACGGTGGGAGTAACGGATTAGCAGCCGGAGTGTTGCGGGTTTGAATCGAACAATAAACCATGGAGTACAAAAGGGGCAGGTGCACTTTTAATCTGCTGTGTCCTCAAATGTAATCACATTGACGTGGCATGGAAATTTGGAGAGAGAGGTGCCAGCTCGTGTTGTCTCATTATCTGACCGTAATTTAAAATGATAAGGCGTTGCTCTCTTGAATATATTTATTTATAATTTCTGGATCAGGGCGTCATGAGGGAGGAGCGTGACCCATACAACATAATATGGTGTTTCGTACTGATATAAGAAAACGCTAAGAAATTGCTCATATACTCCCCCAAACGAATTAAAAGCAAACACACAAATCAAAATATTAAAATAATAAAAAAAAACTAAATCAAACCAGCCAGAGCAGTCGGGAAACCGGCAACACCAAGCCAGAAGATCGCATCAAATGCCGCTACCCACTTCATCCAACAAAACGCCAACACCAATGACTCAGTGGAAATTACGAAATATAATTAGTCATCGGTTGCGTAAATGTTGATATATATAAAACAAAAAAATCGACGCACCAAGAAGGAATCATCCGATTCCTTTGAAATTTCGTATGCAAAAATGTTTTGACCAAATATGCAAATGATTAAAATTTGGTGTCCAATGAATGAATAGTGCGATCTCCAGCGCATCGGAACTACGCATCCAGCAGATGTATATAAGGAGTTGTTCTTGAACTGTTGTTA
Organism: Metellina segmentata; assembly: GCA_947359465.1. NCBI lineage: Eukaryota > Metazoa > Arthropoda > Arachnida > Araneae > Tetragnathidae > Metellina > Metellina segmentata. The sequence goes on along the minus strand of OX375873.1, from coordinate 127,535,252 downwards.
AAAATTTCTGCTGCATTGCGATTTAGGATACCTTTCAACGACTGAAAAAATGCCTCGCCACAGGATTCGAGCTCAGTATGATCAATTTTTAGAGTTTAAAAAGAGGTCGTATCATTGGATTGAAAGAGGCAGGTTGGGCAAATCGGAGAATCGCTCGTCATGTGAGTCGAAGCGATGCGACGATTAGAAGATGCTGGCAAGAGTGGGTGGACAGTGGTAGATTTCAGCGTCATGATGGTAGCGGTCGAAGTAGGGCCACAACAGATCGCGAGGACAGAGTGATTGTCAGATCAGCTGTCACAGCGCCTGATTCATCGCTATCAACCATCAGTCGTGCGACCCACACACGAGTGTACACCATGATCATTCACAGACGGCTGAGAGAGCGAAATCTACGCTCGTACCGACCGTTACGCCACCTGCCACTCACGCCTGCACACTGTCGAGCCAGATTACAGTGGTGCTTTGCTCGATCAGGCTGGAATGATGCTGATTGGGGACGTATAGTCTTTAGCGACGAATCCCGCTTCCAACTGTGTTATGACGATCATGGAAGACGTGTCTGGAGACACCCAGGGCAGTGTGCCGATCCTGCTTTCACTATTGCACGCCACGTGGGCCCTCAACAAGGAGTTATGGTTTGGGGTGCCATTTCCCTTGATAGCCGGTCCCCTTTAGTCGTCATTAGAGGTACACGTACAGCACAGCAGTACGTTGACAACATTCTGAGACCTGTTTAGCTATCGTTCCTTTCGCAGTACCCTGGGCTTATTTTTAGCAACACAATGCCAGACCACATACGGCACGTGTTGCTATAAACTGGCTTCAAGCTTGTCAAACACTTCCTTGGCGAGCCAGATCACCAGATCTCTCTCCCATCGAGCATGTCTGGGATATGATGGGAAGGCGACTGCATCCGGTAGGGAATGTTGATGACGTAGTTCGACAATTGGAGCAAATTTGGCAAGAAATACCGCAGGAGACCTTCCGGGAGGTTTATCGGTCTATGCCACACAGTGTGGCAGCTTGCATCCAGGCTAGAGGCGGGTCACTACCTTATTGAGCTCGTTACTGTAACTCTGAAATAAATTCATTCAATTGTTCTGAAATTTTAATCATTTTCTATTCTGTACAAAATTTTCATATCCATCAACTGTTGTCTCCATCGGGCAACTCCCTCTTGGTAAGTCGATTTTTTTGTTATAGAGTGTATATATATATATATATATATATATATATATATATATATATATACATACATACAGATGGAGGACAAAATAATACGAACACCTGTGAAAAAGTATGACGTATTTCACACCTGCAGTATAGCCGCGCCACCTGCAAAAGAAGTCTGCCATCTAGTGGGCGTGAAGAGGAAGGTATCAGTCTCTCAACAGCAGTCACCTGCGTTACATGCGTCTATCGAACTGTCTGTGATAAGTTGAAATGTCAGACCTGTCAGAGTTCCAAAGAGGAATGATTGTTGGAGCGCGTTTAGGTGGAGCATCGGTTACGGAAACCGCAAACCTTTTGGGATTTGCAAGGAGTACGGTATCAGCCGTTATGCCAGCGTACACGAAAGAGGGTAAGACGACGTCTTCAAAGCACAACAGTGGCCGAAAGTCAAAGCCTGCTGATAGGGATAAACTGGTCTTGAAGCGCATAGTAGCCCGAAAGCATAAACAATCGTCATCCGAGATAACAACCGAAATGAACAGTCATCTCCAGGACCCCGTTTCAACAAAAACTGTCAAAAAGGAACTTCATGCTGCGAACATTTACGGCAGAGTGGCATTTCGTAAGCCCTTGGTGACAGCAACTAATGCTTTCAAGCGACGCCAATGGTGCAGAGATCACAAAAACTTGTATCCACAGCAGTGGCAGCAGGTAATGTGGTCAGATGAATCGTCATTCACCCTATTTCAGACGACCGGACGCGTTTATGTCTGGAGAACGCCCAGAGAAGCATTTAATCCTGCATGCCTCTTGCCGACTGTGATGCATGGGGGTGGCTCCATTAAGGTATGGGGAGCGATATCTTGGCGCGGTCTTGGGCCACTTATTATTCTGCATGGGAGGATCACATCCAATCACTATCTAAGCATTCTAGGGGATTGTCCAGACTGTATTCCCTGGATAGCGACCGCTTTTTCAAGACGACAACGCCCCTATCCACACAGCTAGGTGTGTTCAAGAATGATTCGAAGAGCATGACGATGACGTTGAACATCTCGCCTGACCCCCTTAGTCTCCGGACTTGAATATTATTGATCATTTATTGGAATGTTTTGAGTCCAAACTTCGTTCCCGATTTCCACCTCCATCCAGACTTTCGGAATTAGAGACCGTTCTGCAGGAGGAATGGCTAAATAGACAAAATAGACATAAAATTGAGGTGTTCGTATTATTTTGTCCTCCACCTGTGTGTGTGTGTGTGTGTGTGTGTGTGTGTGTGTGTGTGTGTGTGTGTGTGTGTGTGTGTGTGTGTGTGTGTGTGTGTGTGTGTGTGTGTGTGTGTGTGTGTGTGTGTGTGTGTGTGTGTGTGTGTGTGTGTGTGTGTGTGTGTGTGTGTGTGTGTGTGTGTGTGTGTGTGTGTGTGTGTGTGTGTGTGTGTGTGTGTGTGTGTGTGTGTGTGTGTGTGTGTGTGTGTGTGTGTGTGTGTGTGTGTGTGTGTGTGTGTGTGTGTGTGTGTGTGTGTGTGTGTGTGTGTGTGTGTGTGTGTGTGTGTGTGTGTGTGTGTGTGTGTGTGTGTGTCTTACACTAGGTATTCTCAAAAGGAATTAAAGCAACCAAATTGAGACGTATAGGACCGGTTCGTATTTATAAATAGCATGAGAAGATTTGGCATAAATTATGTATCTTTCTTAGATTACAAATCAAACAACACTTGAATTTTTAATAAATAAATTAACGGAAAATGTTGAGGTATACGGACATGAATAATATTAGTTTATTATTACTCAGGGGCCGTCTCGTTTTTCTTAAAAAATTGCCGTTAGAATATGTGAAAATGAATACAAAATAGAAAAAATTGAAACAGATAGATATCTCCTTAAAATGTATTTACAAAATACATAATTAAAAATGTAAACATGATATCTTATTCAAATTTAATTTGGAATTGTAATTGCTGGAAAAATATAATTAATTCAAATGAAGTCTCTGATTTTCTGAAGTCAACTTCCGAAATTTTTAATATTTAACAAAATATGTAGTAAAAAACAACAGGGTGATGTTAAATGCCTGCTGTAATAATAAATAATGGTTTTTATTACACTGAAATGAAATGACATGTGTATAAAAATGAATGGGCTTATAAATAAAATTAAATCATGCATAGAAATTCAGTTTTATGTTCGAAAATGACTTTTTGTATCAGGAATGCAGTCTTTTTTGCAAGTTAACGCTGTTTAATTAACTGAAATGCATTGAATTAAACATTCAAAGACATTCATACAGAGTAAACTAAAAATAAAAATGTAGTACCCTCAATGCCGTATCACAATGAATTGCATGATTTCCGATTAGAAAATGAAACTCTCCTTTTTGTTAGTTTTATAAACACAAGCCATTAAATTTTTTTTAATGGAGATAAAATATCAAAATTAATAAAAAAACACTTTAGAATGTGCTTTTAAATCGAATGAGAGAAGCTTATTTGATACTTTAAAATAATCTCAATAAGAATTTCTACTTATCCTATGTTGGCAATTATTCATATTTTTACCAAATGTAAAAATTATTTTCTTGTTGTAATGTTACATTCTACCAAAACAATATTCAAGCTTTCATGAAAAAAATTATTATTATAAATTTACTCAATAATGTTTTATATAATTGGAAAATGTGGGGTTTTGAAAACAAATGAAAAGAATTGAAACGTTGGTTTTAAAAATTGTGAGCAATAATAATTAATCATATACTCAAACTAAAATCGACACACCAAGAAAGAGTTGTCTGATTGCGATAAAAATGGGTTGATGTGAAGAACATACATAGAAAAACAAACGATTAAAATTTCAGAACACTTGAATGATTTATTTCAGAGTTTGACCGTTACAAAGGGAGGAAGTCAATAAGGAGTTGGTCCACATCGCTAGCCTCATTGCAAGCTGTCACCCGGTGTGGCATAGACTGAAAACATTCCCGGATGGTGTCCTGCGGAATTTCATGCCAAACTGTAGGGGTAAATGGTCAACATTCCGGGATGGTTGCAATTACCTTCCCATAACGTCCCAAATATGATCTATGGGAGAGAGATCAGGAGACCTAGCTGGCCTAAGTGTTACAAAAGCTTGAAGACAACACGTGCTATGTGCGGCATGTCATTATCTTGTTGAAAACTTGATAATGACCTGCATTATAATAATAACTTGATAACGACCTGCAAGATGATGACATTATCTTGTCATTATTTTGCCCGGGTTGTCGCAAAAGGAACGATAACACAACCGATCATAGAATGTCGTCTACGTACTGCTGTGCTGTAAGTCTGTAGTCAGGACACAGTTGAAAACGGGAATCGTCAGTAAAGACTATACGTCCCCAGTCAGAGCGGTTCCAAGTTGATCGAGCCCGGCACCACAGTTAGACAACTTCTTCTTGGTGTGTCTATTTTTTTTGTTATAGAGTGTATATCGCATATTAGCAGCCACATTTTTAGAAAATTGTATGTTGGGTTGGGTTTTATGGCGCAAGGGGCCTATTTGGCCATACTGTGCCAGATACAAGACAGATATTATCAAATAATAGATATACACTCACAAGGAAAGTTTTTCTGGCGCAAAAGATAGAAATTCACCCAGTGAAGAATAGAACCTGTGCCTTCTACAACTCGCAGGTTGCCAGCGCAGTGGGTATATCCACTGAGCTACGATAGTCCCTCAAAATGATTGGAGTTATGAAAATACATAAATATACAGTCACTGGAAAAAAACGAAACACCCCTCTTCATTCGACCAATTTTTACAGAAGAGAAAATTCAACTATGTCGTTTGACATAGCTAACGTCTACTATAAATTCAAATTCATAAAATTTGCATAAGGGACCATCTTCATATTAAATTGAGCCCCAACTTGTATAATTTCCAATAAAAACGTCCTATTTCAACACAAAATCTCTTACGAAATTGAACTTCAGATTCCAAATTTCATTTCATTATGTCTTACCGTTTCGAAGTTACGAGTGCAAAAAGATTGTAACTGCTAATGTTATATTAGTTTGTTACACTTTTACTCATATCTTCCTAAATAAAATTTCTATAGCACTGATATTTTGTACCATGTTGCTGTTAAACAACCCAAACAAAATTAACTTAATATTTTATTTTAAAAATATGTTTAGTATGTAATAATTTATTCCCTATTGGATGATACTTTTGTTTTTGGTGCGGGTGGTTTTGAAAGGAGGTTGTTCGGGGCTTTTTTCCGTGACGTTAGAGTAATGATAACGTTGTTTTTAGCTGTATGAACATTCTTAAGACTTTTTTTTATCAAAACACCTGCTGAATAACCCTGCGTTGCTCAGGTTTTAAATATGACCGCGCTAGCTAAAATATGATCGCGACATTTTCCTGTGTTAACTCAAACACGCAAACCCTGTAGAAAGTGCATACTACCGCGTAAGATAAAAAATGACCGCGATATTTCCTTGTGTTAATTCAAATACACAAATTCTGAGGAACGTGTTTCCTTGTCCATGTCCAATTACTGCAGAAAAACAAACTTTACATTTTAAAATTGGGACTTCAAGAGCACTATTAGGACTACCTGTGTGCCAATTTGCATGGCTACAGATTGGTATGAAGACAGAAAAGAAATAGCTTATATTTTCCGCAGTGTTCTAAAGTATATGTGTACCAAAATTCGTATGGATTGGTCAAACGGTGTAGATTTGAATAGAGAATATACACACATATACATACTAGTGTGATACGACATCGACAGCGAAACATCGATGTTCAAAATTAAAACATCGATGTTCAAAATTAAAATATCAATGTTGATAATACATCGCCCCAACATCGATGTTTTTAATATTCAGTGTATTTAAATTTTCCCCCCATTTCTTAAAACTGGTTTAGCAACTAGTGATGCTACATCGACAGCAGAACATCTATGTTCTTAAAATTCAGTGTATATAAACGTTTTATCCTCTATTTCTTAAAACAGGTTTATCAACTATTGATACGAAATCGACAGCAAAACATCAATGCTTTGAAACATCGATGTTAAAAATTGAAACATCGATGTTGATAATACATCGCCCCCAAACCATTGAGGTTTTTAAAATTCAGTGTATTTAAACTTTTTTCCCATTTCCTAAAACTGGTTTAGCAACTAGTGATGCGACATCGGCTTCCAATACATCAATGTTTTGAAAACATCGACATCGAAGTCGCATCCCTACTTTTCAGACCCTTCACCTTTGGCCACTTTGGTCTAAAAGTATGTTCACTTTGCTAATTATGAAAATTATGCTAATTGGTTATTTTTAATTTTTATAACGGTACTTTTTTCATTTAAAAATAAAACATCGACAACCTAAAAAAATTGACAAGTATAAACATCGATGTTACAAAAACATTGACTCCAATAAATCGATGTTAAAATCATCGATGTTTTTTAAAAAACATCGATGTTTAGAAAACATCGACATCGATGTCTCGCATCCCTAATACATACCACACACATCCTTTATACACTATCTACCAAGAAGTATTTGGACAACTGTGATAGAAAAGAAAAACAAAATTTATTCATATTCAATAGTTGGTAGAGCCTCCGCGAGAGGCAATTACAGCCTCAACCCTCAGGGGCAAGCTTTCCGTAAGTCCTTGTATGATGACTAGTGGTATTTTCTTCCACTCGGCTTGGAGAAGACATGTAAGTTCCTTCACCGATTTAGGATGGTTGCTGTATTATTTAAACACTTTTCTACAGTGAAATATCGCTTTCCATGTTTGCTGACAAACTTTAGCTTGTAATTACCTTATCAGATAGCTTAGAATTTAAATTGAAGTTCAAAGCCGTTTCCAAGGTACTAATTTTTTCTTTACAGACACTTGATACGTTCTGTTTTACCTATTCATTAAATGTACTCTTTAGTGTATTGCACTTATTTGTACCTTCCATCGCACAGAGAAATTACACCTTTTTTTTCACTGTGGCAGATGACACCAGTTTATTGCAGCAGTTCAGAATTTCAAAATTTTTGTGTTTGATGGCAAGTATTACTTGATAAACGCTTGCATTTGTTTTTAAAATATTTTTTATTTTCATTCTTTTTCTGGTGCACGCAGATTTCTTCGGAGTAATCTACGATTGTAATATTTTTTTTGTTTTACATAAATTATCAGTATTAGTGCGTAATTTTTATTTCTGTGCCATTACTTAGAAGTGTTTAAAGTTTTATTACCTTATCATTTATAATGTTCATTGAAACAATCTTAAATTATTGTGATATGCACAAATTCACATCATTCACTATTTATTCACGTCTGCAATACTAGATCCCGGATGCAAGAACGTCTTATATGAGTCAACATTTCTATCGACTCCTTATGCACCCTCTTGACAAAACATCGCTCAAAGGGCCGTGGTGTCTCGGTTGGAAGAGTAGCAGATTAGCAACCAGAGTGATCCGAGTTCGAAACTAGGTCCAACACAAAACCGCTGTGTACACGGGACTCGAGCATATTAAATCTGTCGTGGTGTCAACTGCCTTCACATTGGCTTGGTGTAGAAGTTTGGAGAGTGGGTAGCCAGCTCAGATGTAACCTCGTCAACTGACCGTGGTTAAAAATTATATGGTGTTGTCCTCGGTTCCATACCTTTCGGAGATTGATCCCGGACCGTGATTTCCAGTTTTTTCGTTTGCTCCAGTGCGACCTTAATTTAAAACTGTTACTCTACCAACCAGGCTATAGCGGCCCCATAATTGGAAGGAATTGACAACTATTGAGGAACATTACATCGGCAAACATTCATCCCAAGACATTTTTTTCTGATAGTTTCACTTAAAATTCTAACATGCTTCGTGAAGAAGAATTAACTGATGTTTGGAGTACTGGAACTTTGTTTTAAAGGCTAGTCATATAACGATGCTGCAGCACCTACATTGAGGTTGAAAGGTACTATTGGGTTAATGCTAAAGCTTTTCCCGTTTCAAGCGATAGATGGCATTGTATCGCAAAACCGAACTACTTCATACTTGTTAAGTTTTAATGTTTGAAAGAAGGAATTTCAGCGAGTACTTGGGGAAAAGGTTGTGTTATTTGGTTGTGTTTTATTAATTTTGTTAGGCTAGGTCTCCACTTGCGAGTTCTAGTCGCGGCGACCAAAAAATCGCTGTCGCAGAAAATCTATAAGACCTATCAACTTTATCATCGATAGATAAATAGAACAGTTTTCCGATGGATGTCACTGAAACTACTTGTGTGATCGCTCTTTTGCATCGAGACAGGCGAGTTTTTCTTATACATTAGATTATGTTTTTCATTCCACTAATTCAAGTTCCTATCTTTACTATCGTTGACGATAAGAGTAAAAATTTCAATGGATTTAAAATCTGTCTTAATTCTACGCCAAATCGATACCATACACAGATTGATAATGTAATTATTTACCATTGGATTATTTAATTATTTGTTAATTAATTAACTATTTATTTAAAGAAAATCGCATTTAAGGCAGGACTTGAAATAGATTTTTTACTACAAGTGCACCTTGTTCACCTAAGTTATTATGTGAACAGGTTATATTTTAATTGCACATTAAAAAAAACGTAATTTAAAATCAGTAATGTAATGTAAAGTAATATATTAGTTGGGTATGTTTATATAGGTTAGAAGTAGATAGTAAATAAAAATATTTAAACATCTAAATTCTCCCTTTTCTACGGCGCAAGACTTGTCTCTACAGTCGCTTCAACAGAGCCATCTGGAAAATGTTTCGATCAACGGAAAGTTCTGGTGGCAGTGAAACAAGTAAACCTTCCTAATGCATAAACCCGTTACGGCTCAGCGATTTTGTTTTTACATAGTGTGTATTTAGGAATTTTAATTACGTTCCTTTAGAGCAAAACACGCTCCCCCCCCCCCCCTTTTTTTTTTTTTTTTTTTTTTTTTTACGTTAGCGTGCACTTAGCGGGAAAGAATTAGGTGCAACATTTTATTTTCATGTGCACAGTGCACCCGAGTATTTCGAGCTCTGATTTAAGGTATCGATTTGTGTAACATTTTCCTCAAATTCCTTGAGATTTTCACTCTTTTCTTCAACGATTGCAAAGATAGAAACTTGAATTAGAGGAGTAAAAATCATAATTTAATACATAAGAAAAACTGACATTGGAAAAACAGCGACTCAACTATCGCAAGTGGGTGCACGTCCATGCCTGACCGTGTGATTCATTGGGTAGAGCGACTGTGGTGTCGCAGCGAAAATAGGACCGGTTGCAACTTTTTAATCGCGGTGATTCTTTAGTCGCAAGTTTGTGCACTTGTATTTGAAACAATGAGTTTTATTTTTGCGACTGAAAAATCGCGCGACTAGAAATCGCAAGTGGAGGCCTAGCCATAAGCATTAGAAATGGAAGAAGACAAGAAACATTTTCGACATTTTTTATTTTCTGAAATTCAAGAGAGCTTTGCAGACGTGAAAGATGTGTTATGTAAGGTGAAGGTGCCGTTTGACGATTCCGTGCCATAAGTGTCTCAGAAAGTTTCGTCGCTGGATCAGCTCTTTAGCCAGAGAAACCTCAGAACTTCTATGAGCGCGGAATTATACAGTTGCCGGAGAGATGGATAAGGCCCGGTGCACACATCCGGTTTTTCAACGTGCGCCGCCGTTGCCGCAACGCAAGTGCGGTCTGAGATACATTAGATCCAATGGAGCAGTGCGCACATAATTCCGGCGCCATTGCGGCGATGGGCGTCCAACTTGCGTGCAATTTGTACCAGTTCCACACGGCACAGCAGCTCGCCGTACACGCTTCTCCGCTCTAAAGCACCTTGTTTTTATAAATAAATGGAATATAAATAATACTTAATAAATGGTTAGATCCAGTAACGTCTATTTGTTTCAAAATATAAATTACTTTTTTGCACCAATTAAGCGAAATAAACAAATTTTCTTCGATAGAATATATATCGCAAAAGGCACGAAATGAGTACTTGCGTCATTTCACGGTTATGTGTGTGGTTGTGTATTAGTTGATTATGTGTATTAGTTGGGCTTCGGTGCCGCAGCGGCACTGCAAGTTGAAAAATTGGATATGTGCACCGGGCTTGAAGGTCATCAAACAGAACGGCACATACTGTCTCAATATAATTTTTCGTACAATTAAAATAATTTTTCTTCATTATTTGTCAAAAAAGCGGGACGAACTTTTTTATCCACCTATATTATTAATTGAGGATTGCATATATAGAGAAAAACTTTTTGGAGCTCATTTCTTTGTGTGGCTTTGACCTGAATGTACAAGAAAAGCAATCAAAAACCAGTTTGTTATCTGACTATCGCATAACATGGTTTCATGTTAATTCAGATACAACAGCATGTGCAAAAATGAGCACTTCCAAGGCATAAAGATACGAAAAAACAGGAGAAATATTCTTTGATGAGTGAAAGAAGCTCAGGTGTAACATATTTTTCTTTTCTGATAAGAAGCACTTTGTTTAGATGGACCATATGTCTGTCGTAAGTATTGGTCTAATTTGCGTAATGGAAAGTCATTATGATAAGCCCCATCAGAAATGGGAATTTAGTGTTATAGTTTTCACGAATGTAAATTAATTTAGTTCTTACTTTTAAGGAATGAATTCTGAGCAATTCATTAAAGTGTTTTACCCAGTTTAGCTTAATCGGCCTCTGAGTTGGAAATATTTTATTTTTACAAAATATTGCTTCCTCTAGTACTGCTAAAGTCTAAAAATAAAATAATATTTTCTTATGAGCTTAATTCAACTCTCATTTCAGTAGCTACTCCTTAAGCCCTCGTGGTGGTTGTTCAAACGAAGTATCTCGCCATTAGAAAAATTGACCAGATTTTGACTGGACGTGATATCTTGTCAATCGAAGAAAATCTTGATCTCGTCAACATAACAAAATTAGCAATACCTTGGTGACGAGAGAACTCGTCATTAGCAAAGTTGTTTGGATATTGGTAGACGAGATATCTCGTCCAAACCCCGGGAGCAGAAAGTGCTTCAAACTGCGACTTATGTCGCAGAACAAAGTCTTTGCAGAACAATTTTTCCTTAATTTCATCAAAATTTTGACTCTTTTTTTTTAAATTGTAAGTTACCATGTTCTGCAGAGCAAAGCGCGCTCCTTGACACACCAATGTGACGCTAATTCAACTACCTATCTACATATTTCCTTCCATCCACACACTTTTATCCCCACCTCCACTACAGCCCAACGGATACAGTTAGTGATGGTCATCTCACAATTATTTTTCAATGAAAACATTTTATCTTGTTTTGAGGTTCAGATAATATCTTTTTGAAATTTTCTCAAAGTACTTTGAAATAGTTTTTAATTTCGCATGTGTTAAAGGTAATCAAATCTCGTGAGTGTTTAATATGCAAACTATGTAATGAAGCAAAAATATTTTTTTTATAATTTTCATTGAAAAATATTGTGAAGTTTCATTGAGAAATATTATGAAGCGGAGAAGATAAAAATTCTTCATATATGTTTTTGGTTAATGAGAAAAACCTCTTAGTAAAAATATGAAAAGTAAGATAAAGAATGAAAAATAACGGACTGAATAACAGGGCTTCAAAGGAAATGCTAATTTTAATCTACTTTCTACTGATGATTTATATTTTATTTGTTTTTTTTTATAATAAATTTTCTTTGGGGAATTCGATGTTGTACATTGCTGAAAAAATTAAATGTAATATAAATATTAATTGCCAAAACTTATAATGATCATTCGAGCTTCACGAATATTTCAACTAGGTTTTCTTTTTTGTTTTGCTTTCATAACCGTTTCAAGAATGTCATGTTTTGAATCTAATTGGAAACTAAAGCAAGTTGTTAACATAAAAACTAAAATTGTGAAAAAAAATATTTAACTCTATGAATGAGATGGAAATAAATTATGCGAATAATGACAAACTTAAAGCAATAACAATTCCTCTTTTTCAAATGTAATAGTCTAGTAGTTTTAAATGCAGCAATCAATCTAAAATTGTTCCAATGCAGCAATCAATCTATTGCCTTTTTAAAAGCATATTAACTTTTAGTTAGAGTTAACTTTTAATCTTTTATATTGTATTTTTTTATTGTGCTTATTTCATTTTTCGAACTGGATAACGGTAGTGCAATACGTTTGTTATTGTTTCTTTTTTAGAATACGACAGTTTGGATTTTGATTTTTGAAGCATATTCACTTTTACTTTGGATTATTTGGATATTTTTTTCAAAGTCTAGCGATATTTTTTTTTACCTTTTGTGCAATTTCTGGTTTGTTTCATTTATGCTATCTTTTTTTTGTTTCTGTATAGTACTTCGGTTTTTGTATAGTAAATTTTTATAATTTTTGTTTTGATGTCTTATAGAAAGAAAAGCGATATTATTTTTGTTTTCTTTGGTTTCCTAAAAATGTCCACAGAATTTAAAAGGTCTTTACTGCACTCAGTCCAATCTTGGATTTTAATCATTTATGCAAACTAAAAAAAATTATTCTATGTAGTTCTACGCTCACAGGATGATGATGTGCTCTTAGAATTTCAACGTTTTACTGAGAAGCAAAGACATGTTCCGTCAATTTATTGTCGCTATGTATTCCGAGATTGAATCGGAGAAGGTGTTGTACATACGACTAAATCAGATGACTCAACAGTGGAACAGTATGCACATTTGACGCATCTGATTCAGATGCGTTAATGAACGTTGGAAATGTTGCTGTACGGAAACTCAAGTACACAGAAATCGCTAAACTTCCAAAAAGATATCAAAACCAAAAGTAACGGGTCGTGCTTTTGTACATTTTTATATTGCATAAATTATCACAATTAAATATGCTATTCTTTCCAAAAGACACTGAAACACAGAAACAAACACAAAATTGCATTAAATAATAACAAAATTATGGCCTTTCGCTATAACAGCCTCTTTTCATGTACGCCTCACGATGTTTTGTTATACGACTAAAACAAATGCTGTTTTTATGCTTTTGTTTAGTATGAGCTTCTCCCTTTACATTACATGTCTTTGCTTCTCAGTAAAACGTTGTAATTCTAAGAGCACATCATCATCCTGTGAGCGTAGAACTACATAGAATAAATGTTCTTAGTTTGCATAAATGATTAAAATCCAAGATTGGCCTGAGTGCAGTAAAGACCTTTTAAATTCTGTGGACATTTTTAGGAAACCAAATAAAGCAAAAATATAATAATAAATTCATTTTATAATGTTATACATTAAATTTATAATTGGAAATAAATATCGCTTTTTTTTCCATAAGACATCGAAACAAAAAAAATAATAATTAACTATACGAAAACCGAAGTACTATACAGAAACAAACAAAACATTGCATAAATTAAACAAACCACAAATTGCACAAAAGATCAAAATTAAATATCGCTAAACCTTGAAAAAAATATCCAAACGAAAAGTTTATATGCTTTAAAAATCAAAATCCAAAGTATCGTAGTCTAAAAAACAAACGTATTGCAGAACCGTTATCCAGTTCCAAAAATGAGGTAAGCACAATAAAAAGATACTTATATAAAAGATTAAAAGTCAACGCTAACTAAAAGTTAACATGCTTTTAAAAAGGCAATAAATTTTTGTAAGGATATCCAATAATCGGTAAAGTTGGTGTTGGTCTAACTACACTAAAGCGACAACGCAGTAAATTCACGACAATGTTATACAAACATTACTGATATTTTCGTGAGGCAAAATGTAGCAGTGTTATTAACGCATCTCATTCAGATGCGTTAATGAACGATGGAAATGTTGCTGTACGATAACTAAAGTACACACAAATCGCTAAACTTCCAAAAAGATATCAAAACAAAAAGTAACAGGTCGTGCTTTTGTACATTTTTATATTGCATAAATTATCAAAATTAAATATTGCTATTCTTTTCAAAAGACACTGAAACACAGGAACAAACACAAAATTGCATTAAATATTAACAAAATTATGGCCTTTTGCTATAACGGCCTCTTTTTATGTACGCCCCACAATGTTTTGTTATACAACTAAAACAAATGCTGTTTTTATGCTTTTGTTTGGTATCAGCTTCTCCCTTTACATTACACTGCTACATATTGCCTCACGAAAATATCACTAATGTTTGCATAACATTGTCGTCATTTTACTGCTTTGTCGCTTTAGTGTAGTTAGACCAACACCGACTTTATACAAAGCCCACTTCACAACTCTAAATCCTATCGCGAGGCTACTTTTACGCGCTACGATACACCCGAAGTTAAGCACGGAGAGTAAAATGTTAATTTCCACAAGCCAATCTGAATTTGAGAGGTTGCAATGTGCTGCACGGAAATAACAAAGTATTCAAATGCGTTAGGTAACGGCCAATCACTGTTTTTTTTTTGAGAAATATGCTAAAAATGCAGTCTTGCATTTAAACATTATTTTGTTAATCACACCAATGCTCCGACCCTTCACAATGCTGGCTTCTTATACGACTGCCTTTTTTTAATATTGGGGCTGTAAATTAAAATAATACTGTTATTACGAAATGTTATTTTGTTGATCTTATATGCTATTTTTTGTTTGTTTCTGTGTATCTTTTTGGAAATTTAGCGATTAAAATGCTGTTATTTTGTTTATCTTTTATGCTATTTTTTGTTTGTTTCTGTGTTTGGGTGTCTTTTGGAAAGCATAGCAATACTTAATTTTGATAATTTATGCAATGTATAAATTTACAAATGCATAAACTTTTAACTTTTGGTTTTTATATCTTTTTGGAAGTTTAGTCATTTCTGTGTACTTCAGTTTTTGTATCGCAGCATTTCCACTGTTCATCAATGCATCTCACAAATGTGCATACTGTTCCACTCTGATTCAGTCTTATGTACAACATCCTTTCCGATTCAATTTTGGAATACATTTCGACAATACATTTATTTAACAGGTAATAGTCTACCTCGCTGCCAAAAGTTAAGGACATTGTGGAAAATGTTAATTTCTGGAAGCTAATCTAAATTTTAGGGGCTGCAATTTGCTGCAGAGTTAAATGGAAATATTCAAATGTGTTATGTAACAGCCAATCATGGTTTCGTGTCGACAAATGTAAAAAAAGGCAGTCGTATAAGAAGCCAGCATTGTGAAGGGTTAGTTTAGAACTTTCGTAGGATTAGTTTTCAATACGGACATGTTTCTGTCACTTCCACAACATGAATAGCAAATAGTGAGCGCTGCCGTTCTGTGGGATGCCTTCAAGAAGGGCAAGGAATCACTCCTGTTGCTCTTTTCATTGCCATTCGTTCCGTGATTTCATGATAATACAAACAAGCCAAACAGTTGTCCAAATTCCTGTGGCCCGCTCCCCAAAGGTTACGACCCCTGCAGTTCATCTATATATTGCTGTTGTAGCAAAGCACTTATCATGCATGGCTGTGCCAAAGGGTAATTCTTTCCCAAAGAAATAAAGATGTCAATGTCATCAAAAAGCAACTCTTGCCAGAATTGCCCCGTAGTTTTCAAATTTACAAATCTATATACATTAAACGTCACACACATTAGGCCTTAAAACACACGACACAGTTTTTAACACATTGTAACCATCTGGAGTACTCTTGCACATATTGGAGCACCGATTATGCTTCTGACAAATCTCAATCCACCTTCACTGTGCAATGGTACGACACTGTCAACAAACTCATGCCAAATATTATTGAAGCCACCATCGTGACTAGACATGCCGCAAGTTAAAACATATTCATTCCTATAATACCAATCATCACTTCTCATATCCCCCCTTTCCAATTTAAAAAACTTCAGTTCCCAGTTCGTTTCAGTTTCACTGTTAGCATCAAGAAGGCACAATCACTCAAAGTCATAGGACTGTCTCATTAAACCGCATTTCTCCCACGGTGAAGTGTTCGATTGGATACCTTTTTACTTTTTATAAATAGATATTACTTAAATTTCTGGCTGGATGTGGTTATTGTAATAAGTGTAGAGGTATACTCTCTCGGGAAAAAATAATCAAGTATAAAATGCTCATTATTTTTTCTTTTCCTGTCAATTTCAATTTAATTGTTTCTAAAGTTACATTTCTCTCACTTCTACAAACATTGGTAATATAAAAAATTCACATAAGCAGTAAAATAATTTACTTTGTGCTCAACAAAATTATAAAAAATACCTTTTTGGTGTATCAATCTATTTTATTTAAAATTCAAAACTACCTCAACTCACAAAAATATTTCTAATTTTTCTGTCTCCCTATTATCACAGTAATTTGGGGTTAAAAGATACTGCGTTGGCCAAACCAACACATTTTATTGTTGTTATAAAAATTACACATTTAAGTTGTAAAATTTAAAAAATAATACTCATTTTTTTTCTGTTTTTAGTAAAATAAGCATGTTTTCTCACTCCTTTCACTATTCAATTTTCTCCAACTGCCTTTTTCAAAAACTTAAAACTTTTATTTCTTAGAAAATACAATTGTTTGGCATTGCAGTAAAATGTGTAAAATATGCATGTGTATAAAATGGATTATAAAATAATACAACAATAAACAGAAATTCTACACGTTTTTATTAAAAATTTCAACGAATTTTAAATCTGAGGAAATTTGTAATTTTAATTAACATTACACAATAGCAACACAATGGGCTATTGACGAGGGTCTGGGATAAATTCCCTAATTCAAAGATCATAGGTCATTTTTAATTATCGTACTGTAGTAACTCAACGTGCTATTCACAACGGTCCCAAATCAATTCCCTAAGCAAAATATCCAAGGTAATTTTTAACGTCGTACTATAGCAACTCAACGGGCTATTTACTACAGTTCAGGATCGATCCCCTAAGGAAAGTATCCGAGAAAATTGGGTAATTTTTAATTAACGTTCTCAAGCAACACAACTACCTAATAACTAGGGTCGGAGTTAAATCCAATAAGTAAAATATACGTTTACAATATCGCGTAATTTTCAACCACGGTCAAATAATAACACCTTAGATGGCACCCCACCCTCTAATAGATTGTGACGTCACACCGATTGTATCTTTTTGCAATTCCAATTTCGTCGCATTTCACAATGACGAGGGCATCACGGCGTTGTCCGTCGTGTTGGTTTGCGAAGCAAACCAAATGGGTATGCATAGCAAACACCGGTGGTTGGCAAACGTTCACAATTAACACACCTAACCCCACAAAGTACAGCACGGGCAACGCCGTGCTAGCCACGCAGTGGCTAGTAACATATAATATAATGTATCACGTAACACATAATATAATATATAACATAACATATAATATAATGTATCACATAACAAACATATAATATAATATATAATATAATATTTTATAACTTAACTAGCAGAAATACCAGGCTTTGCTCAGGTTGAATTAATAATATCTTGATTGAAAATTCATCACCGATTATTTTTCATAAAAGAATGTTATCATCATTTAAGTGTACGGGAAAAAAGTTTAATATCCCTTTGAACTTCTTCATCGCTTCTACAATTTACTTCGGACACAAATATGCATACATTTTGTATCCATTCATACATAATCCATATCATATTCGTCGCAATTCTGCAGAAAGTTTTTTTCTAATGTGACTACTACAGAAGTTTATTTTGAGTTTTCGAGTAACTACATATTCTCGTCCATTCATTTTCAGTAAAAATAGCGAATTTTCGGCGGATAGTATTGCACTTAGTTTTCCTGGGAATATGTTTCGCTTGTGCCATTCATTCTTGAACGATAGTTTCGAATTTTCTCAACAGTATGAAAGGATGGTAAATTAAATTGTTACAGCATTCGTGACTAATTTAGTTTGAAGCAAACGCACTTTTTCCTGAAAATTTCATCCAGCGGCAAGTGGAATAACAGGGATTTTGTTAGAAATAAATGTCATCAAAGTAGATAAATTAAACTCAATCGATTACAATTAATAAATAGAATTAATACACAGAAGGTTTATTTTACAGCGCTTTTACAAAAAGAAAATCACTGTTTCAACGAACGACTCTCATGTATCTAAGTTGCATACGAACAAGTTCTATGGAGTAAGTAACCTCAACTTTCTGCCTATAAAGAAAAAAAAATTCAATTTTTCAAAATTACTTACTGTAATATTATTCCAAGATCAACAACGTTTTGTTAAAATTCCCTTTTCTGCAACAGACATATAGTTTTAAATTAAACCCTTGTGATACTTTTTAAGATCAGAAATTCGGTTTCTAAATGGAAAGCACGTACCTATTTAGAATGAGAGATAGAGTTACTTGACTATGGAAAACAGCTTTCAATAACATGAAACACGAAAAACAAATTAAATTTAATTGACTTTAATAGCCTTTAATGAAACGCTATATCAAAATTTTGAAATATATTTGAATTGCAACGTATGACAACCCATTTTAATTCGACGTAACCCATCTTGTTTTAAAGTTATTTAAAAAAATTTACTTGTCATTTTAAAATAAGAAATTATACACATAAAAAATATTTTGATTTGTATGTTTTAGTTATTTTTGTTATCCCTACACACTATTACGTATTCAACCAAAGATTTTAAGAAAATTGGTCGAAATATACATATCGCACCCCGACAAAAAAATGACACAAATCAAAAAATA
This sequence comes from Metellina segmentata, assembly GCA_947359465.1. Classification (NCBI taxonomy): domain Eukaryota; kingdom Metazoa; phylum Arthropoda; class Arachnida; order Araneae; family Tetragnathidae; genus Metellina; species Metellina segmentata. The sequence continues at coordinate 127,516,435 of OX375873.1, read as the reverse complement.
AAAATTTTGATACTATGTCATTGAAAAATACGTATGAGGCGCCCCAGCTTGTTATATTACTATTCTATAGAATATAATAGAAATTACCACCATAACAACTTACCTAAAATTTAAAAGTATCTTATATTATTTCAATATAGGTTTTATAGCATCCTTTAAGTTTATGTTTCTCAAATTCTACAATTTTGAGTTGTGTCATTTTTCTTGCCGGGGTGCGATATATACCACCAAGAAATTATCCATGTCTAGTGATATTTTGCAGGAAATATATAAAGCATTAAAAATCTAACTCCTAAGTAATATATTTCTACACTAGGTAACATACCAGAACAAACAAATACAAACAGAAACAAATCTCCAATCCTTAAAAAAGGCAGAATTCTGAAAAAATTAAAAACTAACTTCTAAATAATATTTCTACTATTATAAAATGAAGATTTTTGAAGTTTGTAACGTCTCTGTGTTGCATGTCCTAACGAACCTATGGCACTTACAATAATGAAATTTGGCACACATGTAGTCCGATTTTTCGGAAATTTTTTAGTCCAGCACGAATTTTAAAATTTAAAATAGGACATTTTAAAATTAATTTATTGAAATTTTTAATTATTATTGTTTTTCTTCGAATGGCAACTGTCTCCAATCGGTTCGGTATTGACTAAATCCGTTTTTTCTGTGCGTGTGAAGCTGGCCGATTTTCTGGATATCCTTTATAGATATTTATTACTTTTTAACAGTATCTTTTAATTAATAAGTATAAGTATCTTTTAAATGTGCTTTCTCCATTTTTGGAACAGGATCACGGTTGTGCAATATGTTGTTTGTTATTGTTTCTCTTTTGTGTACAATAGTTTGGAAAATCATTTTTAAGGCTTAATAACTTTTAGTTTGGAATATTTGGATATCTTTTTCAAAGTTTAGTGATATTTAATTTTGATCCTCTATGGAATTTTTGGTTTCTTTCATTTATGCAACCTTTTGTTTGTTTCTGTATTGTAGGTACTTCGATTTTCGTATAGTTAATTTTTATCTATTTGGTTTAGATGGCTTATCGAAAGTACAACGATATTTAATCCCAAATTAAAATTTAATGTAGAACATTTTAAAACTAATTATTATTATATATTTGTATTATTTGGTTTCCTAAAAATGTCAACAGTCTTCAAATGGTCTTTACTACATTCCCGTCAATCTTAGATTTGGATCATTTATGCAAACTAAGAACACTTCTTCTATGTAGTTCTACGCTCACAGGATAATGATGCGCTCTTCGAATTTCACGTTTTACCTGTTCCATCAATTTATTGTCGACATGTATTCCAAGATTGAATCGGAAAGGGTGTTGTACATACAACTGAATCAGAGGACTCTGAGAGTGAAACAATATACACATTTGAGAGATGCGTTGATGAATGATGGAAATGTTGCTATAAGAAAACTAAAGTACACAGAAATCGACAAACTTTCAAAAAGATATCTCAACCAAAAGTTAAAGTTTATGCTTTTGTAAATGTATACGTTGCATAAATTATCAAAATTAAGTATGCTATGCTTTCCAAAACACAGAAACAAACAAAAAAATGCATAAAAGATCAACAAAGATACGGGATTTCGCTATAACGGCTTTTTTTAAACTACTGCCCACAATGTTTCGTTATGCGTCCAAAAAAATGCTTTTTGATGCTTCTGTTTAGTTTTAAGGCCTAATTCAACTACCCAAAAATCGAACGTTTCGTTTCGAAATTCGTACCTAGCGGCGTCTAGTGACAACTTTGGCATTCAACTACCACCGCGCTTTCGTTTTTTCTCGAAATCGAATTCGTCTCCTTTTCACTCGGTGAGTTTATTCGAAACGTTCGAAATTTGCTTACTGTTTCTACTTTTTCAAACATTGTTGACGTTCTCCTTTTTCGGAGACCGAATTAACGAGTTCGCGGGAAGCCTATGGATGAGTTTTTTTAAAGATATCTCCTACATCGAAAAACATACCAGCTGGGAAAACAGTTGAAGCCCAACCACGACTGGATTTTCTGTGGAAAATCAGGTAAGCGCTATTTTCATAATGCATGCGTTTTAAATGAAAACATGTTTTTTTCACAAAGTAGAGTTAATTACAGTGAATAGTTATTGAATATTAAGTTTTTCACAATTCTCATTCATAAAAGCACATTAGAATATCAACACACTGTTCCTAATATTCTCAATCAACTGACTAGATGCATTGTTTTTGTTTACAAATATGACTAACAGCAATATATTTGATTGACAGATTAATTGTTTTTAACAATAGCACCTTTTGTTTTCATTCTTTTTATGACTTAATGACTGATGCCGTCTCAAGCAATTGTTTCTAGGAATGTGATGAGAGCGCAATGCCGTGTGGCATGTTTTACCTGAATACCTTAAAATTTCCTGCAGAAAAACTTTGTTAAAAAAAGGTTCTTCTACATTGATCTGGTTTCCTAAATGTCTTGGGTGTAATTGATTGCACCCATATTCGGCTTCAAAGATCCAATTGTGATGATTGGTTTGTTTTCTTGAACAGAAAAGGTCACTTTTCTATAAATGAACAGTTAGTTTGTTTGTTTCACTTCAAATTCTATTTTATTGTACTCGAAAACAAAGTGATCATGCACACCTACTTAACCCATTGAGATGAGAACTTTTTTCACAAGTTACTTCGAACATCAGTAAACTTCCAATTTTGTTTGACACCAAATTGTGTCAGTTGGAAAAAGGTATATTGGAACTGTATATTAGAAAAGTTACACGAAACTTAAGTACATAACATTGATACCTATGAATGTGCAATTGTTTTTCACGTATTCAATTTTTTTCCTTGTATAAGAGTGTGAAACTCAGTGTGTAGAATTGCAAAATTGTTTCAGATAATTAAATCTTACTCTATATGAACATTTGATTTAAAATTAGTTGCTT